>JAWNLE010001377.1:600000-1028057 GCA_035041375.1 Drosophila conformis
ACTGTACAGGAAAAAATTCGAAAATATAAAATTATCTTTCGCTTTCGAAATCATTTTGAAATGCATATGAAAATCATTATTATCAATATTCATTTCTTCTTCTTTGCTGTATCTAAATCTTTGTTTATATATGCATATGTATTTTATATAAAAAAGAAATAAACCTTGTGTGTGTATGTTATACAGAGAATACCGTCTATAGTTAACGGTATCTCCTAATTGATGCATACAGCTACACATACATACATACATAAGTGTTAATGTCCCCTGCGTTGAGTGTGTGCGAGAGAAAGCTGCCGAAAACTGTTATACGCTAAAGTTCTGCATGTGTAATTTCAACTAAGCAGTAATATATATGTATGTGTGTTTGTGTGTGTGTGTTTGTACTCAATTTGCGCACATTTTGCAAACCATATTACAATATAAACAAAATATATAGATATATATATATATATGTTAATAATAAATATTCGACTTTTGAATACTACAATTTTCTGCTGCTTCTTTTTTACATAGTGTGTGTGTGTGAATGTATGTACTTTTTTTTGTTATTATATATATATATATATGTATATCACAAGTTTGAAGAGAGTAGAAAGTGGCGAATTAACTACAAAAAATGTGTGAGAGTGTGTGTGTGTGTGTGTGTGTGTGGCAACAGCAAGCGACGGCAAATTTGTAATTTATATATATTTGTAGCTGGCTTAGCAATCGATGCCGTTAATATTATTGCTGCAAATTTGCGTTAAGGCATTGCGATTTTGTTGCAGCTGCTGCTTCTTACTGTGAATGTCGGCAATTGCGGCGACTGTTCCTTTTGCGCTTAAGCTTGCTCCCTTTACGTTCGCTGCTCCCTTTGCGCCTGAGCTTGCTGCTCCGTTTGCGTTGGCTGCTCCCTTTGCGTTGGCTGCTCCCTTTGCGTTCGCTGCTCCACCCGCTGCTGCCGCTACTCGCTGCTGAAGAACGCTTGGTGCTGTTTGCTCCGTTTGCTGTTGAAATTTGGCTAATTTCGGCTTATTTTGCATATGACAAACATTATTTGTTAAACTACAGTTGTTATCGAAGTGCTCCGAGCTATTAATTAAATTGGTGCACTCCACATTGCAGCCGCCAATCATTAAATCGTCGTCTTCCTCTTCTTCTTCATCTTCTGCTTCTCCATCTTCTTCTACTCCGTCTTCCTCCACCTCTTGCTCATCTTCCGCTTCGGAATTGCGTTGATTGTTGTATTGTTGTTGATGTTGCAGCTGTAATTGTTGTTGTTTGTTAACCAACACTGTTTGATCTCTTTCAGTGTTGTTTAACTCGTAATCAGCGCGATTTATGAAATTGGCCGGATTTTGTTGCCTCCGTTGTTGATAATAATGCGTTCTTTCCGCATGCGCTAAAGTTTGAGCACCATTCAGACGCAGTCCTCGATTTGCCGTAGTTGGAGCCGTAGTTGCAGCCGCTGTCTGAGCTGATGTGGAACCGTTGACTATGTTGCTCAACGTGCCACTTTTCCGTACTCCACCATTATTATAATGATTACCTCCTCTTTCGTAAGAATTATAGCCCGGATAACGCAAACCCGCCGTAGACGTTGAGCCGCAAGAATTTGTCGTTGAATTCGAGCTGCGACGTTCCGGTTCCAGTTCCGCCTTGCGGCACTTTTGCAACTTGTGCACCGGTCCGACTATGACTCCGGCATTTTCTACGGCTCTTTCCTCTTTAAATACGGGTCGCTCGAAATTGTTGAATTCATAGCCGGAATTTGGTTCGTGCAACGGTTCCGAGTAGCAACTATCGCTTTGCAGCAGCAACATTTGTTGCTGTGACGAACCGGAATTCGAACCGGAACCCGAACCTGAGCCGGAATTCGAGGCGGAAGCCGATGCAGACGCGGAACCGGAACTGGCGAGCTTTTGTAGCGCCGTTGTTGTTGTTGCTGTGGCACGCAAATCAAAATTTGGATTTTCATAGTGATCAACTGTGCCGTCCGTCAAATAATCACTGCCCAAATACGCCGAAGTCACTGGCCTCAGCTGATGATGATGATGATGATGATAGCGTGCGCTGTTATACTCCTGATTGTGATTCCGCATGGAGCCCGTGTCGTAGGGCCGCTGATACATAGGCTCCGGCTGCAGCTGATAGTCCGTAATGATTCCGGTCGGAATGGGATTTGTTGCACCTGCTCCGGCGGTAGTTGCACCGGTTGTTGTCAGGGAATTTAATGCATAGCTATCATCGTAGATCAATTTACCAGTACGCATTGTGTACGTGTGGAGATTTGTGTTCGCATTGCACACGGCCGGATAATCCGTGTCAAAGTGTTCCTGACTCGAACTCGACGTGCAGGGCAGGAAAAAATTGGCAACATTCGAATGTTGTGGATGTTGTGGATGCTGTGCTGGATGCTGTGGCTGATTGTGTTTCTCTCGTTCTGACAGACCCAAATTATTTGTGGCACGCACATCGCCATTTAAGGCAACGCCACCCGGATTATTGCCCTGATTATTGCCAACACTTGTTTTGAGACCCGTAACCCAAGAAATTAGCGTGATAATTGCAATTTCGATGAGACGCAAGGAGAATTGATAGCCCCATTGGAGCCAGTCCAAGTCGGAGGCTTGATTCAGGATCAAAGGACGCGTTGTCGAAATGCAAATGGCGCCAAAAATTTGCAGGGTTGCCAACAGCACAAAAAGTAAAGCGCTGGCAATGGTTATGTGAATGGCATAGGAAAGATTCTGATAACCATGAATATAATTCTGAGATTTACTTTTCAAAATGCGCTTGAGTATACGATATAGATAAAGGTAAAGAAGGCCTAGGCTGAGGCAGATAAATATGTAGATAATCTGACAGATGAGGGAGAGTACCCTAGGGGGCGGCGCCGGATTAGCAGCGGGCAATTGTTGCTGTTGCAGCTGTTGCTGCTGCTGCAGTTGTAAGTGCAAATGTTGCTGTTGCAGTTGTTGCAGCTGCAACTGTTGTTGGCGACGCAGAAATTGCTGCTGCTGCTGCTGCTGAAAGTACATGTGATGATTGTGCAATGTATACGACTCGACATAGTGCAACGTGATGCACAAACCCAAATGGACGCCGCAGCCAACGACAACCGTCAAGGGTCGCACAAGCGCCGAATAGCGATTATTCTTATGATTCAGCGATTTTAGAAATAAAAATAATATCAAAACAGCAAAAGCAACCGTCAACAAAGTCGCTGGCAAATTGAGTAGAAGTTCGCCGGCGAAAATGGGGAATGTGCTGTGAATATTGTAGGCATCGACGCACAAATAGATAATGCGCATCACACAGATCGCAATCAGAATCAGATGGATATATACGAAATAGGACTGCGCGAATAGATGCGTCAATTTGTTGAACGTGACCAGTTTGTAGAGCGAATAAACGGCCAGGATGGTAAAAAGGACAACGGACAGATAAATGTGTATATTCCAAGCCCAAGTCCAGGTGACATGGGAGACATTTAAAATGTTGCCACCACTTCTTTCCACATTTGGTGGCAAGTTGGGCTTAACACTTGAGGTGAAACTTGTAGCAGCTGCCTCACCAATTGCTGCTGCTGCTGCAGCCGGAGTTGTTGTTGTTGATGATGATGTTGTGGTCGAGGAGAGATTATTATTTGTGGCTGCCTCCAATTGTTGCCGGCTCTTATTAATATTTGGACTGGAGGATTCCGCATTATTATTGTTATTATTGCTGTTGTTGTTATTGTTGCCACTACCAGTGTTGCCAGCTGCATTATTATTCCCACTGTCATTCGCCTGTGTTGCAACTGCCACAATTGGCGCTGCCGGCGCCTGTGCATAATTATTGGGCTTTTGCGTCACTTGCCTCAACAATACGGCGGGTATATCGCCCTTTTTGCCATTCGACCCCAAAATACGACGTATATTTGGCAAAACTTCCTGCCTCTTGTTTGCCTCCTTGCTGCTCGCCTCCATGGACAACTTTTGCTCATTGTTATTATTATTATTGTTGCTCGTATCTCTTTCACTGGCCTCCATTGTGGTGGCCTCATTGCGCGAGGGCGTATTTAGCGCTTTTTTACGTTCAACGGGCTTCTTGGTCTCCAAATAGGTCTCATTTAAGCCGGAATTGGTATTAATTCCTGCCTCCGCCGTATTTCCTATGGATGCCGCCAAGTCCGGCGGTCTAAAGGGAATCCTTTCGTGCCCCGGCATTAGACTTGGCGGCGGTATGGGTCTACGATTATTAAATGCCACCGTATTCGATATAATGCCCTCATTATTCGTGCCACGCAATGTGGGCTTATCCGCGAATGGATTTTGATATTCCGGCGGTAGCGGTGGCGTAAAAAAAGATCTCGAAGGCGGCGAATAGGAGGGTATATCACCGGGATACATGGGTATCGTTGGCTGTCCGTTGGATTTCTTCAACAAGTTGGGTACTACACAAAAATGTATAGTTCAAATTATAGATATATATATAAAGTGAATTAGTTGTTATCGATAATAATTACCTGAGGGCATTGGTGTTGAATTGTATTGCAGCATTGTGTGCCGTTGACGTTCCCTGTCCCTTTCTCGCTCGCGCTCTCTCTCCCGCTCGTGGGTGCTGCTGCTGTGATGACGATTAGGATTCGGATACGTTGGATTATTGTTGCTCTTGAGTATGTCTGCGTTGGGAGCTGAGGTGGGCAACGCATGGTCTCGCTCCAAGTCCAGCTCGTATGTACGGTGACGACCAGCGTTGTGTTGCGGCTGATGCGCCGATTGATATCTAAATATATTATATAATATATCAATTTGGGGGTTATACTAATTTTAGCTATTTGTGTTATCGATAAGTGTCGATAATCGAAAAATGGGGGATGTCTTAACAGTTTATAGATGAATAATATGTGCAGGTATAGTAAATATCAACTGACAGTCTCCAGCTTTAAGATTGTGACATTTAGTGTTATCGATAAGTATTAAAAACCGGAAAACAGGAAAAATTGTGACAGTTTACTGCTCGATAAAAAGTCTAGATATTCAATATGTCAATTGGAAGGCTTAACCTTAAAATATGTGGCTTTCGTTGATATCGATAAATATAGATTGTCGAAAACAGACAGCATTTCTAGTTTACTGTTATCGATATGTTTCAATAGTGGCCAAACTCCAATAATATACCTTATCATAGCTATATTTTAAATAGATGCTCTCAAAAGTTGCGCTTCTGCTCACCTGAGGGTAGTTAAGAGTGGCGTTGCTACCGTAGTCAGACCGAGCACATAACTGTTATCGGGTATGCTCCGTTTTGTCGTTGAAGTAGTGCCATAGGCAACCTTGATAAGGACAGCTGCCACACTGCGCTCCAAATTGTCCAATTTATCCAGATAACCGCTACTAGCCGCAGCAGCCACAGATGATGAGGAGGAGCTGCTGCCCATCAGACCTGTTGTCGCATTTGGTGCCTTCATATTTGCCCCGTTTCGATAGCCCGTAATGTTTAGGGCACTACCAGGACCTCCTACTCCAACTCCGTCCTGCTCCTGCACGAGTATCGCTTGAGTTGAGCAATTGAGGCACAACAATAATGTGAAGACTACCCCAAGCAGCATATTATAATTTGTACGATTTCTCTGCTGGTAGTGCCAATTCCTGGAGGGTGCTAAATGCATTTTAACTCGATTGGTTTCGTATTTAGAGCATTGTTTTAATACTGTTTGAACTGTTGTAGTGGTCTTTAGAGCATTTACTCCTCGATCCAAGTCGAGATCGTGATCGGGATTGAAATTGCTGCTGCTTCGAATACATTTCAAAATACTGTCTGCGAAAGAAATATAAAATAAAACTGTATTATTCCATTATCTTTGTCTATGGAAATGGAATCATATTTTATCTATTTTTTATATCATCAATTTGTACATATTTTGCCAATTATGTGTATTATTTATTTATTATCTATTATCTATATATTTCTTACATACAGTTACCATAGTAGTGCTGCTTCGTTCAATGCAGTTACTCAACATTTGCATAGCTCCTTTCATAATATCTTTGATTTCTTTTACCATTTAACAGTTCAATATATCTCCTCATATTGCTGGTGAAAGTTGACGAAATATTCAAAACTGAACGAGTCTTTTAAGAGTTTTTTGAGTAAAATAATACATTAATATCATAATGTCTCTTATTATGGCGCCATAATGAGACGTGGCAACCATTGCACTGCTGAAAATCGAGACCAAAATCTGCCAAACTAATTAAAATTCCAAGATTATAACCCATACTAACAAAAGTTTAAGGTCTAAATAAGATTTCAATTGACCATTCAACAAATGGAGGAACATTTGGTGATCGGACGAATCCAAACCTGGGATCTGTGCTCAGCCCACAATCTGTATCTAAATACACGTGTTCCGCCATTAAGCACGACTGACTGTCAACAATGATTTGGCCACTTTTTGTTACGCTGTCGGATCAATCTCAGATCGGGTCCTATATTTCATAATATACATATATAATACTATATATGATATAATTATATGATTATAATTATATGATGAGATGCCATTGATCCAACAGGACATCGACTCCAAGTACACCCGTAAAGTCTCAATGGAGGCAAGGAAATGGGATTGGCGGCAGAGTCTCCAAATCTCAGCTCGATTGAGAATTTGTAATGTAAAATTATAAAGATGGTTTCTTTGGAGTCTTTGGAGACCATTAGGAGGTTTTCGATATCGATTCCACATTTGTTTTGCTTATTTTTGAATATTTTATTTATTTTGATTATTTTCCATATTCTATATATTTTTGATGCTTTTGTTAGTTCTTTCCTTATAATTACACTATATTTGAACTGTTTGTATTATTAAGACCTTCCACTTACCATGCTTTTTATAAGTTATTGTTTCCAGTTCAGCATTGCGAAATTTAACTTTAATGCGACGATGTATTGTAGACATAATGTTAACTTATTATTAGTGTTTTCTTTAATCCGATTGTTTGATTAGTTCAATTTGATGGACTGGCAGCTAACAATCTAATATTATGTGGGCGTCATTGAAGGTGTTATTAGTACCTGGTAAAAACATTATAGAGAAAGTAATTATTACATATTTTATTAAGTGAATTTGAAATTTCAGACTTATTTACATTTTTTCTTTTTTCTTGTTATTATTATTGGTTTTTTGATCTAGTTTTTTATAGTATTTAATAAATAAAAGCAAGTGTTTGGTAAGAGTGTAACAATGTGTGTTAATACAAATTTATCGATATTACAGTTTGCAGCACTAATCAATTTCTTTCTTTTCTTTTTTGTTTTATGGCTTCTTATTTTTATGTTTTATGTTTGCACTCTGCTGCGGCAAGCAATAACGTATATCGAGTATCGCATATCGAAGATTTATCGTTGACGAGTACATTTCAAGTTGCGCAATATGCGGCCCATGAAACACTCATTTTTATATATATCTGAGATATTTAATAACAAATGTGTGTAATTTGTTATATATGTATATGTGTAAATTGAGCACAAATGACACACACACATACATGTACATATAGAAAGCTCCATAAACAATTGCAGCACATGCATACACACACATGCACATTTATACACAAATACATACCAACATATATACGCCTACACTTGTAATATTTATTTCACATCCATATTCGTTGAACGTTTCTTGCATTGCATGCAAATGCAATTATTATCAATTATTTATTTATTTGTATACACAAATTTTCCGTGGATTTGCTGCATATATATATATAGGTATATATTTTTTGTATATACACACGCACACATGCACATGTATACTACATCAAACAAGTTTCTACACATACACACAAACACATAAGCATGTATGCAGCAGCAGCATTTTTTTTGGGGCTGGTTTGCATTTGATGTACATATGTATTATTTGTATTTATATATTATCATAGCTTTCAAATACGTTTGTATGCACACACAAACACTTTTTAACTATACAAATATAACATTTTATTACATTAGTTGCACAAAGAAAACGCGTTTTTTTGCCTTTTTGTATTATGTGTTTCTCAAAATTTTTCTCTTTTACACAAAATGGCGTAGCCATCAGAGATGAACAAAAACATCGACAAATCGAGGTATCGATTTTTTTACTGCTCTCTCTGTGTGCTGGTCTTTTTTTCTCGCTGTTCATTCGATATATCTATGAGTGTGTGTAAATGAACTAGTTACTGCTGTTGCGATAGATTTCAACCCTAATGCGATATTATATTGCTCAGTGAGCGATTAATCGCTGTAGTCAATTAATTACGTTTAGTTTAATTTATTAAAAATGTAAAATGCCATTGATTAACCTGTAAAAGTTGGTTTTATGCCATTATTACACAAGTTATTACGTTTCAACTTTTTAATTTATAAATTTATTATATTTACAAATATGCATTTTACTGAGTAAATTGTAATCGACTATTTTCAATAATTTAAATATGTATTATACGCCCACTTTCGAGTAAATAATTGTCACCTTTAATATCGATAGTCAGCAGGCATCGATACCAAATGCACAGCCATAAAGAGAACTAAAAAGAGAATACACAAAGAAAAAAAAAAAAATTAAGTGTTTTTTATGCTAGCATTGGTCAAACCATTTTGCAAACAAAGTAATTAATTAAGCATATTATTATTGCAAAATGGATACATTTGATGTATCGGACAGGAGCAGGTAAATAAAAACCGGAAACAATGGATATATTAGCATAAATCTGGTGTGTGTTTGTGTGTGTGTTGAGATTGTTGTTCAAGTGCATTTGGAATACACACACACATATACAAAACTAGGCAGCTGACTTGTTGAAAGCATAATACAAATGACTATATTATGTGTGTATATGTATTTAATTTGCAGTTGGTACTTTGGCTCCATGTCCCGACAAGATGCAACGGAAATATTAATGAATGAAAGAGAACGCGGCGTTTTTTTAGTGCGCGACAGCAACTCAATCGAAGGCGACTATGTGCTATGCGTGAGGTAATAACAAATAAAAAATAAAATATAATTAAAATTCATATTAATTTTTTCTAATTTCCAGAGAGGATACAAAAGTGAGCAATTATATTATTAACAAGGTGCAACAGCAGGAACAAATTGTTTATCGCATCGGGGATCAATCATTTGAGAATTTACCCAAATTGTTAACATTTTACACACTGCACTATTTGGATACGACACCATTAAAGCGTCCAGCTCAGAAGAAAGTCGAAAAAGTCATTGGGAAATTTGATTTTCTGGGCAGCGTATGTTGAAATGAATATTTAATTTTATTGTTAATTTTTTATTAATTGCTGTACTTTAATTTAGGATCAGGATGATTTGCCTTTTCAACGTGGCGACATTTTAACCGTTATACGCAAGGATGAGGATCAGTGGTGGACAGCACGCAATTCCACCGGTTTGATTGGTCAGATTCCAGTGCCGTATGTGCAGCGTGTAAGTAGTGGTGAACAATGATCGAACGAATAAACCAAATGAACGGACAACGCAAGTGAACGAGCAGGCCAGCTGATCATGCAAGTTTGATAAACGAGCAGAACAACTGATCATGCAAGTTTGACGAACACACAAGCCAAACTGATCATGAAAGTTTGACGATTTCGTGTCGTCCCTTTTCATTTCGTTTTGGTTTTGCAGTATGATGACTCGTTGGATGAAGATGGCATCGAACAGACATCGGCGGCTGGTTTAAATATCAGCGCTTGTATTGCACGTTCCAACATTTCCAGTGGCAGCAATGCAGAACCAGCTTTTGTAACAACAACCAGCCAATTCAGCAGCCTCAAAAAGACCGACTTAAATGTGCGTAAGCTATATATAATGTGACATTACATTTATGTTTATAATTTTATATTTGTATCCCTTTCCAGCGCAAACTTCCAGCGCGTGCTCGTGTCAAACAATCGCGTGTGCCGAATGCATATGACAAGACTGCATTAAAACTAGAGGTGGGCGATATTATCAAGGTGACCAAAACGAATATCAATGGACAGTGGGAGGGGGAGCTGAATGGAAGGAAGGGCCATTTTCCATTTACGCATGTGGAATTTGTTGACGATTGTGATTTAGGCAATAATTGTTTAAGCAATGATTGGACGGAATCACAATAATCAATCATTTCATTCTTCTTTGGCAATTCTAATTTATGTATTTTTAATTTTAAGTGTGTCAAGCGAGAGGATGTATTAAAAATGTAACGAATAAGCGTGGTGTTTACCAATTGTTAAAATAAATATATATTAAAAACACACTTATTGATCAATCATCGTTAATTCGTTCAAGTTTTAATTGCATTTACAAATACATAAAACGCCTGCAACCTAAAATTAACAAAGTTTTTGTGTCCACTTTTTTATCGACATACAGGAAGCGAGCGCGGCACAGGGTGCACTGGTTTCGTTTGAAAGTTGTCAGTGGCTGTATGCGTGAAAATTATAAAAGTCTATATCTCCAGCATCTTTAGACCCACAGTTACCAAACTTGGAAGGTAGATTACTAAGTTCGTACTTCAAAAATTTGTTTGGCGACACCCACTCCCGCTTCTAAAATTCCCAGATGACTATAACTCCCGTAATTTAATAGCTACAGTTACCAAGAAGGAAGTAGGAACCTTCTCAATAATTTGTTCGTCCCCAAAATTTCCAAAAGCCCATATCACCAGTAGTTTAAGAGCTACAGCTACCAACCTTCGAAGGAAGGTTATTAGCTTCTATCACTGAGCAGACAATACATACGATGTTGTCGCAGCGAAGTCAAATGAAATAATGATCTGCGTTCGCTGCTGAACCCTGCAAAATTTTCGACGTGTCTGGGACCCACACTCTGAGAAAAAACATGATTAACTTTTTTGCCGATTTGATGCCTCTATGTATTGTCAGTTTAGTGCTTATATTTGAAAGGCGTTCGTTCTCTCTTGTTAACTATAATATTTTGAACAGTTAATTTATTTAATTGTTATTATTTTTATATATATAGTTATATATAGTTAAATATTATGTTTAAATGAAAAACATAAATATTTATAAGATTTTTTAGTCCTTAACAGCATTTTATTGAGGTATTTATGGTCTCTCCACAAACGGTCACACTGCATTTAGTCACAATAACAAAGTAAATATGCAGGCAGCAAGAAATGCGCCTCCGCCCATAAATGAGGGTTCCTACTCAAATTTGGTAAATATATAATGTGCAACTAAAATATAATTATATATAAAACATTTATTGAGCTTGCAAGTGTTGATAAACGTGCGTCGTTTGTTCTTTGACAGGTTGGCTTAGTTTTCATATTCAATTTGATTGTTGGGACGGGCGCTTTAACGCTGCCCGCTGCCTTCGCTAAGGCTGGTTGGTGCCTGAGTCTGCTGCTGCTGCTTCTGCTCGCAGTTGTTAGCTATATAACGGTGACGTATGTAATTGAGGCGATGGCCTGTGCAAATGCCATCAAAGGTTGGCAGAATTTACAAGCGCTGCGACACAGACGATATTCATCGGAATCGCACGACGAGCAACAGTTTGACAATACTGACAGTGAAACGGTGCCGCTGACGATACAGCAGAGTGGTGAATTTCATTACTATCAGCTCACGCACAAATTTGAATTGGGCGAAATGGCAACAATGTTTTTTAATGATTTCGGACGTCTATTGTTCTATTTGTGCTTTATTATCTATCTGTATGGTGATTTGAGCATCTATTCGGCAGCAGTGACGAGAAGTTTACGCGATGTTATCTGGTAAATTTTGCAATTATATTAAAAAATAGTAAAACAGAAACGTTTTGCAGCTGTGCTAACTGTGCGAAGTGCACTCAACATGTTGTGTGTTTTGCGCAACATGTTGCATACGCTGGCTTAACGCACTTTTTAAACAGCAACTGATTGTTATCGATAAATGCGCAAGCTGTTTAAATGTGAAAATTGTTCACTAAAATCAAAAATGAATAGAAAATGAAGCAAATTTAAATGCAAATAATTAAAATAAGCAGTAAACTGTATTGAATATGTTAATATTTATATTTATTTATTAACTTACAGCGATCACGAGCAAAAAAATAGCTCAACTTTGGAGACTCGTTCAATTTATTTGCCTGGTGATTTTGAGGGTAATAATGATCGTGCCTGCTGGCCGAAGTCAGAAACAACAACAATATCGCGTAGAATGATTTACAGACTGATTTTGATGTGTTTTACGCTGATTTTTGGACCCCTAGTGTTTTGTGGCATACAAAAAACCAAATATTT
This sequence comes from Drosophila conformis, assembly GCA_035041375.1. Taxonomy (NCBI): domain Eukaryota; kingdom Metazoa; phylum Arthropoda; class Insecta; order Diptera; family Drosophilidae; genus Drosophila; species Drosophila conformis. The sequence continues at coordinate 612,252 of JAWNLE010001377.1, forward strand.
GCAAATATTGACGGCAATTTGTCGCTGGTTGGGTGAGTTTTTAATGAAGTAAATAATTAATTATCATAATAAATAGCTATTCATATATTTTACATTAATTTACAGCCTTTGCACTGATGATTTGCATTGCAATTAAAATACTGGCGACGGATGGAAAACACGGCCATCCAAAGGCCGTAAATATTTATGGAATTCCTGCATTATTTGGAGCCTGTGTTTATTCCTTTATGTGTCATCATTCGCTGCCCGGTTTATTGGCCCCGTTGCGCTCCAAATACTCCGTATCGAGAATAATATCCATCGATTATATAGTCATTTGCACATTTTATATTGTCTTGGCATTAACTGGCATTTTCGCCTTTGAGCGCGTTCAGGATTTGTACACCTTAAATTTCTTACCCGATCAGTTAGATCACGATGGCTGGTTATCGCGCCTGCTCATTGTTATCGATTATTTCTTATCGCTTTTTCCTGTATTTACCTTGTCCACCAGTTATCCTTTGATTGCCATAACACTAAAGAATAACTTACAAACCCTATTTTTGGACATGTCTCGCTTGGAATCCTATAATTATTTTGTGCACTTATTATTGCCGTTTTTAGCCGTTTTACCGCCGTTTTGTGTGGCCTTTTTCACCGATAATTTATCGAATTTGGTTGCTTTTACGGGCAGTTATGCTGGCGTTGGAATTCAGTATATAATACCCGTATTTTTGGTTTATTTCTCAAGACGTACTTGCTCAGAATTATTGGGTAGCGGTATTCCCAATCATTTTCAGAGCGCATTTCGATCCAATTTTTGGCTAGTTTTGGTTTTAAGTTGGTCGGTCTTATCTGTACTTTTAGTTACCATTAATTTGTGCACTTGAACCAGTGTTGCCAAAGTTGTTTTACATGGGCTGTGAAATTTCGAACTATAAATTACATTTTAAATAAAAACACAATATTTAACTAGAGTTTATAAGATTCTTTACATATTACAACTGTAACATTTCTTTCAGAATGTGTATTGGGAGACAAAGAGAAATAGTTTTGCGACACTTTTGCCGCGCGGCATGCCGTTGGTAAACACTGTCATGCTTAATTCCAGCTCAACATCCTGTGGTCCTTCCAAGGCGCGCTTTAAAACCAAATCCACTTGATTTTTGGTCTTCAAAGTGCTGAAAAATGAATATTGAATGAATACTATCGATTTATATCAATGACTTATCGATATCGAAATTGAAGACTTACTTAAAGTAAGCCTCTGTTGCCTTTTCCACATTGCTTGCCGCTTGAACTCGAGCTACTCTTAGATCGAAATCTATATCATCATACCACATGGGTCCACGGAGAGTAAAAATTGTACGTCCCTCGGGGGGTATCATTAATTTCGAAACGAATGTGATGAAATTGTATGTATATGCAGAGGGTCTCGTATAACACTCTTCGTCCACGCACAAGTTGCTCTTTTGCCGACAGCGACTGTAATTAAATACATATTTATTATAATATATATTTATTATATAGTCAGCTTACTTCTTTAGATCGGGATCGTTGATATAGCCATGGGGACAATTGATGGTGGTGCATTTGTAACCGCCACGTACATTTGTGCAAATGTCATTCTGGAAAATGGACGGTGTTGTTATCGGTCATCGATAAATTGTAATTTTGAAATGTAATATAAATAAAAATAATATTTATAATATACGTAGAGAGGGGAAGTATTTAAATAATATAAGTAGAACATATAAATAAATATATGCAATGCTAAATAATGATGAATGAAATAAATAAATAAGGCGCATTTAGCGTATATTACACGTGCCAAAAATGTGTAAAAAATCTTGCATTTGCGGCGCGTATCGATATGCACTTATCGTATACCACCACAAAAAGGGAAAAGTAAAGGGAATGAAAAAACAGGCTGGCAGGGTTGGCGAGGCCCCAACTTAAGGTGACCACAATTTCCGCAAGGTGGCGTTTTATGGGTTAATGTGAGTTTTGCACTTGGCAAAGAAAATGGAATTAAGCCAGGTCATGTCCACGCTCTAAATAAATTGCTGCAAGCACCGTTCGATTCACTTGCTCAGCTGCATTGCTTTGAGGGAAATATATGCCCGTTTTCACATGGGTGATTCCGAAAGCTTGGGCCATATTTTCGAACTTTTTGGAGACGAATTGTCGACCATTGTCGGAATGGATGATGTAGATAGATGATAGATGTAGAAAGTCAAACTCTCTTCCTTTTTCCCGGCATTTGACGAGAGCCACGTCCTAAAATACCAATGGAGGCACCTGTATCCAAAAGTCCAGCGATTTATTTCCCTTCAATGCTGACCTCGGCAAACACCCTCGAATCTCGACTCGACTCTCTCCTCTCTTGACCGATTCAACGACTTGCCGTCTCACCTAGCGTCGCTACAGTTCGAGCAGTTCGAGTTTGGCGATCTTACACGGATCTCCTCGACCTCCGGCTCGACTTCGGCTTTCTGCTCCTGATCGTCACACATGACGCTAACATTCTTACCCGGTCCTGCGTATTTCGCTTGCATGCCATATGACGAACGTGAACTACGCTGAATTCTTCCCGGAGGTCACCGACTCTCCAGGGAGTTGTTGGCGCTGTCTCAGTTCCTGCAAGCGATCTACATCGTTCTAACTGCCACGAAACCTTGCAAAGAGAGCCTTGCGAAGTTCATCCCAGGAGTATATTGGTCGCTGTCTCACATGAAGCCAGTCCCTCTCTCTGGCTCGCCCTGTCAATAATTTCCGAGGACTTCATCCCACGAACACTGAAATTCTCTGTAATTTCTATCGTCGACGCCTGCCTATAGTCTCCGCTTCTCCTGTTCTCGCGTTGCCTATCCCTCAATCCCTTTTTGTGGTGGTATACGATAACTGCATATCGATATATACCGCAAATACAACAATATATAATTTTATATATGTATATACCTTACAACGATTACTCACCCTGCCCGTGCACACTTGACGTTGACTGCTCGCTTCGCATTCATCGATATCACGGCAGGTTTTCTGATCGGCATTCAAAGTGTAGCCGCGCGGACATGAGCACTGATAGGAGCCAGCCGTGTTAATGCAAAAGCTGCAATTTAACAGTGACCGAGTTTAACATTGAACAGTTCACAGTTCACAGTTCACAGTTAACAGTTAACAGTTGCCAAATATTTACCCCATGCATAATTTGTAATCGAAATCCTTGTGCATGTCACACTCATCGACGTCGTTGCAGGTGCGATTATCGGCGCTCAGCTCGTAGCCGGGATTGCAGGCGCAGCGATAGCCGCCCCAGAAATTAATGCACTTCTGTTGACATAAACCGGGTATTGATTGGCACTCATCGACATCGAAACACTGTGAATGATTGGGCCAACTGTCGGATTGAGGCGCGTGATGCCCCTTCTTTTGAAAGCCCGTCTTGCACTCACAATAATACGAACCGATTGTGTTGTAGCAATTTGCATTCGATGAACACACCGCCTGACTCTGGTCACACTCATCGATATCAACACAGCTGTTGGTGCTATCGGGCAGACGCGACACCTGATGGCCGGCAGGACAGGCACAAACGTAGCCACCATGACGATTCTGGCACAACTGATTGTCACCACAGCTGTGATCGCCCGTCTCGCACTCGTTAATGTCTGGGTGGTGAGAGAGTATGAGTGAGCTGAGCATGCATGCATGTATTTGTGTGTGTTTTCTCTACTCACCAATGCAAATGGTGCCATCTGGCGTCGACTTCAGGCCGGCGGGGCATTGCAGCAAATTCTCGCAACGATATGAGCCATTTGTATTAATGCAACGTTCGTGGCTGTTACATGCCTTAAACACGTTGCATTCATTAATGTCTGTAAAAGTAAATATATGCAGCTTGATGTAAAATAAATGTTGAAGTACTTGTTGCTGCTGAGCGAAAATATGAGCAATGCGCGTGCATATGTGTGAGTGAGCTGAAGTTACGGTAGGTGGCTCTCTCTATTTTCAACATTAGTTGTTGCTGTGAGAGCCCTTTACAGTGAAATGCATGGAAAAATGGCTCTGCATATGTGTAAGTGAGCTGAAGTTACGCGAACTTAAGCGACTCTGAAGTAAATCTGAAGTAAATTTAACTGAACGCCGGTTTAGATGCAAAAATTAAATGAACAACTCAACAACTTGAACTGTTAGAAGAAACACTACCGCCTGCCAGAGCAGGGCGACCATTTAGAGCAGCGCAGCAGCACCCTTGCTCACTCAACGAACAATCTGAGAAGAGCTCTGTGCGTGCCCCTCTCTCACATCAGGGCAGTGCTCTGTACCCTCACTCTCACTCAGCAATTAGCGCGCACAGCGCCCTCGCTCACTCAACGACGAATCAGAGCAGCGCACGCAGCGCCCTCTGCAACCAATGAACCAATGCAGCCAATAGTTAAAGAGTAAATCACAAATCAGGAATAATTTACCAACACAGGCACCGAGATGATTGCGCTGGAAGCCAGTCGAACAAGGTCGTCGCATTTGATAGCTTGGCGTATAATCCAAACGATTGTAAATATAATGCGAAGGATTTTCGGATGTTGTTGTTGTCGTTTTGGGCGTGGTTGTTGTTGTTGTTGTTGTAGTTGTTGTAGTTGTTGTTTTTCTATGGCAGCGAAAGGAGCCTTTGGTATTGAAACACTCATAATCCAACAGACAATTGTGCGTATTTAATGCACACTCATCGTCATCTATTTAGGGAAAGTAAATAAGTAAATACCTAATTTAAAAAATATATACAGTTGTCGCTAAAATAAAATGTGGCCATTTTTATGCTTTGATACCGAAGGTATCAATGTAGACCTTCTCATATTTGGGTGAAAGACCACGACTGTATATATATAAGATATATAAAAATAGGTCAACTTACCAACGCAATTGCTCGTCTCGGCATTGAGGGTATATCCCGTACCACACGACGTCCATCTCTATTTTAATGATTTATTAGATAATCATGGAGATATATGTAGATATGAATATATTATTAATTGATATAAAGCAAATAAGGGAAAATATAGTACCGTGCATATGTATGAGCCGATGGTGTTATCACATCTCTGAGTTGGCAGGCAGTTGTGATTATTAATTGAGCACTCATTAATATCTACAGGTAAAACAGGTATATATACATATATTTTGACATATATTCAGGTGCATTTATCATTTAATATATATCGAATCAATTTGGGAATTGATTTTATTTACCAACGCATTTATTTTGAGTCGTATCTAAACTGTAGCCGGCCATACAGCTACAGTAGTAACTGCCTATGGTGTTTTTGCACTCCTGTCGCTCCTCCGTTTTGCATGTGTGTTTGGTGCCATTCGCATTGCATTCATTGATGTCGGCACAAATATTCCCATCGAAATAGTAGCCGATGTCACATATTAAACTCTCTGTGAGAAAAATATTACTGTTATTTATTTTATTTTTATTATTATATTTTGTTATATATTTGTTTTTATTTTTGTGTCAGCAGGTGTATGTTAACTCCCATAATGTTAGCTGCAGCCTCTCAGTTAACGGTGCGTATGGAAACTTAACAGAGCTGTGCAATTGACATCCCGGAATTGCCATATTTAACAGATTGCAGATCTCTGTTAAATTAACAGCGCATGTATTATAAAGTTATTTGTAATTAAGCATTTTGCATACTAAGGTCTCTATTGGAAATTACAGTTGGCTATAAATAATACTTTTTGCATTAAAACACGAGAACGATCGGCGTGTACAGCGGTCTTTTAATATAACAGCGTAAGCATAAGGGAGCTTGAGCGTTTACAGTCCACTGTTAATATAACAGCGTCTGTTGGTATTTGAATTGAACTTTAAATATTTGACCTACCTTCACATTCATTTGTCTTCACATTGTATTGATAACCCTCAGGACAATCTTTGGAGCGATTGAGGCAATGATAACCACCGTGGGTATTATGGCAATATTGTCCTGTTTTGCACTCGTGCAATTCCTCAATGCACTCATCGACATCCACACAACGACCCGGCTTCAAATCAAAAATAAATCCACTCGGACAAATATCTCTACTCAACGGGGAACAGGTGACATTATTATCGTCCAATTTAAAGCCGAGATTACAACTGCATTTGTAGGCATCGAAGGTGCTCTCGCAAATATGTTCGCACAAATTCGTCATTTTCTCGCAGATATCATCTGTATAAATGAACATTAACATTTACTGTTAACTCTCTAACGGCGACTTACCATCAGCTGTTAGCACAATTGTTCCATCTGCATTCTCTTTGCTCTCGTCGCCCTCATCGTCCGCCACCACCCCCTTCCCCTTGTCCACATCAATTTGATTGTTTTCACTTCGTTCGCATTCTTCACCAGACTCCTCAGCATCATTCCCGGTGCAGCAGATGCGATAGGATTTTATATTTGATACAAACGAGAAGAGGGGATCTCGACAATTTTGATGACTAACTTTGACCTGCATGCCAACTGTGAATTAATATAATTATTATATATATTATTACTATTGGATTATAATTATTATTAAGAATGAAACATCATTTGATTTAATTGAAAATAATTATTAATTATATATATTATTAATTATAATTATTAATTATGAACATTCATACCTTGACATGCACGACAGCAATCCGTGTAGGAGGAAGAATTTGAATCCTTATCACAGGATGTGCCCTTCAAGGCGGCCAGACGACCCTGGTTACAGTGCTCCCTGTTCAATTGACCCGCACAGCAAACGCCGAATGTGGCATAACATAGTCCCAGCCATTCCTGAGGAATCTGTTGTTTTCCAACTGAGTTCTCCATATTTACACACTCATTTGTGGTTCGAGCATTTCTCAATCCACTCAAACAGCATTTTCGAATATAATCGGAGATAGTTTCTGTACACAAGAGAATAATTAATTAATATAATTATTAATGGGAATTTGTAGCAGTTGATAAGTTGTAATAATGGAAAGAATATATAAATATATATATATAAAATGTCATTTTTGTGCCATTTTTATACATTAGTTAATACAGAATCAAATTTGAATGATTCAAGTATTTTGAATGCTCTGCTCTTCCACAAGTATAAGTAATCCGTTACTCTATATTATAAGTAAATATTCATTGTTCCACTCTTATACGCACTCAATTCACTCTTCTACATGCAAGTACAAAAAACACACACACACACATGTACACATGCATACATGCATCTGTGCTTTAATTGCCTTTCCAAAGGTCGCCGCGTTGAGGCAGTTTACACACACACACACACACACGCACACATGCATATTTAAAGACGTTCATGTGTGCATGTACAATAGCATAAGTGTACATATTTGCATACAAGTTGGGATCAACTGTTCTCACAGCGCTGACAGCATAATCTGACAGCTTATCTGAAAGAACAGACAAACATTCGCTGCTCTGATAACGCTCTGATAAGATCTAAGGCTAGTATGCAACTATTATACAATTAGTATACAACTTTTATACAACTTTCATACAACTTTTATACAACTATTACATTTGTGCAGATTGTAAAATAAATTCTGAATTATTACTTATGCCTTTATTTAAAATGTCAATGAAAAATAATATATGTAAACAAACATCAAATATTAGTGTTACATTATTATTTTTGCATTTATTATGCATTATTAAACAATAATATGTTAAATGAATTCTACTTGATTTATTACTTCTGCAACGAATATATTTTAAAAAGTAAATATTAATAATCATTGTATTTGAATTACTTTTCTGTTATTTAAATGTATTTTAAATGCTAAGGAGCACACTCACAAACACAAATAGTCAGACACAAACGTTCGCATATTTCAAAGTCAACGATCTTCTTGCACTGCCTGCAATTGCATGAGAATATGTGTGTGTGAGTGCATGCCTGTCTGCATTTCTGTGCAAGCATATGCATGCGTATGCATGTGTGAATATGTAGACTTGTAATGCTGACGCTGACTCACCTTCAGCGAGCACTTGTCGCATTTGACACGCGGTCAACAGCCAAATAATTGCCCAGTATTTCACACGCATCACGCACTACTAGCTCAACTGACCAAAAACAACAGCAAAAAATTGCCTTCTTGAGCGAGATTTCTTTTCTGTTATTTCTTTGATTCTTTTTTTTCTCGTTGTTGTAATTTGATGCGCGTGTAGAAGACGGCTTTTCTCAACTGACTCTCGCGCCGGTGGCGTAAAAAAAAAGCCCATGTCTGCTGTATGTCGTGTAAAGATAAAGATACAGATAAAGATATAGATAAAGATAGAGATGGAGGCGAACTACTATACTGAATTAAGCGCTGGTAAAATTGTGGTAGAGCAAATAATTGTTTGAGTTTTTGTGCAGCCTAATGAACAATGAAATTATTAATTGTATAACAAAAAATATGGAATTTAAATAATGGATATATATAAATATTAACTGTTTGTTTTGCTTTTTATCGCTGCCCGCCAAAAAGTCAAATGTATCGTCCTGTTAGTGACGTCACAAGCGAGCCGCCATATTTGGCGGTTCTAATCGTTTTGCTGTTATCGAGTCCACAACTCCCAAGGTGATATACTTTAAAAAATTACAAACGGCTTGTAAAATAACAAAAGATGTATTGCAAAATAATAAATGAGCAGATTATTTATTTTATTTAATGCTTAATATTTTATTATTCATTATATTAATAACATTGTCCCTCTTCAATGGAGACCAGTGCCGCTTTTTGTTTATTTGCCGCCTCGTAATTTGGATTGCATATCGTGTTGTCGATAACGTCATCGACATCGGCTTTCAAAATACGAAAATTTATATCTCCATAATCCAACTGGCTATATAGATAAATTGGCAAACGATTACTCATCACCCAAACACTTTGCTTAATTTCCTGATCCACTTTCAAATCATTCGGAAATTGTATTAACATCGAAGTATTATCTGGTTCCAAAAGCATGCCGAGATTTGCACGATTATAGGGCTTTCTGGTGTCCCAACATCCGATATTATCGCGATGCACTTGGGTGTAGAACATAACACCATTTCGGGCTATGCCCGATGTCGAAGATTGTCCCTCAAAGCCACGATCCCCAATTGGAATGAAAAATTTCGAGGTGTCCACACTGCTGTTGCCCAACCAAAGGGATTCATCTAAGAGCGTGTCAAGGGGAACCATAAATTCCTAGAATTAATAATAATAATGGGCTAAATATATAAATCAATGGATTCAGCGATCTACCTATTGCTATCGATATTTGATGCTGTGTACAGTTATTATTTGCAGCTGTTATAACAGTCTTAACGCCCCTTGAGGCCCGTTTACATTTCTAGCTCTGTTATTTACTCACCTTACAGCTGTTAGTTCTAGTTCTATGTTATTAGTGCTCTCTTATTCATTCCCAGTGGTCTGTTAATTACATTCACTGCCATGTAAGCTACTCACCTTAAAACTTGCCATTGGATGAAAATATAAAAGTCGTTCCTTGCTTTGGCTCATGCCAAAAACTCCATCCAACCACTGAAAATTCAGGCCATAAACATTGAAATCAGCTGCCGACGGATTAGGTGAGAAATTATAATTGGTAATGCGCCAACTTCTGTGCTTGGCCAGACTATAAACCACAATGCCAAATCGCCAGACATCTGTGATTAAAGCGTGGGCATCTTCACAATCTCCATTCCTAATATCCACAAGAATATTCGAGTGCAACGAATCCTGCTTAATTTGCGAAGCGGGCAATTCAAAACTCACAATTAATTCATCCGTTTTCAAATCGTAGGCAACAATTTTTGGCGGGCATATTTGATTTAGTTTAATTGTTGCATTCACAATACCGGAATCGATTAGCCACAATCGATTGCAGTGCGCATCGATTGCGGTGCGATAAACCGATATCAGTTTGCTGCAATCGGCATTGTTGGGGCTGCTGTGTGATTGCCAATTGGGATACGGCTGCAGCGGTGGACTTATCTCCTTGGAGGGATATGCCAGAGTTATCAGAGACGCTGGCACTCCGTCTTTCCATCGCGGAGTTGTGATAAACATTCGATTGCCATGCACATCGATGCCCAGCGGTAAATTATTTTTGGGTATAAATTCACTGTGAAAAAGAATGAAACCAGCAACAAAATATACAAATATATAAAAGTACTTGCATTTCAGTGTTAACGGCTTATTGATAAAAGGTACAGGGTCACCATAAAAGGTTGCGAGCTGTAAGCTTTAAGCTCGTTTTCTATCTGATATCTGGAAGGTCACCTAAGTTGTAAACGTAGAATTAAAACGTAAACTGTGACGAGCAACTAATTAAAAATAAAATTTATCGAAACCTGTATCATTTCTAATTATTAATAAACATTAGCAATAAACCAACAGACGAACAATAAATGTATTCACAGTTGCGTTACGGCGAACATTTCGTTGCAGTAAGTTATTACCTTAATGACGTTACATTCACTTCGATAGCTTATCGATAAATTTACATATTAATTCTACTATATTTGCTTTAATTACTTTTAATTATTTTAATATAAGTATTTATTATCCATTCAATATTAATAAAATATATTTAAGCAATTTATTCCCATTTATTACCCATTCAATATTATTATAAAATATATTTAATGCACTTTTTACCCATTTAAAATTGCCAATTGCCTTTCGACAAATGTCGGATACTCGAAATCCAAATATTTCCACTCGTTAACAATTTCAAATGTATTTCCATTATTTTTGCTGCCACTCCCCGTGAAAGATTGGTCAAATATTGCAGCATTGACAGAATGCCTGTCGTATTGGAGGCCAACGAACGAACACCACAAACTAATTACGACAAAACAAAACGACATCATGGCTCAGCTGCAAAAACTGGTTTATATTTATATCGATGTAGTAACAGATTTGAAAAGCGAAGTAAACTGTCTCACGCACGAAAAACAACTGAATAACAGTGATTGCTTTGCGGTTTGTTAAGTACGCCAAATCAAGGTGTATAAAACAGACAAATATATATATATATATATACATATGTATAAAACTTAAGGCAGGCTATAAGTTAAGAAATTTCGCAGTTTGATTAATAATAATATAATTAATAATAAAAAAAACCAATTGATCATTATTAATTATTAACTTTATAATATATATTTTATAAACTCCACTAAAAACTAATAAAAGTAAAAGTAAAGTGCAAAAATGCATATTTTAATATTTAACAAGTGATCAATTCAAAAATGGCGCGTTTTAAACAAACTATCGATAAGCCAAGCCCGGCGCAGAGCTGTCACCTTGGCAGCAGCTAAGCTAGATTGGCCACACATTAAATTACAGCATATTATAATTTTAAGCATCTATTATATTAAAAACAATATTAAACGTGCATTATATCAGTCAAAAGACAGTATACCTTTCAGCTCTAAGCTGTTGCAACTAAAGAAAATAACACCCAAATGACGTCACAATTGTAGACATGCGCAGCTGACCATTATGAGCAAGACGACATGTGAATGGCAATGGTAATGGCTGTAATGTGTATATGTATTTTGTACATACATAAATTACATTGGAACAATTCTGCACTCGAATTAGGTGAAAAGATTTTTGCAAAAACAGCAACAGAAACAGCGAAATATATTACGAAAAATTAAAACAATAAACAAACGATGCAGCGTGTGTGATGAAAATCAATAAATAAAGCGCAAACGATAATGCAAGTTGCGCCAAAAAGTATGCTGCTCTTGTGCCATTTGTGGAAAATCGATAAAAGTTCAAATTCCTTCACAGAGCAGTCAGTGAAAATATTTCTTGTAATATATAAAATGCAATAAAAAGAAATGTAAGTAATGAGTATATATAAAGAAATAAATTACAGTAGGGAAATAAGAAAAATGGGCGTGAGAGTGCAACTAGGTGTCTACAAGCATTAGTTATGTACATACATGGGTCTGTGATGTGTGTAATTATGTATGTGCGTGTATACATCTGATATAAGTGTTTCTTATTCGCAATTAACAGCAGGCAGCAAGAAAAAAGGAATATTGCAAATTTAATTTATTTTTGCATTGCGAACGTTTTTTATAATTCATTTATTTGTGAATATTATTAATAAATTTGTGAAAAATTCATTTGACGGCAGAACTTTGGCAAATAAATTAATTTAGTGATCGCCAGCTGTTAGTTTGACCACGAGCCGCACTCGATTCAAAAAATAACTGAACGATCATCAGTAGGCCGATTGTGAGCGAAGCAGCTCTTTGCTTTTCGATATATATTGTTATCGCTTTGGCGCGCATTTTAAAATTCATTTTCAAAGCAAGAAAAATTATTGAGCTGAAATTAAAAAATTGCATAACTTTATCAAAACTCATCGGATTTACAAAAGCAGGGGCTTTGTAAGCATGTTTTGGCCACTAGATTAATTATTTGATTAAATATACATATACTTATTACAGACAGCAGTTAGAAGTCACTTAGAATGCATAACGTTGGCAGTGAGCTGCCCGTTGGGCTTGCGTCCAGTCAGCGACGCTCTGCAAATGAATGCAATACCGCTGGAAATAATTGTGGCAATCGCCGGAAATCGCTGAACTATCAAACACAGCTCTCGCTGAAGTCAAGTAATGGAGAGGATGTGGTTCCAATGGGTTCATCAGCCTCTTCCTCAGCCGGTCGATTTAGTCCCCATCCAAATGACATATTTCTGGCCCAATCGAGCAAGTTGACCATACCACTAGAGAAATACGATGATGCGCTGTTGATCAATGGCTGTTTGCCGCCGCCGTCGCCAGCTCCAAATAGCGATTGCCACGCGGAAAGCCAACAGCAAAGCAAAAATAGCAACAGCAATGCCAATAATCAAATGCAGCAATTGACTCTCAATAATTTTCAGCAGCACAACAATCACAGTCACACACACAGTCACAGCCACGCCCCTATTTATCCACTATCCTCCTCCAACTCCGCCTCCTCGCTGTGCACCACAAATTCCGGGCAGTCGCAGCAGTTGGAAAAGAAATACACCCAGCACGCCACGCATCGCGCCATGTCCCCGAATACAAAATATCGACTGGAACGTTATCGTGAATCGCCAAAATTAAAACTTGGCATGGATGCGATGGGTCTCTCCTCGCCGGCGACGGCTTCATCGCGCTACTTTCTGCCAGCCAAGGTGTTGCAGTGTGCGGATGCTTATGGCGGCTATTTGGGCTCCACGCTGCATACGCCGGTCAAGCGTTATGTGCCAACGCCGCCGCCAGCAGCTGAGGAGATGACGACGACAACGACGACAGGAACAGCGACGCCAACGTCGACGCAGTACGTCAATTTGCCTTATGGCGGCTATACCAGATCCAAGTGTGGACATGGCGAGGAGGCTCTGGGTCAGAGGGAGGGGCAAACTCCCCAACCTACACCACTCAGCTTCTCAAAGAGCGCTCAGACCTCAAACGGAGGCAGTTCCTCCTCTTCCAGCGGCAACACTTGTCCATGTCCCTCACCCACAACAGCAACAACAACAGCAGCTGTCACAAATTCTTCCAGGAAGAGATTGGAGCAATCGGCAGCTGCTTCATCCGAGGAACCAGAACCCATCATTCTTATCCAACCCATGACGCTAAACGATTCCACTCAGAGTGCCACCTGTTTGCATTGCAATACGGCTCGGAGAACTACGGGCGTACATCAAACCACACAGACTACGGGTCCCATTAGCCCAGTGCCCGTCTCAATGACTTTGCCACTGTCGAGCTTAACGGCCAGCGATTTGGGTAAGTTGAAGCACCAGCAACTGCAGCAACAGCAACAGGAGCAAGAGTTGCTCGCGATCTCAGCGATTGAGGTTAAGCAGCAAACGGAGCCGTTTAACAACACTGGCAATTATCAGCGACACGGCAATTTGCCGAGCTCACAGCATATTTATGGGGTGAGTGAGCAATAGTTGCAGATGCAGCGGCATCAGCAACAGCAATCTTTGCAGATGCAGCAGCAACAATTGCAACAGCAATAATTACAGTAATCCATTAAGCAGCAGCAACAATTGCAGCTATATCATCAGCAGCAGCAACAACCATAGCAATCTTTGCAGCAGCTGGAGCAGTTGCTGTAATCATTACTGCAATCTTTGCGGCAGCAGCAGCAGTTGCGGTTGTAGCAGCAGCAATCATTGCAGCAGCAGTAACAACTAAATTACTTTTTACAGCAATCTTTGCAGCAACAGCAGCAGCAACATCAGCAATACCAACAGCAACAGCTTCAATCACAGCAGGTGCAGCAATACCAACAGCTGCAGCAGCAACAGCTGCAGCAGCAGCAGTTGCAGCAGCAGAACCAGCAACAGCAGCAGCAACAACAACAATACCAGCAGCAAACGCAGCAACAATATCAGCAACAGCAACAGCAAAGTTTACAACAACAACAGCTGCAACAACAGCAGCAGCAGCAGCAATACCAACAGCAACAACAGCAAACTTTGCAGTCTGTTCCACAGCAGCAACAATTGCAGCTACAGCAGCAATCCTTGCCACAGCAACAGCTGCCAACGCACCGCTATTCGTGCAAAAAGCGCATCATCATTTATATGCGGCGTGAAATTGCTCGGTTTTTCGGTGTGGAAATAAGCACTGAAGTCGCTGACTATGCGCTGTGGTTCGGCAGACATCGTCGATTGGCAGTTCGCTGCTTTGGTCCCCTCAACAATCACCCAGAATTCGAGCTGGACAATCGCGAGTTGTGCGTGGAGAGCACCAATAGTAGCAACAGTTGCAACAACAGCAGCAGCAACAACAATCAGATCTTTGCCTCCGATCGTCCCGATATATTGCCCACAGAGTCAACGCCAAATGTGGACAACAATTGTCGTCACAACAACAACTGGCGCAACAGCGATTTCAATGCGGGTGAATTTGTGGAGCGCAAAGCAACTGTTGCCCACATGCTGATGACAAGTTTGGGCTATTTAATCGCCATGTTTCACAAGCCCAACGCAAATCAGTCGAATTCCAATGCGGGTCATAATTTACTGAGGAGACGTCAGCGGCAATGGTCGAGAAGCTTTGCGCCCAGCCATGTGCATAATTTGGAGCAGCAACAACAGCAGCAACAGCAACAGCAGTTGGATGTGGAGGGAGTGGATGGTGACTTGGCGGAGACTTTAGCGGCGCTCATTGAGGAGGAGGTCTTCTTTGATAATCCCAGCGACGCAACGACAGCAACAGCCTCTGCCAATGAGGAGAATGTGGAGCGTGCCGGGCTTAAGCCGGGCGCAGCTACCGCTCCCTTGGGCGTCGAGGCTGGCGTCTATCTCGCTGAACGTCATCACAATGGCTGGCGCACCTCGGCTTTAAATGGACTCCATTTAATGCCCGACTCCGCACATGGCCATGCCCATCCCTCAAATCATTTGCAACTCTCTGGCAACAATCGACAAAATCAAAACTCCTTGCGCAACTCAAATTCCACAAGTGCAGCCACAAATCGTGGCAATCGCATTGCTGCTCAGCTTTTGGATGGCGTTCTCGAAAATTCGCGACGTCCTCAAATGCAACGCATCAAATATTTTGGCATTAATGATCTCGATGATCGCAACGATCATCGTCCATTTTTCACTTACTGGATAAACACGGTGCAAGTCGTCGTCTTATTTTTGTCCATCATTTGCTATGGCATAGCACCAATTGGTTTTGGTACGGAACAGAAAACGGGTCAAGTTCTGGTCACCAGTTTGAGTCTGCAGACGGTGCAGCATGTGGAGCAGCGTAATCTTTGGATTGGACCTCGGAATAATGATTTGGTGCACATGGGCGCAAAGTTTGCGGCTTGCATGCGAAGAGATGTAAAGATAATGGAGGTGGTCACCAAGACAAGGAGGCAGGAGAGGGAAACTGCTTGTTGCATTAGGAATGATGACTCGGGTTGTGTTCAGAGCTCACAGGCAGATTGTTCCATTAGGGGACTATATCCAACGGTAAGGGATAATATGATAATATAATAATATATATAATATAATAGAATAAATAAAATTATATAAAATAAATGATCCATTAGGCCTCTATATACCACAGTAAGTTAATTATATATAATATCCTATATAATAATATGGAAAAATACCCATAATAATAATATTATATATCAAATAAATAATGCTCTAACAGTAAGTAAATAATATCAAAAATACTCCAATATAATATAAAAATGCTCGACAAGGACTCTATATTTTACAGTAAGTAATTATATAAAATAGCCTACATTTCATCTACATAATTTATATAAAACATGCTACACATGAATATAAAAACTTCTCCTCTCCTGCTCTAAAATATTCTCTTAATAAGTTTCGGTTTCAAAAGTGCCGTCAACTGTTATCGATTTCTTTTCGAACACTCGATCAGCAGAGCTGCTGCGCGCGCTGCTTAATAATCGTATGACAGTGCTGCTAATATTCACATATAGATGGCGCGTAACAAAATGGTCACACACACATTGACAATTTAATAAAACCACGCTTATATGCATAAATAAGTTAAATAGAATCTAATTAAAATATATACTATATCAAAAAACAAATTAAATAAGGCTATGCTTATGATTAAAGACTAGAATTACTTTAATAATATAAAATTTGTAAAATATGGTACATAAAAAATGCATTAATTTTTCTCTACACTCCAGAAATCCATATCGACTTGGAAAAAATGGTCACCGGGTGAATCAGGGCCTGGTGGACGCATCTCGGGCTCTGTTTGTGGGCTGGATCCAAAGTTTTGCGATGCACCCGCCTCGATAGTGCCCTACGAGTGGCCCGATGACATAACCAAGTGGCCAATTTGCAGGAAAACGAATTCTTTCTCGCAACGCTATCGCTACAAGGATCACACGGCGGAGCACATGGTCTGCGAGGTGATCGGACACCCCTGTTGCACAGGACTCTACGGCGAATGCCGCATTACCACCAGGGAGTATTGCGATTTCGTCAATGGTTACTTTCACGAGGAAGCTTCACTCTGCTCGCAGGTTCATATATAAAAAACAGAAAAAACTGAAAAAAAACAAAGCCAAACTGATTTCATTTAAGTTGTTGACGCTGTTTTTATAAAAATGAAGAATTATTTTATTTATTTATCTCAGTTTTATTATAGCTTTTTCCAATTGTTCGCTATAACTACTCCTCTTGTACTTTTTAGATATCCTGCTTGAATAATGTTTGCGGCATGTTTCCCTTCATCTCCGTGGAGACACCCGATCAAATTTATCGAGTGCTGACCTCGCTTTGCATGCACGCCGGAGTTCTCCATTTGGCAATTACGCTCATTTTCCAGCACTTATTCCTGGCTGATCTGGAACGCTTGATTGGAACGCTGCGCACAGCTGTTGTCTACATTATGTCAGGTCTGGCTGGAAATCTGACAAGTGCCGTGCTCGTTCCACATCGACCTGAGGTAAATATATAGTATATAAAAATATCAACTATAATAATAATACGTATGCTAATCCAAATAATAAATATAATAATAATAATAATATAGAACTGAACCGAACTGGATGGCTTCAAACACGAAACATACAGTGAGGGACAGTTCAAATGGACCAGTATCCAAGAATAAAAGGAATTGCCTGCCATTAGCTAATTATTCATTATTTTTCAAAAATTCCGAAGACCGATAGTAGGTACATGTATTTAAACTGAGGTTTCGCCACCTGCTAGGTAGGATTATGTAAAAAAGTAGCCTATTTTAGGAGACACGGTCTTCCTTTTTTTCTTTGACACTGGTCCATTTGAACTGTCCCTCACTGTAACGGGTAACGGGATTCAGCAGAATACACACAAAAACATTTTGACGCTCGCGTCGATTTTCATGCCATCTCTTTCTCACAGATGCGCACTTACAGAAAATGGTTGCCGCTGCCGATAGAAATGAGATCAATATGAGAACATATATTCGACTATAACTTGAGTTTCTTGCCCGATCTTGGTGAATATTAGGCAGTTGATCAATAATATTCATATGCAGAAGATTCTGCTCTGTCTCTGAGATCCGCGTGTTCATACAAATGGACGGACGTGCGTGACAGACGGACTAGGCTATATCGACTCGGCTTTTGATCCCGATCAAGAATATGTGTACCTTATGGGGTCGGATATGCTTCCTTCTATCTGTTACATACATTTGCACAAAACTATTTATACCCTTTTCAACAATTTTGAATGGGTTCAGGAAATTTGATTGATTTCTATGTATTTGAATAATTTATTTATATATTTATTTAAAGTCAAGTATTCTAAAAATAAAATTGAATGTTTAAATCTAAAATTACGAAATATTTTGAAGATTGATTTCTGCGGGTGTTCATATTTATATATATATATATTAATTCTGTATTTATTTAATTTCGATAAATACGTGTATTTATTTATTTATACATTTAAAAACCAACAAAACAGTCATAAATCTAATTAAGCCTTCCACTAATTCCCCTATTCCAGGTTGGCCCATCTGCGTCGCTTTGCGGCGTAGTCTCCTCGCTGGTCGCTTTGCTCATTTGGATGCACTGGAAGCACTTGCACAAACCGTATGTGGCACTCTTTAAACTGCTGCTGCTGTGCACAGTGCTCTTTGGAATTGGCACGTTGCCATATCAGTTGAATTTTGCCGGGCTGCTTGCTGGGATTGCTTGTGGCGCATTTATCACAATATCTTTGGTGCCATTTGCCACCTTCACCAAATACGGGCGCAGGAAAAAGGTAAACCGATAATTCACCATTCTCAATCGATATACTAACCCGTGCATATTAATCGATATTTTTGCAGATCAACCTAATTTGGACGTGCATCGTTTTCCATCTGTTTGTTTGCGCCGCGCTGATTGCCACCTTTTACATTTACCCCAGCGAATTTAGCACTTTTAATTTTGTGGACGATGTTTTCGGTGGTGGCAACAAGGGCTACGCAAGCTCCACAAATAGCAATATTGGCCATCACAATGGTGAGGTGAGCACCACCACCCGTCGCTATTCGCAAACACAAAAGCCACAATATTATTATCATCATCACTCTGAGGATATTATTCGAAATGGCGGCGGTGCTTTCACCGAGGAAAATATGATTGCGGTATGTCAATACACACATTACAGACACAAAACGTTAAATTCAAAACAATATTTCTCACATTGCTTATGCTATGTTAACGACAGCTGTAAGCGATCACACATGTTAGTTGCTGCGCTCTGTTATGTACATTCTTATATATGTTAACATTTGAAAAACCCGCCGATACTGCTTCTTCTACTTACAGCACATTTTTCCCGACGCGCAACGGCAAAAAAGTGTTCAACTATGGCAAAAGGGTCTTTATTCGCGTGCATTCAGCTACAATTCCAACGCGAATTCCAATTCCAGTTCCAGTTATGGCGAACGCATTTATAAAAAAATGCAAAATTCACAAAAAAACTCAAACAAAGATAATTATAATAATAATAATAAAACACAAATGAATTACCAACAAAATAACGATAATATGCATAATAATAATAACACATATAAGGGCCTATAAATCTTCCATAAACAAATAGCACAAATATTGCGTGCACCAACAAAATATATATATACAAAAAATGTACATAAATTATATATAAATATGTATTAGTAAAATATTGCATGTATCATGATCAGTATTTTGAAATAAATATTAAACCACTATTCACGATTCAATAAGCTGTTTTGAATACATATAAATATATATTTTTTTCTTTATTTTTTTTTATTACAATTTGAATTACCAACGGCCGCGTCCTCCCCCGCCCCCTCCTCCACCACGTCCTCTGTTAAAACCACCTCCACGACCCGCACCCCCTCTAAAACCCCCACCTCCACGCCCACCACGGAAACCTGAAAAAAACAAACAAATTATGTAAATTAATAAATTTCAGTTGGCAACTTCAACACAAACTTACCTCCACCACGACCACCGCCGCCTCCCCCTCGTCCACCGCCCATTCCGACCTTTTTCTTGGCGCCCTTTGGCTGTGGAGGCTTTGGCAGAAATCTGCTAATCGGCAGCAATTTTCCAGGATCTATAAACAACTTTTGGTGCGGCTTAAAACTGTTCGCATACACATTCTCCGATAGCCTTATCGATACCGAGTAATCGCGTACTGTGCCAAAGATTTCATCGATTTTGCCTATCTGCTCTTTGTTCTCCAGGAAAATGGGCGCATTAAAATAGGGCACATCATCAATTTCCACCTTGCAGACGAGATCATTTTGGCACGTGTAACTGAAATCGCCCAAGGGAATAACACGATCCGGCGGGCCTTGATCGAAATTGCCACGCCCACCGCCGCCACCACCACGTCCGCCGCCGCCTCGACCAAATCCGCCGCCGCCTCCTCGTCCAAAGCCACCGCCGCCGCCACGTCCAAATCCACCTCCACCGGACTTGTTGAATCCTCCTCCTCCTCCTCCTCCGCCGCCGCCGCCGCCGCCACGAAAACCTAATTTTATAAATATACATTTGCCATTCATACGCTCATTTAATTAATTATTTACACACCTCTTCCGCCACCACCTCCACGACCACGACCGAAAGACATTTTTATATTATGAATTTACAAAACTGAGTATAAACACGTGCGGCAATTAGTGATGTGCAAGAGCCAATGCTATGCGCCATTTGCCGATGCGTGCACGATTTGTAAACATCGCTGCAGCGACATCTGCCGATAAGTGCACGATGTGTAAGCACCACTACACGCTCAAATATCATCACGCAATATATATCGCGCTTGCGTGCGCAGTGTCACCCAACATACACAGTGAGAGCTCACTCAACAATCGATTAATGGTTATTTTGTCTCAGAGCCGACTATCTTTCGGACATTTCACGGTTAACAATGTTAACAATTGTTAGCTGACCCTAAAGTGATTTTAGACAACAATAAATACAGCATTGCATTCAAAAAATAATAATGTAATTAATAAAACATTCGAACAACTTTGCAAGGAAGCTATCGTTTTACAAATGGCTTATCGTGTGCCCTAAATTATCGACATATTTCGATATCGCGTCTGTATAAACGATCGAATGCATTTGGGATTTAGCATTGCAAATCGTTCGGACAAGAAATTTAGGTATGTGAAGGAATGACGTCATACGGCGCATAGAAAAAGTGAAGCAGTTAACGGTATGAGTTAGTGAAAATATAATTGAATCAATTGTTTGTGTGAATTAAATGTTGAGTAAAGAAATTGTAAGCACTCCAATACATAAACAACTAATTAGAAGAGTTAATTAAATAAATACATACAATAGTACACATATATATGTACACACTTACATTTCTATGTACATAGATACAAGTGTTGCTCTACTCAAAAAAGTCGAAAATAATTAGAATTTTTGTTTTTATTTATTTTTTGTAGAGTTCAACTTGAAAAATGACAATTGGCGAGAGACAAAACGATTTACAAGCGACGACGGCAATTAAACGAAATCAATTACAAATAAATCCAAATAGCGATTCGATGGACAACGGCAACATTGATAAAACCAATAACAGTGCCAAGCACCAAAAACAGGTAATATGTGAAAAACTATTTCAGCTACACTCACACACAAACATACATACTTACGTATATACACACACACATACGTAATTTATTCATATTTACAACACATACGTCATGCGTCAAATTGTCAAATGACGGTTTAAATTGAATTTAGAGCAGAGTTAAAAAAAAAAAATGATGAGATCACTTGGTCGGACATGCAGAGAATACATACAAACACAACATACTCACATATTATGCGAGCAATTGTTGATCACAGACAACAATAAAAAATGAATAAAAAGTGCGCACCCATAAAAAATGAAAAAAAAAGTATTTAATTATGACTAGTGCTCATGGTCAAAATAATTACACTACTCGCATCATTCATTTGTGTCCTTTAATATCTTATTTTTGTAATTGTTTTGGAAAAACAGCTTGCGGAATTAAATAACTTAGATTATGCATGTACGTCCGATTTACAATTTATATACATTTCAAATTCACCAAATTCTGTTTATTTGTGCAACATAATTTATGTTTACACTTATGGTTTATCGATCACCAATTTGCATATGACAAATTGACCTCCAATTTATGTGTATCGATCAATTTGATCCTTTTACATAATTTATAATTCGATCGATAATATGTACATGCCACATTGAGCTTATGCATATACAAAATGTAACTTATTGTGTAATATCGATTGATTTGATTATCACTAATCTAACAGCGATAAACTTAATAATTTAATATGTACCACTTATTTTTGAAGCGTCTCTTTTTTTCCAACAAAATTTATGCATATACACAATTTAGCTCTTATTGTCTAATAAAAATAAATTTGATGAACTTTAAACTAATATCGATACATTTTCATTATTTTTGCTAAGAACGATGCCACCATATCTTTTCTACGCGCCGCACGCAGCGGCGATCTGGGTAAAGTGCTGGAATTCATAGATGCTGGCTTAATAACGGATATTAACACTTGCAATGCGGTAATTTAATACATACGTAAAAAACTATATTTATATCTTTTTGCTTTTTAATTTATATAATTTGGTATAGATATATTTATGTATATATATATTTATTTGAAAATTTTGTATTTTGGCATGTTTTGATTAAAATATATATGGAACAGAGCGCGGTTTACAAACGGTTCACAGATTGCTCCCCATGCGAGCCGAACGATCACAGCACGACTCAGCTTTTTAACCGTTTCGCGAGCACCAACTGCATATCACGATCCAGTTGCTCTTTAACCGGTTCGTGAGCATGAGTTGCTCTCCTTAAACCGCTTCGTGGGTGAGCAGCTCAACAGCTGATAGTTCGTGATCGATAAGCATACGCTGCAACTCTGTTATTTGCATTTGTTTCTTGTAAATTTTAAATTAAATTTATTTTTTTTCCGTTTAGAACGGTTTAAATGCGCTACATTTGGCGGCCAAGGATGGTTTTGTGGACATATGCAATGAGCTGCTCAAGCGTGGCATTAAAGTGGACAGTGCTACCAAAAAGGGTAATACAGCGTTGCACATTGCATCGCTGGCAGGACAACAACAAGTGATAAAGCAATTAATACAACACAATGCCAATGTTAATGTGCAATCCTTGAATGGTTTTACGCCACTTTATATGGCAGCACAGGAAAATCACGACGCCTGTTGTCGTCTGCTACTAGGAAAAGGAGCAAATCCTTCGTTGGCCACCGAAGATGGTTTTACGCCGCTGGCTGTGGCAATGCAACAAGGCCACGATAAAGTTGTCGCTGTGCTGCTCGAGAGTGATGTGCGTGGTAAGGTGCGGTTGCCTGCTCTCCATATTGCCGCCAAAAAGAATGATGTAAATGCTGCGCTGCTTTTGTTGCAACACGATCAAAATGCAGACATTGTTTCCAAATCGGGTTTTACGCCGCTGCACATTGCTGCCCATTATGGCAATGTGGATATAGCCGGGCTACTCTTGGAGCGCGGTGCGGATGTTAATTATACAGCCAAGCATAATATAACGCCGTTGCATGTGGCATGCAAATGGGGCAAGGCGGCAGTTTGTTTGTTGTTGCTCGAGCAAAAGGCACGCATTGATGCCACCACGAGGGATGGCTTGACGCCTCTTCATTGTGCCTCACGCTCGGGGCATGTGGAGGTGATACAGCTCCTGCTCTCTCAACATGCCCCAATTCTGTCCAAGACGAAGAATGGACTCTCTGCGTTGCACATGTCCGCCCAGGGGGAACACGATGAAGCTGCTCGTCTGCTACTTGATCATAAAGCTCCTGTGGATGAGGTCACTGTGGATTATTTAACTGCTCTGCATGTGGCTGCTCATTGTGGTCATGTGCGTGTCGCCAAGTTGCTCCTCGATTATGGCGCCAATCCCAATTCGAGGGCTTTAAATGGTTTTACCCCGCTGCACATTGCCTGCAAAAAGAATCGCATTAAAGTCGCCGAATTATTGTTGAAACATGGCGCTAATATTGGCGCCACTACGGAATCGGGGCTGACGCCGCTGCATGTCGCAAGTTTTATGGGTGAGTTCCCAATTTTATATCCACATATGTAATTCGTAGTTTTTTCTTAAATCTTAATTTTAGTACGTTTTTTTATATTGTGCCGAAAATGCTAATTGTATCTGCGCTCAATCATTTAATTTATTTATTGTATTTGTTTTATTTATTGTATAACTAGTTTTTATATTAATTTTGCTTTTCGATAACGCTTGTAATCGACCTTTTGAGCATCGAGCAATTACAGGCTTAACGGCACTTAACAAAATGACAGTAGATGGCGCACTCTTTGCTGCCAAGTTGGAATTTTTCCACACTGCAATTGGCAATTCATCTTCGCTATTTAAAAATAAATGGAACTAATGTGCACAAATCGCTGCAAAATTAAAATAACCTCTGCAAGTGCAGAAAAAATACAGCACTCAATTTGTTAAGCAGCGCATTGAAGATGAGTGACATTTAGGTAGTTCTCCGCTCTCCGACCAGTGTTGCCAATTACCCAGCAGCAACTAGTTAACGAGCCCTCCACTCTATTTAGCGAACCCATGCTGTGTGCATGGAGCCACTCAATGTTTACCTTAATCGTTTGTCCACTTGAAGAGTTTCAAAGCGCAAGATCATCAAAATGCCATTCGACAAAAGACGGCAGCTGTTTAAATATTTACATTTAGTGTCCTAATGTTTTGTTCACTGAAAGACAGCGATTTGTTTATAAGCACTTCTGAGTGCGAATGCATGCTACGATAATAATAAATTGAAATTCTTAACGTAAGAGTTGTTTTTAACAGGGTATCTGCCTGAAGTGCTCACACTTATTTTTGGAATTTTGTGTTTTGCTCTAAATTGAATTTATTTGCTACTTTTTTGTATTTTGCTGCATCAACTGCAAACAAATAAATACAGTAAATATACAGATAAAAAATATGTAAATAATAATAAGAATTATATACACAAATATTATATGTACAAATAATAAATATATAAATAAATAATAGAAGTACGCCCTAGTCGTGCACTCTCTCTGTGGTGCTAATTCCATTCTCTCGTTTTTTTACAGGTTGCATGAACATAGTGATTTATTTGCTGCAGCACGATGCGAGTCCCGATGTACCCACAGTGCGTGGTGAGACGCCACTGCACCTGGCAGCGCGTGCCAATCAGGTTTGGAATTACTAACTGATATAAATATATATATTAATAACGCGCATCTCTCCCTAGACGGATATCATACGCATTCTCCTCAGGAATGGGGCACAAGTGGATGCTATTGCTCGGGAGGGACAAACTCCGTTGCATGTTGCCGCCCGGCTGGGCAACATTGATATCATTATGCTAATGTTGCAGCATGGGGCACAAGTGGATGCCCCCACCAAGGATATGTATACAGCTCTGCACATAGCCGTCAAGGAGGGCCAGGAAGAGGTGTGCCAGCAGCTAATCGATCAAGGTGCCCAGCTGGATGCAGTGACAAACAAGGGATTTACCCCTTTGCACCTCGCCAGTAAATATGGCAAGGTCAAAGTGGCAAATCTGCTGCTCCAAAAGGGTGCCACCATCGATTGTCAGGGCAAAAATGAGGTAACCCCGTTGCATGTGGCCACCCATTATGATCATCAGCCCGTTGTACAAGTGCTCCTAGAGCGTGGCGCCTCCACACAAATTGCGGCACGCAATGGACACACTTCCCTCCACATTGCCGCCAAGAAAAATAATCTAGAGATTGCACAGGAGCTGCTGCAACATGGTGCAGATGTTGCTGCCACAAGTAAATCGGGTTTTGCGCCGCTGCACTTGGCTGCCCAGGAGGGGCATTTGGAAATGGTTCAACTGCTGCTGGAGCAAGAAGCTAATGCAAATATTGCTGCCAAGAATGGATTGACTCCTCTCCACTTGGCTGCTCAGGAGGGAAGAGTTGTGGTCTCCCGTTTGCTCCTCGATCATGGCGCCAATATATCCGAGCGCACCAGGGCCGGTTATTCCCCGCTTCACATTGCAGCGCACTACAATCAAATCGATGAAATTAAATTCCTATTGGAGAATGATGCCAACATTGAGTTGACCACAAATGTGGGGTATACACCACTTCATCAGGCTGCCCAGCAGGGTCACACCGTGGTCATCAATCTTCTGCTGCGGCACAAAGCAAATCCAGATGCGGTCACGAATGTAAGTCAACTATTTAATTTCTTACCTTATTTCAATTTGCGCGCCATGTTTTTTTTTGTACTTGTTTTCAAAATATGAATTGGTATTGAGGATATTCCTTGAGTGTTGTTCAAATGGTTCTATAAATTAAGGGTATTCTGTTTATTACTAAACCAAATGACATGTCTTCCGCTAGATGGCGCTCTCTTGTTTTTGCACTCGCCAATTCCCAATTGATCCTTTCTATTTAAAACCAAATTAAAGCCAATGCGTTGCGAATGCCACAACAAAATTAAACTACTCTCGGCAAGTGTATATAGAAATATGCACTTAAGAAAGCTCGAGCTTTTGCCCAAGTAAATAACAAGAGCAGGAACAGCAACACAACATTTGATAGTATTTTCTATTTTTAAACGCACACAAATGGTTATACATACACACCACACATATGCATAGCATCAGCAGGCAAATAGAGTGTGCTAAGAATTGATCCAATGCCTTGGCTGTGATTAGCTGGCGCTCTATGCTCTCTCTCAGAGTGTGGCGCTCTCTCGTGTTATTCTTTATTTATACACACACACACTCACACATGCATAGAGGATGCTTGAGTTCTAAGAGTGCGTAGAGGGGGTGGTGGAGGGGGTGGGTAGTGTTCTGCTTGTGGAAATTCGGGCGTTATTTGAAAAAATTGATTTGAAATAGTTTTGTATAAAACATTAAGTTGAACGCTCCAGTGCTGGACAAGAAAAAAAGAGAAAAATATAAAGAGGGAAAGCAAATACATATAGTAATAAATAATATAAACTAAATAATAAATAAAAATAATTAAATAATAAATAAAAATGCTAGACAGCACTTAACATATTTAAATTCGATGTATTATTAATTAATTTTTTCTGGTTGTTCGTGTTTTTCAGAATGGACAAACGGCATTAAATATTGCGCATAATCTGGGCTACGTAACCGCCGTGGAAACGCTGAAAGTCGTCACACAAACATCCGTTATAAATACAAAGACGGGCGTTATCGAAGAAAAATATAAAGTTGTTGCCCCCGAATTTATGCACGAAACTTTACTTTCTGATTCGGAGGACGAGGGCGGTGACGATCTATTGGATCATCACAATCAATATAAATATATGGCAACGGACGATCTGAAGACAACCAATGACGATGAACATGATCATCAAAATTTCGATACAACAAATCCCGAACACGAACAAATCGAGCGTGCTATCGAAAGAGGTGAAAAGAGCGACGATGATTGCGTCATTTTATTCAAATTTATTTATGTATTATTTTTTTTTTATATGGCAGAAATGATTCGTACAGCGGAAGCGACGAATTTGAGTGCTTCGCCAATGGAACGACAGACGGATAATGTTGTCATTGTGCGACCGCCTGTGCATTTGGGGTATGCTCTATATTTCTTTGTAATCCTAATTCTAATTTGAAGTCGTGCTTGGGCAGATCGATTAAAAATTATCGGTAGTGTAAAGCGGCACATTTGAAAAGCGGTGTAAAGCCCACTTTACAGACACAAAAAGTTATCGATAATGGAAAACTCAATGTAAAAAAATATATCGAGGTAGAATTTTGAAGGCCGGCTTACAGACCGCAAAACTAAAATCCACAATGTTAACTCACTGTTATCTGTGTGGATTGTGTTCAACGGTGTCAAAATAAGGAAGTTTGACATCAAATTTTTGATATCATTTGTAACAACTGTAGAATCGGCAATCGGTGCATCGAAATCGAAATAGTAAATTATGAATGAAAAATTAACGAACGAAATAAATGGCAAATTTCGCTTGCGATATTTTTCGTCGAACTGAAAAGTCGGGTTAAAGCAGAAACGCATGCTGGTAACTCCAGTGTTAACCACTTAAACATACTGTAACTCCACTGTTAAACTTCACTTAAAAGAAAGCGCTGTAAAGCAGATCGCGAAATCCTGTTGCAACTCAGTGTTAACCATTTAAACTATACTGTTTATATTTCAAATATATTGTTATAATATAAACTTTAGGTAATGCCTCTACTATATTTGTTTTTACAGCTTCCTCGTTTCATTTTTGGTGGATGCACGGGGTGGTTCGATGCGTGGCTGTCGCCACAGCGGTGTGAGGATTATTGTGCCGCCAAAGGCTTGTGCGGAGCCAACAAGGATCACCTGTCGATATGTGAAGCCACAAAGAGTGGCAAATCCGCCGCCGCTCATGGAGGGCGAGGCGCTCGTCAGTCGCATACTCGAAATGTCGCCGGTGGAGGGTAACTTCCTGAGGTAACTAAAAAAAAAAGAAGAAGAAATACTCTGTATCTTTTTCATATTTGCTGCGCACAACCTGTTTACATATAACAAAATAATGTGCACAGTAGCATCTCAACGCTAATCGATAACACTTTTAATCGACCTTTTTGAGAAGCTGGCAATGAAATCAAAATTCCTTCGACAAGTGTATATACAAATAAGCACGTGAAAAAGCTGCAATTTTTATAGCTTCCATTGAAATACTTACTTTTCATTTCAGCCCCATTGTGCTGGAGGTGCCCCATTTCGGAGCATTACGCGAACGCGAGCGTGAGATAATCATACTCCGTTCGGACAATGGGGAAAGTTGGCGCGAACACAGCGTCTACGAGAACGAGGAGCATCTGCTTGAAACTCTGAACGAAACCATCGATGGGGAACTCAATCCTCTCGAGGACTTGCATACCAGTCGCATAATACGCATTGTGACTCAAAATGTGCCCCATTTCTTTGCTGTTGTCTCGCGAGTGCGGCAAGAAGTGCATGCAATTGGCCCCGACGGGGGCACTGTGGCATCGAGTGCTGTGCCCCAGGTGCAGGCCATCTTTCCGCCCCATGCGCTTACCAAGAAGATACGCGTCGGCCTCCAGGCGCAGCCCGTGGATCTCATTGGCTGCTCCAAGCTGCTCGGACAGGGCGTTGCTGTCTCGCCCGTAGTCACCGTGGAGCCGCGTCGCCGTAAATTCCACAAGGCCATCACATTGAGCATGCCGGCGCCCAAAAGTTGTAATCAGGGCATGGTTAATGCTCAGTACAATGGAAATGCGCCCACTTTGAGGTTGCTTTGCTCCATAACTGGCGGTCAAAATCGCGCCATTTGGGAGGATGTCACCGGTTCCACGCCCCTCGCCTTTGTCAAGGATAGCGTCAGTTTCACCACCACAGTATCCGCTCGCTTTTGGCTCATGGATTGCCGTAATGTGGCCGATGCCAGCCGAATGGCTGCCGATCTTTATTCATTCATGGCTCAGGTGCCTTTTGTCGTCAAATTTGTTGTCTTTGCCAAGCGCATTTCTTTAACGGAGGCCAAATTGTCAATTTTTTGTATGACCGACGACAAGGAGGAGAAAACGTTGGAGCAGCAGGCATCCTTCACGGAGATCGCAAAGAGTCGCGATGTGGAACTGTTGCAGAATCAGCAAATTTATTTGGAATTTGCTGGGAACCTGGTGCCCGTCTTAAAATCTGGAGATCAATTGAATATTAAATTTCAGGCTTTTCGCGAGAATCGCTTGTCATGCATTGTCCATCTCAAAGATGCGGAGCAGACCCAGGCACGCATCTCTTTCATGGCACAGCCGAAAGTGGAACCGGGTCAGGCTCCGCTACAACCGATCTGCGCTCTAAATCTTTGCCTGGATCAGTTGGAGGAGCAGGAGCAGCGTTTCAATGGCAACCTCAGCAATGGTCATGGCCTGAACTATAAAGATTTAATTAATGCCGAGATTAAGGCCAGCAAACAGAAGTTGTCCATACAACGTGCCGATATACGTCTCTCGGATATATCCAATCTCTTGGCTGAAGATTGGCCCAGACTTGCTAAGGAGCTGGGTGTTGCCAGCAGCGATATCGATTTGGTCAGAGAGGAGTATGTAGGCCAACCACAGGCACAGCAGGGTCTCGTTATGCTGCGTCTCTGGCTGGAGCAGCAAGGAAACCGCGCCACTGGCAATGCCATGTCCCAGGCTCTGTCCAAAATTGGACGCGATGATATCGTGGAGCAGTGTATTTATAATCTTGAACTGGTCACCGATAAATTGGAACGTGGTCTAGCTAATGTTAGAATGCAAACGACTCCTACTCTCGCTGATGGCCTCAATGAGACCCTGAATATTGAGCAGCTCTGCGAAAGCAAAGAAAATAATGGTTAGTAAAAGTGAATTTATTAATTTCAATTCAATTTTGATCAATTTTCAATTAAAGTTGTGCTCCGCTCGACGCCCCCAACAATGCCCATTGAGCTGGAGGATTATCAATGTCAAACCAATTTGCAGCCAAGCGCTGGTAAGCATTAAAGTTTGTCTATGGTTTAATTTTGAATAAGTTTATATTTTATTTAGCGCTGGTTTTCTTTAGTTACCGTTATTAGCAGAGTTGATTTTAATAGCGCTTGACAGCGTGCTTAGCTTAATATATAAATATATATATATTATATATAAATGAGCTAACAGAGTTGCTTATCATATATATTTAAATGAGGCAACGAAATTGCATAATTTAAAACTAAGGCTATGCTTATTGGGGTTTTATTAGTGCTTAACAAATTAGTTATATGTGGTCACACGTTCATATACCATTTTGAATAATTAACAATGTGCCACTCATATTTAAGTGAGGGGACGAAATATAACATAATTAGAGATTTTTTAATACTAGGCGCTAGAATTGAAATGAGCTCAAAATACCTAATATGTTTTAACATTTATCTCTTTTAATTTCACAGACAATTCATTAATTAAAACGATTGAAGAGGAGGCTGCTCTGCCTGCGTCCGCCGAAGATATGCTGCTAAAGTCCCTGGTGGACAAATGCGCCATAATGGAGTCCCCGAATTCAACGTGGACTGGCGTTAATCCAGCAAATGATTTGTTGCAAAGTGAAATTCAAGAATCGCATATCAAAACCATAACGAAGCTTTCCCCCCCAACCGATATCGAATGCAATATGTCCAAGCCGACAACAACAACAACCGATTGACCAATCGATAACGTTTAAAATCCTGCATGTGTGTGTGTTTTTGTTTGCTGTGTGTATCACATATATTTATTCTCGCGTATTGTATGTATTTTAAATTTATTATTTTCAAAAGCACTCTTCAATTCTTTGCTAATGTATTAAACGGTCGAGTATCCAATTTATATATATTATCAACAACCACATTTAATCCATGTGATAAGCGGTCAGAACAAAAACATCAAAGAAGAAATAATTCTATCATATATTGATAGTGATCTTGATTTTCAATATTACATTTTTTTCTTATTTAACTAAGATTTGTCTCCCACTAAAAATCAAATATTTTCACAATATATATATAAATATATATATCGTTTCGAGCATATTTAAAACATATATACTAACGAGCACTGCGTGGGAAATTCTTCAATTTATTGTCATCATGAGACGAAAAAGGTAATATTGTATTTGCGAAAATAAATTGTTGAACTATAATTAACAGTTTTTTAACTAAAAACAATTTTAAAAATGTAAATATAATTTCCCAAACAGCAGTAAGAAAAGTTGCATTTAATTTGAATTCAAATTTCTATTAGCGGCTAGCGCCAAATAGGAATTGGCCGCTTACAGGGTAGCTTTTATTTATTTACCTATCGATACTTTAAGCACGCTGCTGAAAATCAGCTGTTGTGCAAAAAATAGAATATATATCGCCAGCTGCTCGGCAATATATATCGCATACAATTTATCGAGTACGTTTCGATATACTATACTCATATATCGAAATATATATGTAATATATATCTACATAAATATATAGTTTGTGCTCGCACAGAGAGACAAAAAAAACGCGTGGATGTATAAAAGTTAAATGTGATTTCACAATTGCCATTAATCATCAATGAAAAGTAAATATTTAAAGCAAAACAATAGTTATTAGAACTAAGAAGAGATATTTATGTGCAAGTATTTAGCAATACACATGTGCACTAAATGTGTGACTGTGCAAATGTATTTACAATTATTCAAAGGAAAAGATCTTTTTGCTATTTCCTGTTATGTCATCCTCAAAACATATCGCATGATTCACACAATTTTTAACAGCATATTTGTTTTAATTTAATATATTAAGAAAATTGCCATTTTCATTTCGAAGAACTTGCCAGCGCTGTTTTAATGTATGTATTTAAATATACATACATACCCACATATATATGTATATTTATAAATATATATGTATACATATATCTATTTCTACAAATGTACATAATAAGTATTAGTGGTGTGAGTGGCGACAACATCATCGTTATCGATTATTCTCTGCGCTGAGAAATGAATCCCTCACAGCTTGGAAGAAAAAAAAAAGTAATGTTTACAATTGCATATTAATAAAATGTATATTTATCCATTTCAGAAATAAATTGTGGATTTAGCCGCGATGATTATTATGCCATTGCATGTTGCTCGTCAAGGAATGAGTTCAAATTTAATTAATTTAAAACAATTCAACGCGCCAAATGTAAAAAGTAAATTAAAGCAAATAAAAAGGGAGAACCGCTAACAAAGCAAATAATTATAAATATTGTGCAAGTGTGTGAAAGAATTAAATAAATTAAAACGTGCAGGAATAACATAATTAAATAAAAATAGAAGTAATAAAATACCTACGTAAGGAGTAAATACAAGAATACCAAAAATTAAATAAAAAGGTAGATGCATACGCCAATAAATAGGAATACCATAAAAATAAATGTACGCGTATAATACCCAAAAACGATAAATAGCTACATATGAGCAAACAGGCATAATGCAATTTAAAAGAAAGAACTAATAAAATACCCATGTAATATAATCACTAGCAAATCGATAAAATTGTGAAATAGATAAATTACGAAATCGTTAACGATAACAAGTAAACAAGTGGTTTTTTTTCGTAGTTGCAACGTAATGAATTCAGTTCAAAGTGCCACCGAGCAGCAGGAGCAAATCGGGTCATTTAAGCGTAGATTGCGCAAACGTCGAAACAACGTCAGCGTCATTGATGCGCTAGGCAACACTGGCAGCGACACTGGTCTGACACTCTTGCAAAAATCCTACATCAAACAATTCTATTTCGAGAAGCGTGTCGGCAGCGGAGGAGCAGCAAATCACGAGAAGCTGCAGCCGCAGCAGCAAAAACAGCTGTTCAGTGTTGGTCAATTTGGATGATTAAAGTACAGCAGCAAGCGTTACGTCTTTCACGGCTTACGTCAACGTAAACGTAAGCGTTACAAAAGCCACGCCACAAACATATATATATATGTTATGTTATCGATGAACTCGGCAAGGATGTTGCCATTTGACAATGGCCGCCATTTTGCAGCGCTTGCCGCTTGCCGCGTGCAACACAAGCAGACGCTGTGCAGCTGACATATCAGATTAACAAACAATTAACAAAACATAATTTCTCAACTATATACATATATAGCATATAAATAATAAACCTCCGCCACTGTATATAAAAAAATAATTGCCCAAGGATGTCAGCGAACCAAAAGAGTGAGAGCGCCACCTGTTGGCCGAATGAGCAGCCGGCAATGGTGCTGCAGCCCCTGACGGACGAAACGGGCAGCAGTCCGCAAGCAGCGGAACAAGAGGAATTATTGCAATTTTCACGCATTGCCACCAAAAATAATCTTATAAAGCTTAATTGGTGGCATTCACCAACGCAGCCAACAATCAATATTGAAGCCTCGTTTCTTGCCGGGGGGCTCACAAACGAGCCCATGCAAATTGATAACAATAACAGCCTAAGCACGCCGGCAAAATCAAATATATCGCATAATCGCCATTCACGAACAAATGACAAAAATAATCACCAACAACAAAAACAGCAGCAACAGCTGTCCACTGTTAACGCGGACAGCATTAACATTGATGCAGACGATGATTTCGATCTGCAAGACTCGCAGCTGTTAGTGAAAGGTATGTGTATAGAATAACAAAACATATGTTATTAACTTATTTACATAATTCAATCAGCTGCAGCTGTAATATCGATTATGCTATATGCAGATCACAATTAATTAAGCGATATTTATCGCAAGCATTGTTTCCTTTTTGAGTTAAAAGTTTAACTGATTTTTTTATGTGTAATTATATTTAAAAACTGCTAATGCTTTATCATTAGGAAAATTTACGGCTATGAACTAGATAAGATAATTACTTAGCCCTATATACAGTTAGTAACGCGCACAACTAGTTGAAATTATAATTACTAAGCTGAATTTGAACTCTGACAGGAACAGAAGAACAAGATGAGAAGCAGAAGCTGATATCTAACTAAATTTTTTGAGCATTATTTATTGATTATTGTGAAGTTACATAAGAGCTTAAACTTTTAATTGTTTTTCATTTCTATTGTTAACTATTAATAATCAATTCAGTCATGCGACGCCATAAAATATAATTTTACATGTAAATATTGTTTTATTTTTTACTGCTGTTGTCTCAGTTACTCTTGGTCGGCTGCGATGTTCAGTTCGGTTTTCGGCTGCATTTTGGCACTGAGTTTTTAGTTGACGCTTGGCGCTTGCGTTGATCGGTCTTCGATTTCGCGTTTCGGGTTTTCGGCTTGTTTTTTTTTGGGGGGGTTCGGCAAAGGGTTCGTATTCAAAATCGAACAAATGTGAAATGTGTATGTAAGTATGTATGCATGGGTATATGTACATACATATCTGGGCAGTCAAAGAAACAATGATCAACAGGTGGCGCTGCTAAGCTCGCATATGCATATTAATTTACTGGCAGATCAGATCATTGAGGGTCGGCCATTGAAACAAGGGCGATTGAATTCATAAAACATAGATAGCTTTATCAAATATCCGTGTGAGTGAGAGATTGTGTGTGTGTGGGTGCCACGATTAAGATGCCTTGTTTTCTTGTGTTAATATTTCTATTTAATTATGTGTTTCGTGTTTATAATTAAAGTTGTATTTTTTCGTATATTTTTATTTTATTTTTTTTTATTTTCAATTTGTTTTACGCATTAATTGCCGACGATTGTTGACTAATTGCTTTGCCTCTTCCCTTCTTCTTCGTCTTGTGCTTTTGTTCAGGCTTCGTTAAAATTCTTAAGTGCCTGCTGCTTGTTGCGTGCGTGTGCAAATATAAATTAACTGTACACGCTGCAGATATATTTAATTTTCGGCTGTGTTTCTGATTCTTCTTCACTTGTAAAAAAGCTTTTACATGTTTACCACTGTTAACGGCACATTTTTTACTCATGCATACATTATATGTTTATATATGCAAGTGCGTCATTCTTATTGGCTTATTCTCTCACAGCTGTTGTAAACGTTAATTGTATGCCCATAAAAGCAATAAACTGGAGAAACAATTAAACAAAATTGCGGCCAATAATAAATATGTATGATTTTTCGTTTTTTTCTTTTCTTATCAATCGCATTTTATCTATCATGTGTGTGTGTGGAAACGTTTATGCTGCTTGTGCTGATTAAGCGTCGCTGCTGACTTCACCACACATGTTGTCTTCTTTTGCTCAAGTGTTTGACGTGTGACAGCCACTCATTCCAATCATGCATGTGTGACAAAGAGCGGAGAACTGCAAATAAGATATCGATTAACAGCTGGTAGCAGGCAGGCTCTCCCTTAACAGATGTGCAGCCAACTCACTCGTAGTATATAGCGATAACGATTTATATGTTTTGTTGATTTACTTAATTACGATATATGTTAAAAACAAAAATTTGGGAAACACGGTGTAAGTAATAGTGCTTAACTGTTACTCCAATCAACGAATGCAGTGTATTTTGAATATCGTAAATACGATATTAGTGTCTATATCGAATTTACGATACACGTATGGATGAGTGTCTTTTCAGTTTAACTCGAAATTTACAGCGATATGTATAAGGATGCTGTGTTTTTTGAATATCGTAATACGATATACACATTTTTGCGTGTGGCTCTGATAACTGTAATTTATGGTAATAAAGCGAGGTATTCTGCATACCGCAATTGCGATATACCTACGAAGTTCATGATTTCTTCGGTTTAACTCTAATTTAAATGAATATATACGCAAATACAGGGTATTTCGCACGTCCATAAGCACTCAGGAAGGCAAATTGAAAAAAATTGAAATGTGCGAATTATAAATGTTAAACACATTTTTCAGAAATTATAACCTGAAATAAGCTAAGAAAAGCTGATGATGAACTGCGATATATTGCAAGGTATGCATTTTAAGTATGTATGTACTTGATTTAATTAAGTAAGTCTAAGACTAAGTGGTGATTGTGGATAATTATAGATATAGATATCGGCATTTCTATAAATAGTTTATTAAATTTCGAATTGAATAATGAATATATAAATATATATTTATTAAATAACAGTATTTTCATATTTCAAAAAATAAATAAGTTAATTACGATATACTTAATTATTTGAATTTCAGATCCGAAACCATGCGTGGCACTTTTGAATCAAGGTCAAACGGATCAGATGAAGATCAGCGGCTATCGTTTGTCCCATTTTCGTTCGGTATTATGCTGGATTTGCATAATTCTCACGGGTGGCTTGTTGCGACTCGTGTTGCACTGGTGGCGCCACTGGTATCTGCTTGCTACGTGCGAGCCGTGCCCGCTGCACGAGGCCCAGCAGGTACTCATCGAGGAGGACTATCAGGGCAATCACAAGCTGTATCACGTAAAGCCTGTCAGTCTCCTGGATGTGGAGCAGCTCAAGTAAATACTCCTTTTATTTCATATATATATAGATATATATATATTGTTTGTTTATATATCATTTCTATATACATTCAGTTAATATATATTAGTATACATTTCTTATTTAATTCAATTCTCTTTTTACTGCCTTTTAGAAAACTAATGCAAACAAAAATCCCTGGCGAGGATTTCGATGAGAACAAACTCCAACTGGCTGTGCATTTCTCCGCGGCGTACTTTAAATGTGAGTAACTAAATACAGTAAATATTATTTGAAGTAAAAGTCTAATTACTTTTAGATTGTCGCTCGTTGAGAGTATTTCGCTGTAAGCAATTGGTTTATGCCTGGGACAGTAGCAGCAACAGCTTCAATAAAATCAATGGCCTCGATGTGAATGTGCCCTGCTCCTATTACCATCAGCAGCGAGGGTTGAGTCTGCAGGAGCAGCTCTCTCGTAGGATTGTCTTCGGTGAGAATGAGATCACCGTTCCGCTGCGAGATGTGAAGACCCTACTATTTCTGGAGGTCCTCAATCCCTTCTATGTATTCCAAATATTTTCGGTCATTCTTTGGTGTGCCTACGATTATTATTACTATGCTTGTGTCATTGTTCTAATGTCCGTCTTTGGCATTTCCATGTCCATTATACAAACCAAAAAGGTGAGTTGCAGCTTCAAATTATCATTGATATAGTTGCGTTTCAAATAAGAGCATTAGAAATGTTTTCAAAGCTGTTTTTTATGTATATCAAAAATATAACTTAATCTATTTAAATTTATTGATTGCTTTGCAGAATCAAGATGTGCTCCAGGAAACGGTTCGCAATACGGGCAATGCATTGATCGTCAATGCCAAGGGCATCTCCATGGAATTGTCGACTAAAACTCTGGTGCCTGGTGATATTATTGAAATACCCTCGAGTGGCTGCACCATGCAATGCGATGCCGTTCTACTCTCCGGAAATTGCATCCTGGATGAATCCATGTTGACGGGGGAAAGCGTTCCAGTTACGAAGACGCCGCTGCCTCAGAGACGGGATGTGATCTTTGATAAGAAAGAACATGCGAGGCACACGCTCTTCTGTGGCACCAAGGTCATTCAAACTCGATACATTGGCTCCAAGAAGGTGCTGGCTTTTGTTATCAATACAGGCAATATTACGGCGAAAGGAGGTTTAATACGATCCATTCTTTATCCTCCACCGGTGGATTATAAATTTGAGCAGGATTCCTACAAGTTTATTCAATGTTTGGCTCTGATTGCATTGGTTGGCTTCATCTACACGCTCGTGACGAAGGTGAGACGGAAGGAGTTTGGATAGATATAAGAAATATATATAGGAACTGTATATAAGATCTGTATAAGACCTGATATGTACCCTGTTCAAAAATAAGTAAGAGAAAGAGGGAAGTCGCGACTGGCAGATACCCATTTCAACTATTCATATCTTTATGGAACACTAAGCATAACTAGATACCTATATAGTAGATACCTATATAGTAGATATATAGTAGATATATAGTAGATTATATATATTTCTAAAGCCAGCTTTATTTATTTGATATATATTTCAAAACTCTTTTGTTGCTCTTTGCAGATATTACGTGGCACAGGTGGCGTGAAAATAGCCGTGGAATCTTTGGATCTGATAACAATTGTTGTGCCACCCGCTTTGCCCGCTGCGATGACCGTCGGACGTTATTATGCCCAGAAGCGCCTCCAAAGTAGCAACATATTTTGCATATCGCCGCGTTCCATAAACGTGGCAGGCAGCATTAACTGCTGTTGCTTCGATAAGGTAACACTTGTGATATATATTTGTAGTAGAAGAAAGTTGAAGTAATATGTAAATTTAATTGTAGACTGGCACTTTGACGGAGGATGGACTCGATATGTGGGGAGTAGTGCCCAAATCCTCAACGAATCAATTTCAAATACCACTCAAGGATATCAAACGTTTGCCGTTTGACCATTTTCTATTCGGCATGGTCACCTGCCACTCGATCACCGTGATGAATGGCGTCAAAATGGGTGATCCGCTGGACCTGAAAATGTTTGAGTCGACGGGTTGGCTACTGGAGGATGCCAATAATATACCGGAGAATGAGAAATATGGCTTAATTTATCCGACTATACTAAGGCAGCCCATTGAAAGAGTAACCGAAGAAACTGGAGAAACTGATAAAACTGAAAAAACTGTGGAACGTCAAAATTCCGTAGATGATTTATTGGCCAATGTTGGCCTGCTAAAAAGTGCAACAAATTACGATCATGGCATAGTGCGTGAATTCCCGTTTACCTCAAATTTACAGCGTATGTCGGTCATAACTCGCTGCCTCAACGCCAGCGGTTTTAATGTGTATTGCAAGGGATCGCCGGAAATGTTGCAACAATTGTGCTTGCCACAAAGTCTGCCCAGCGATTATAGCCA
Organism: Drosophila conformis; assembly: GCA_035041375.1. NCBI lineage: Eukaryota > Metazoa > Arthropoda > Insecta > Diptera > Drosophilidae > Drosophila > Drosophila conformis. The sequence goes on from JAWNLE010001377.1 coordinate 651,615, forward strand.
ACAATTGTCGATCTTTGCCAAGAAGGGCTTCCGCATCATTGCCTTGGCCCACAAAAGTTTAAATCCCCGTTTGAATTATACAAAGATTCAGCGATTATCACGCGAAGATGTTGAACTCAATTTGGAATTTCTTGGTTTTGTTGTGCTCGAGAATCGCTTGAAGCCTGATACGACGCAGGTTATCAAATCCCTTAATCTGGCCAATATCCGCACCATAATGATAACGGGCGATAATATATTAACGGCCATGAGTGTGGCACGTGATTGTGGCATTGTTAGTGCCACTCAATCGGTGATAACGGTGCATGCCGTGCCCGATGACGTTGGAATTAATTTTGAATTGCAATACACGCTGGAACTGGGCACTCCAAATGTAATCAATGGCATTGCTAACCTGGAAAGTGATTTAACCTTGGAACTTGATCTAAATAAATCGACGAATCAATTGGTAAATGGAAACTTACCAAATAGCAACAGTTTGACTAGTGTTAAGACCATTGACACGTGGACGCATAACGAGGAGGAGGCGGAACTGGATTTGGACGGGAATGGGGATTTGGATGCGGATGTGGAGCTGGGTGCGAGTTCAGCCAGGATGAAATCGCCTGCTCCACTCAAGGACAACAGCTGGCGGCGCCACTACATCTTCGCCATGGACGGCAAAACTTGGCAAATTGTCCACGATCTATTCCCCCAACAAATGGAGATCATTTTAACACGTGGCGCAATTTATGCGAGAATGTCGCCGGAACAGAAACAGTCACTAGTTGTGGAACTACAGAATCTGGATTATTGTGTGGCCATGTGCGGGGATGGTGCCAATGACTGTGGTGCACTCAAAGTTGCTCACACGGGCATCTCGCTGAGTGAAACGGAATCATCGATTGCATCTCCGTTCACCTCCCGGAATCCAACAATTGCAGCTGTGCCGAATGTCATCAAAGAGGGACGCGCTGCTTTGGTCACCTCCTTTGGCATCTTTAAATACATGGCTGCCTACTCTTTGGTCCAATTTGTATCTGTTATGATTCTCTATTCCATCGATTCGAACCTGACGGACATACAATTTCTCTATATTGATCTGGGGCTGATTTCCATTTTTGCTTTCTTCTGTGGCAAAACGGAGTCGTTTGATGGGCAGCTGGTTAAACAGGTTCCACTCAGCTCTCTGATCTCTCCCACGCCTTTGGCCTCGCTCTGCCTTCATCTGGCGGTGGCAGTTGTCTTCCAAGTCGCCGGTAAGTCAAGTCGGGTTTACTTATTTAAAATAATTATAGTTTACTTCGAATTTTATTATATATCTAAGATATGATTAGTTTTCTAGTTACTATATATATTCCTATATTCCTATTTTATACTTCTTGTAGTCCCTATTCATAGTCTATATTTAACGCTTATACAAAATATCAGTCGCTGGGGGTCGAGTCCTGTTGCAGGCATGGATGTTTGGTAGTTTAGTCTTCTTCTCATTCCTCTACTATTAATCTCTCTGTCGTATCACTCTTTGAGATCTACGGTATGGCAACGGGTCAAAACTGGCCAAAGTGTGCCGACCTTGGCAGCCGCTAAAATATTTTCCGTATAAAAACTTGAATAAGGATGTTAATACTTAGTATGATTTCCTTTAGCCTTGAAAACTTCCCTTAACCTATTATACATGGAAGTTACCAACTTCTTGGTAGCTTCTGGGCTGATTCTGCTCCACTCATCGCGCGGAGCATTTTTGAGGTCTTCTTTGCTGATCCACTTGAACTGTGAGCCACTGTATATATAGTATATTATATTTAATAAATAATAGACTACATAGTATATAGTCTTTAAAATACTATATATTTGATTTTGATTTTGATTACTATTATTTAACAAATTGAAATGAATTTCTCATTCCAGGCTGGTTTCAGGTGCATTATCAGTCGTGGTTTGAGCCCTTCAAGCCTTCATTGGACGAGAAACATCTGGGTTGCTTTGAGAACTATACGATGTTCGCCATTTCGAGTTTCCAGTATATCATCCTGGCTTTTGTGTTCTCGAAGGGAGCGCCATATCGCAAACCGATCTGGTCGAATTGGCCATTATGCCTCTGCCTGGTTCTTAACACAATGTTTGTCATCTATTTGGTGGTTTATCCCTCCCAGTGGATAGTGAACTTCTTTCAACTGATTGTTCCGCCCAAAATGGATTTTCGCTATATAATGTTGTGTTATGGCTTGGCCGCATTTTTGATCCATACATTTTTAGAGAGTTTCGTTGTGGAATCTTTGATCTTCAAGCGTTGGCAGGTGCGACGTGAACAACGTCTCAAGACATCCAAACGAAAATATATGCGATTGGAGTATAATATTCAATCCTTCGATAATTGGCCACCCATCACACAGGTCTACGATATAGCCAACGATCCTGCCGATTTGAATGCTGATTTGCAGCCAACTTATATTAATTTAAGTGCCGAGCAAAATGTGGATGCTCAGCCGAGTGGATTTCCCGGTTTTTTTGAGGCATCGCCGGAGCATCCTGTTCCTGATCGTGCGCATGCTCATCTCTCCAGCTGAAAGTTCACAAATATCTATATGTATATATATATCATATATAGACATCCATTATTGGGTGCATTTTGTATCAAATTTAATTCTTAATTCTATTTTTAAGCTTTGGTGTAATATTTGAATTTTGTATAATTAAGCTGCGAGTGGTACATTTGGACCAAGATGTACCATTTAATATGTTGAGTGAGGTACCATGGCTGTACCATGTACCAAAATGTACCACTTGCTATGTTTACTTAGAGATATGTTCACTGCATGTGTACATATGTACCACGTACCATTTATAGTTATAGGTATTTGGCTATCAATTAACTGCAATTGCACATCTGTACCAAAGTGTACCATGTACCATGTACCAAAATATGCGGTGTATCATTTACTTAAATTGCAATTGGTACTTATAGACATATAAATATATTAAAATCTGTACTATAACTGTACATACTTACCATGTACCATTTACTTATTTTTAAATGCATTAAAATTGTTCTTATTGTGTTATTATCCTACTTAGCTGGATTAATGCCATATAGATAATTTTTTTTTGGCTTTGAAGCCTCTGAAGACGTATTTACTTATATTAAATATATGTGTAGTTATGTAATAATATAAATATATATGTAATAGGGGTTGTGTGTGTGTGATTATATATATCATATAAAATTGCTACCTCTACTAACGAGTACACACACACACACACACAAACACAGCCAGAAGCAACTATTTTCCAGCTTTTCTACTTAGCAGCGCTTTGAATTGTTATTAATATTTATTATACAAATTGATTTTATATGAAATGCAGTAGTTTGTAAACAAATTGGCTGCTGAATAAGAATTCAATAAATACGTTAAAAAGTTTAATTCATTTACATTTCTTTAACTACAACTTATCGACTTATCGATTTTTATTTAAATGTCGCCTTTATAGCAACTGCGTTTATCGAGTTATCGACTTATCAAAAATTGATTTCTTAATTTAATAACTTTATTTTATCATTTACTATTATTTTATTTAATTAATTTTGCATATTTCTTGATATTTACTTTTTATTATTAAGTGTTTGTTATTTATTCATCATTATTTATTTATTGAAAGCTGGTTTTATGGTGCGCCTGCCATAAGTGTATTTTAATACGTATATAACAGAAAAATGTGTGTGTGTTATATAAAACTGTGCGAATTTACAAACAAGCACATACAGATACGATTGTACGCATAGGAAATGCATGGATAATATATGTCGATTGTAAATCGTGGTGAGTTTAAGGTTATTTCATGCTGACATTTGCAGATTCACACAAACACACAATAAAAGCAAACGTTGGCGAATGGACTATACACACACACACACACGCATGCATAGGAATTCACCTGAAGCAGCCAAACAGCTTTTGCGCATGTGCGCAAGGCAACATCAGCAGCAGCAAATCCGAACCGGAATTCGGCTTCGGGTTTGAGCCGTCGTCGCCGCCAGCAGCAGCTTCAAACTTGCCTTTTGCTTTTGCGCAGACGAAGTCAGTTTTGTGGCTTTCGTCTGCAGGGCAGCAACGTGTGTGCGCATCATCGGAAAAGAAAGAGTTTTGCAAGAAGTACGTATGTGTGTGTGTGAATGTATGCAGATCATGTGTATGCGTGTGCCAGTTTCTCACGGCGTGTTCGTTACAACAACTGCCAAAAAGTCATTCAAAAAAAGAAGTATATATATATATATTTCAATTTTCGTTTTTATATATATTTATGTGTGTGTGTGTGTGTGTTTGTGTGGGTTGGTGTGTGTGTGTGTAAATTCCATAAGCAATGCAAATTATGCAGGCATTTACCAACACACACACACACAAACCTGTTAAAAAATACCCAACACAAGCGCGTAAATAAAAATCCAGTTTGTAGAAAAAATTAAAAATTCAATACAACAATCAATTAAATCATCATGCCTGAAACGAGTCACAAAACTACCGAAAAAAACCTAATACATAATACCCAAAAGTATATCAAAATAAAGAATTATTTATATTCACATTCAGATCTTGGATACCCATAACGACCGCCTACAACACACAGACACAATAGCACATGTGTAACTGTATGTGTTCGTGTAATGTACGGTGTGTGTGTTAAATGTTAAATGCATCCTGTTTGTTAACAGCACAGCTTAAGGGAGCAGCAGTAGCAACAAAGGAGCAGCAGGAGTAAAAGGTGGAGCAGGAGTAACAGGTGGTGCAGCAGCAGTAGTAAGAGGAGGGACAGCAGCAATTCACAACACCCAATCGGAAGAGCTGCAGCTGACAAGAAGAAGTAGAAGGAGCAGCAGCAGCAGTCGCTGAACGTGGCGGGCAAGATTCAAAATGTCAGCGACGACGCTGTTATATCCGCGTCATCTCAGACCGAGCCTGTTGCTCTTAGTCATCGCTCTAGCAGCGCCCTCTTTTGTACAAGCGCAAACAAATGGTAAGTTTCACACAATCACACATACATTTAAACATATTTGCAAGCTTGCTATGTGGGTTAATTCAAACATCCATACATAAATACTTACACATGTATGTGTGTTGTTTCTGTTTAGTTGAAAATGCGAATTGCCCAATATTATCACAATCAATTCACAAAAGACGGGTAAGAGAAAGCTAAAACTGGTTGACATGTTTTTTTTTATTAAGATGGAGAGAGAGAGAGAGAGAGATGGGTGTCTTTTATTGATTTTATTGTTCAAATATTACCAATTTATAGTTGGCTTTAAATACAAAAAAAACGGCATTTATATACCAAATAACCCTGTATTTAGGACATGTTAACAATGCTGTATAAAAAAGAAACAAAGAGAAATATGCCAATAAAATAATAAATCGAATTTTATAAAAAAAACCTGTACTTAGGACTTTTTAACATTCCTGTGTAAGAAAAAAAATAGCAAAATAATAAATATTTTTATAGAAAATAACCCCTCATTTGGTTTGTGTGTCATCAAAGGATTTTATATTTGATATTTGCTGTGCAAATGTCATTGAACCTGTTGGTGGATAGCCGACAGCAACAACAACACTTTCGACGTCCTCTTTTGCATCCGTTTTACTGTTAAGGCGATTACCTATTAAGCAAACCGCTTGACTGCGCCAGTTGCAGATGCGGACGTTAAATATTATACACCACACATATATATATACATGTGTATGCATGTTTGTGCATGTGTTGTCTTTGGTTAACATTGACGCAAAACAAAACAAGAACTGAACTCGGCGACTAAAGCTGCTTTCACAATGCAAGCAAGTCGCAGCCGCAAAAATAAAAAAAAACAGCTCCATCAACTTAATAATCATCATCATCATTATTACAGTCTCACATAAATAGCCAATAGCAGTCAGAGTCAGCATTATTATTCAAGAAAGGCGAACCAGACACAAAAGCAAACTGAAAGCAAAGCAGCAGCTGAAGAAGAAGAAGAAGCAGCGCAGGCAGCAATACCAGCAGCAGCGCAGCAACAGAAAAAGAAGAAGCAGCAGCTTAGCAGCAGCGCAGCGACTACAGTAACAACAGCAGCAGCGCAGCAATAGCAGCAAAAACAACAGCCGCATTAGCAGCAGTCGCGCAGCCGCGGCGCAGCAGCCGCCGCAGTTAGATTTAGGTCAACGGTGAACCTTCTTCTTCTTCTGCTGATGCTGCTACATCACAAATAGGAAGTGAACAGCAAAACAGGCTTTTTTTAACAGCAGCCACTTGACATGGAGAAATTCGATAATGCGCTGAAAATTTATTTACAAAACTTATGAACTTAAAATATATATTTGGGTACAGTTTTTTAACAGAGACAAATTGTGTAAATTGAAAACTGATTTAAAGAACAAACTACTTCTAAATTTTATTTTCTAAATTTTAGCAGCTATAAGCATATTTCCCTTATTTCAATAAAGCACTTGAAATTCGCACGTTAATTAGCCAAAATTACAGGCAAAAGTTATTCTTAAATCAATAAAGTGGTTGGGGGGGGGGGGCTTGTAGGAAACAGCAGACACGAAGATGCACAGCAGAGCGCTCGCTTGGCGCACGAGGGCGACGGGACAATCTGCGGCTGTTGCTGCTTTGTAAACAAAGATTTTTATTCTGCGTCTTAAAAATAATTTGATAATAGTCGAAATAAACAATATATAACAAACAGTAAATAATAAACAATAAATCATAAACAATAAAAAAATAATAGCAGCAGGTGCAGCTGGTGAGGAGATGAGAGGAGTGAACTGAATCTGCTGGGTGGTCACTTTCTTTTTGGTCATCAGCAGCAGCCAAACAAGCAGCAGCAGCATCAGCATCACTTGCTGGTAATTTATTACCTCTTTATGTGTGTATGTGTGTATGTTAATAAGTATGTGGATTTGTTAGTTTTGGGGGGAAATTTAACAAGGTTCGAAATATTTTTGACGAGGCATTTCACCCAAAAAAGATAAACAAAAAACTGGTTCCGCGTAACAATTGGCATTGTGATGGGAACAGGCGCTTTCGCTTTTTTCTTCTCTTTTTCGCCGTTTTTTTGTTTCTGCTTAGCAATATTCGTTAATAGCAGAAAGCATCTGTTGGCTTTCCTCTAAATTATATATAAACATATGTAATCATGTGTATGTATGTAAATTACACACAGTGTGTTATCGATATATCTCATCGATATATCGTGAGTCTTTGTGGAAGCGGGGCCGGAACTTGAAACGAAATAGGAATAAGTTTGACAACCTGCTGAAAGCTTGAACTTTTACAGTTGCATGACGTATGACACTTACGTAGTAAATGTAAGAGTTAAGCATACGCAATGTGTTACGTATTTAATTTGTATTGATTATTGGCCTTAATTAAATTAAAAGTAAAATTTAATAAACAAATTACTATTTATAAAATAAATAAAATATAGTAGGAAATAAGTATTAAACATATAAATTTGGCATAATGCGTTCCTTACTGATTGCGTTATTTAATTACAGATGAGCCTTACGTCGTGAGACCAACGCCCACGTTACGTGTGGCAACAGGCGCAGATGGTAAGCACTTAAATACGCAGTTAACTTAAAGAGGACCTTATGCATCCATAAATGACATACATACATCAAATACATACATACATTTATACATTCATCATTATCAATAACAACCAAATTCGCACTCATGTCAAAAATATGTACAATTTTGTTTTCGCATTATTTTTAAATTTTTCAGAGCACTTCGAACTGAAATGCATTAAATAAAATTGAAATAAATATTGAATGTATTTATTTATTTATTTATACATATTTATGTAAATAACATGTTTCTTCAATATATATGTATATATTATATTTAATTAATTATGAAATATATTTATGTATAATTTGTTAAAAAAAAAAAATATATATACATATATGTATATTTTAATTAATTATAATATATGTATATCTGTAAAATACTGTTATACATATATTTTATTCAATTAATTATAAAATATATATATGTATATATATATATGTCATAATTGTAATAATATTTAACAATAATATAAATAAATATATATATATTTTGTAATTGATTATATTTTGATATATAATGCATATATTCATATCTTAGTTAATTATATATAACTGTAAATAATTTAACTGTTCTTTTGTTTGTTCATACGTGTTTTTTGTACTTACTCTTCTTTGTGACTTTTTTCTTTCTGTTTATCTCTTTTTATGTAAATGATTTCCAACAACTTTTCTCTCTGCTGTACATTCTGGACATACATAAATATATATATATATGTATATATATATATTATATATGCATAATTTTAACTCTCCCTATTTTTTTTTATATTTATTTGTATATACTTTTAATGTGTCTAATTTTTCTACAACTTTCCATCAAAAATTCTCTCATTGTGTGTGTTGTAAAATGTGTGTTGTAAAATGTGTGTTGTAAAATGCGTAGATCTAACAACAGTTTTGTTAATCAATCAGGATAATTTGGGACATGGTCGTTTCTTGTCTGTCCGTCCGGAACTAGGATTGCTAACATCCACCGCACGCACTTTTATCCAAGACGGCATTACGACGGAATATGCGACCCAAGTGGTGGGGACTACCCTTAATAATGGTCGTCAATATGCGCAGTACCTCAAGAAATCCTCTAGGGTTCTGTATGAGAACGGGTTGCAACCATCTGTAATAACCAGTTGGGTAGGTGAGGGCAGTACTGCGACTACAGCTCAAACTCCGTCCCCGTTTACGGCACATTTGGAGAGTCATAATGATTTGTTATCGGATGCGGAAGCCGCAGATTGGCGGGATATCGATGATAAATTGCGTAATGTTGAGTTCGTTGGCAATACGGATTATTTTAGACTACAACAAAGTAATCAGTTGGTGAAATCAAAACCCGATTCCGGCCTATTCCCCTCCGCCGTACTGTCTACGGTTATCCACTCCGCTTATGTATCGCCCAATAAAAATAATGCTCGCATTTTGGCCGCACAAAAAGTGTTGCCAATCGGCGATTTGCCAACTTTTACGGTTAAAAATCATTTTGCGCCGAGTGGTTATCAAAACACGGCGGAACAAGAAACGGAAACTCAAATAGCAGAGGAGGGGGAGAGGGAAGGGGAGGAGGAGGAAGGACGCTCTGCCAAGCTTTATTATCAGCAGCTGATGCAGCAAAAACAGCAAAATAAATTTCAAAATTCAACTTCAACTTCAACTCAAAATCAAATTCAACTCAAGAAACGAGTGCTCGCGACTATTACCTACTACGGATTTGCGGACTTTACAACTTTGGTTGGTGATAGTTTGATTGTATTTTCGCCCAGCACAGCGCAAGCGCAAGCGAGTCTCAATGTGGGTCAAATAACCTCCATCAAAGGCATGGCTACGCTCAGAACTAGTGAGCTGGACTTGGTTCCAAATACAGCTGAGGAATTTTTGGTTAAGGCGACCAATATTTTGAGTACATTCGATAAAGTAACGACTACAATAAGTCCAATTCTGGAGGAGGAAAAGCAGGCATTTTCCATTAGTTCAATTCTGGAGGAGATGGAGAAATCATCGACAGTTCTTGAGATTAAAACGGAACCAGTTTTTGTTGAGAATGTGGAGGCAACTTCTATAAAATCGGAACTGGAACTTGGTTCTTCTGTCATTGCAACGCCTATTTTGACGAAAAGTTCCGCGGCTGTGGAGGATTTGTTAGCGAAACCCATGTTTTCATTGCCCACAGATCAAGAAATATTGGAGATATATGCATCGCTATCCAGGGCAAAAGCACAGGATCAAAATCAAGGACAGACTCAAGATGTTACTCAAGGAACTCTAAGAACCCAAGGAAGTCACGGAATTCAAGTTGAAGGAACTCAAGAAATTCAAATTCAAGCTAAAAGTCCAGCTGAAACCCCGCCTGATATTCCAGTTCTGCAAACAGCTCTAAATAATGACAACATTAACTTAAGTAATACACAAACTGAAGCCTCAAACTTAGAGGTCCATGGCGGGGCAACAACCATATTCATAGATGATGATCCCTTTGCCAACTTTGTGGAACCAACTGCGGCAATAAAGAATCCAATTCAACATCCAACTTCAACAACTGAGTTCCAGAATAAAGAAACAATGGCTAAAATTGGGGAAATCATTCATCAAAATATAGAAACGTCAATAAATCATATAGGGGAAGATAGTGCAACAATGATAAATCGGGGAGAGGAGAATATAGATAAATCCAAAATAATAATAAGTCAAAATGAAGAAATTAGCACAAATAAAAAGATCGAAAAAGAAACAGATCAAATGGAGCAAAATATATCGAAAATAAATCAAATGCAGGAAAATATAGAAAAATCAAAAGTTGAAGAGATTACCACAAATAAAGATATAGAAGAAACCAAAATTGAAGAAATTACCACAAATAAAGATATGGAAAAATTAACAACAGTTATGGATGATGAGTCAGAAATGAATACAACTACAGATACGTCCATTGAGGAGGAGGATAGTACAACGGTTAAAGATATAGCAGATATACTGCCGACTACGCCAAAAGATAATGACAATTGCGATGAGCTCAAGTCACAAATATTTCTCACACAACTACCGAAATTGATAACAATTTTGAATGAGGAAGCTGAGACAAGTATTTTATCCAGTTATGAGATCAAAGAGACAACCAAATATTATTGTATACAGGCGACCAAAGTGTTGGAGTACCCGCAATTGGAGAAACCAACAGAGGTAGTCCCAGTGCCGCAAAATGAGGCAACAACTGAGGCGAATCCCAATGAAATAATAACAACAACTGAGGAAAATACAACAACCAGCGACATAGTTGAGGATGATGAGGATTATGTTACCGAATCCGATCACGAGGATTATGAAAATGCTTCTGATGAGTTGGACATCATCTACAAGACCCTCTACACAACCTATACATATTTGACAACCTTTTTCCAAGGCGATTCTACAACAATTTCAAGCCACACTGAAATTGTGACCAATATAATTAGTTCCACTTTGAATGTGGATTTAAAATCGAGCATTATAATGCCACAGGTCGGTGAGAAAGAAATAAGTGCAACAAAATCGGCAAATTTACAAGCGACCAAATATATGATACCTGATGAATTGAAGGATTTGATAGATGCCAGTGTTAACAACGAAGTAAAGCAGGAAACAATCGAATCGGCTAAAAAAACCGAGTATTTAAATGATGTAAAATATACAAAGACGTTCTACACAACTTACACTTATTATACAACCATATTCGCAGAGAGTGAAACGGAAATAATGTCGCGAACGGAGGTGTTTACTAATTACGTAACAGAACTGGGTGCGCTGAATACCAGTGTTGTGCAACTGGCCAAGCAAATAGTAATAAATCCAACAGAAACAGAGTCAATTGGCAATACTGAAAATGCAGCCAACTCAAAGCTGGTCACACTAATAACCGATGTCAAATCGAGCAGTTCGAATGGTGAACAACACTTGAAAATCAGGGATGATATTGCCGATGATCAGGTCAGTTCAGAGAGCAATACCGAAGAAATGCTACCCTCTGCCACACTTCTGTTGCAGACTAGTTTCACAACATTTACGTTCTATACGACTATGTATGAGCAGGATAGCACTAATGTTGTCAGTCGCCTGGAAACTGTGACAAATATTGCAACGGAAACATTGCAACCGACAAAAGTGCTGAGTCACGAGGATGCAACACTGCCCATCACATATTTCACCACATTCACCTATTGGACAAAGCTGGCCAAGGATGGTGAAATCACAACCATCAGCAGAGAGGAGACGATATCGAATGTTATCGAACCAACAAAAAGTTGGACTGAGAATTCGAGTGTAACTTCGACACTAAGTGAGAGTACGACTGCGAATTCGAATTCGGATTCGAATGTTAGTTCGAGTTCGACTGGCATTGTGGTGGATTTAATTAACCCAAATGCAACTGATCTGACCACATTCTATACGACTTACACTTATTACACGACCTCCTATGACGCAAATAAGACGGTGACCGATTCACGCTTCGAGACCATTGTAAATGTCATAACCCCGACGGCAACGATAACTGCATTTGCTAGTGATGACACTACGAGCACTGTGCCAGTCACAGCGCACGCAGACACCTCGATTGTCATGGTTGGTACACCAAACAATTCAGAGTTGCTTTACTACGATTACAAGCACATCATAGATGCCGATGGTGTGAGTACCCTGTACTTCACCACTCAAATACAGTCGAGCCTCGATAGTGAGGGCAGCGCCATAGAGTTGACTAGCAGCACTTCAAGTCTGCTCATCGATGTGTCCAAGAAATTAGAACTCAACTCAATTTCCAGCTCGTCGCAATATAAAACGGGCCTCGTCCGATTAATTGAGGGCACTCGCATTGGCAATCATACCACGACGCTCTATCAATCTAAAGTTATCGGCACAATTATCGATAGTCGTTATGCGCAGATTATCGAAAGCACTTCCAGTTTTCTATTTGAAAAACCAATTTTGGTAACAATTTCGCCAAGCGCAACAGTCGAGGAACCGATTGTGGAGAGTACGAAGCAGTTGAGTAGTCAACAGCAACAGCAAATTGGGGTTGCCACAGTGGAGGGCAGCATGCACAGCGAGGAGCAGAACGACAACGATGGTGATAACGATAGCGATAATGATAGCGATAACGATAGCGATAGCAATTTGTCCTCGCAGTCTAAAAAACGTACCTTTGCTCCAGTCATACGTCCCTTTGCCTCCCGAAATCGACCCACTTTTGCACCCAAGCAAAAAACGCTGAGTGCGAGCAGTGCAACAATAATAACCCGTTCCGATATAACGCCAACTATAACAGCCACGCCTGCCTTGAAGTCTGTGGGTGGTGCTCGGTACAGCTCCTCGCGACGAGGTGCCATTTCCAATGCACCCACAAATCCACAAGGGGCCGCCTCTTCCTCAACTCGTCGTCTCTTTGGTCGCCCCTTGAAATCGTCACTGTCTGCTGCTGCGGGGCTTAGTTCATCAGTTGCTGGCAGCACTACCGGCTTTGCACCCTCCAGAAATAGATTTGCTAGCTCCGCGCGTTCCGGTACGGCCAGCAGTTCCAGGCGTCTCAGCTCCGCCATCAGCTCATCTGGCTATCGTCCAGCCAGCAGCTTAAATTTTCTCAATTCCCGTCAGCGCATAAGACCCACCGCTGCCTTTGGGCAAGCACTACAGGCGTCGACAACAACGCCTGCAATTCCAGACAACGAACCCAGCGAGGAGGATGCCTCCACGGAGGAAGGTTTGACTGCTACTGATGACAATGAGGAGAAAGCGGCGCAGAATTCGCGTCGCACTCAAAATCCTCTGCTGCGATTTCGGCGACCGCTCAATCGACCCAGCGGCTTTACGCCTGCGACACGCGCGAGCAATACCAGCGCCGCAAACATATCCGTGCGCAAAAATCCCTTGGCAAATCGCGCCAAAGCCGCAACAACAACGACGACGACGACAACGACAACGGTACGGCCAAGACCGCGCAGCTTTCAGCGACCCACTTTGAGTTCGCTGCAGGCGCGCGCCAGGCCACAAAGCAATCTCTTCCCGCCACGAGGTCTCTTACAGCAGCAGCAAAGGGAGAAGGAGCTGGAGCAGGCGCAGGCGCAGGATAACGATGCTGATGGCGATGCGGACTACGATGAGGATGAGGATGGCGATGAGGAGGAACAGGAAACCGCTCAAAATGAAGCCAATCGTCGCCGTCGAAGCTCTAGCAAAAAGAGCGGTACCCTCTCACGTTCCCGACGTCAGGCGGATTCGTTAAGTCGCAATCGCTTTCGCTTTCGTCGCCCCAAAACCGCAACGACCGAGGAGGCGCCAACGGAGGAGCAACTTGCTGAGACAACGCCGCGTGGCAAGCTCAATGCGCGCTTCGGTTCGCGTTATAAGCAACAGTCCAGCTCTACGGCACCAACTGCCGTAAGCAACTCTGGCTCTCATCGCGCTATACGCCCCACCAGACCCACTACGGCTCGTGCGCAGTTTACGCTACGCGAAAAGGACACAGCCGGAAAGAGCAGGCAGGCAGGTACTGGCAGCTCTGCAAAGTCAAATTTTAGACGCCCGCAGTCGGCGCTAAGACGTCAGCAAAACGGATCCGGCTCCGGCTCCAACTCTGGCTCGAACTCCGGCTCCGGCTCCAGCTCCAACTCTGCGAATGCGCGTCGTTTAAAGAGCTACATCAGCAATAGCAATACTAATAATGTTGACAGCCGTACTGCTAGCAACTCACGCAGCCGCAATGGCGCCGGTTCCGGCACTTCCTCCCGTAATCGCAACACAAACCGTAATCGCAATCGCAATGATTACAACCATGATGTAGCAGCAACTGAGTTGGGTAGTGTTGCCATAACAGTTACACATTTAGTGCCCGCTGAAGTAACCGTACCCGTTGTCAACGGTCAACTGACGGAGTACAAAAATATTGTGACCGCCAAGACCAGTTTAGAGGTAGTGGCGCCTCATCAATACACCCAGCAAGTGGGTAGCAATGGACAAACCTCGCTCTACCTGTCACGCGAGGACACAAGCGTAAATGCAGCAGGTGTTACGGAATTAACTCGCTACTTGCTACACGACACAGTAACAACAACTGTCACTTTTACCCCTACAACAATCAGGGGTCGCAAGACCTCGTTTTCGCATGTGCTACCCTCTACGGTGTACGGCGTGGAGAGTGTCGTCTCCACGCTGCAGCCACAAATCTCGGCAAATGCGCCTTTGGCGAATATTTTACTATCCCAGTTGCTGTTGGGCAATATTAATCTGCCAGCGAATCCGCTGCTGGGCGCGCTAGCGGGTACTCAGGCAGCGCTACCGGCGCTAGATGCCGCAGTACCAACAGCTGCAGCGGTACCAGTTACGGAATATCGCACACATACTTCCACTTATGTGACTACAATTTATGATGGCAAGTCCACCATTTTACCCATTACATTCCAGGGCAAGAAAATATTGACAACTGTTTTTGATACCACAGCGCAGACGATAACAGCTACCGAGTATAGTGTGGACACGATAATAAATTCACCAACACAACAATTGCAGCAACAGCAACTGCAACAACAATCTGGGCAGGTGGCGCAGGTCAACAGTTTGCTACTGCAACAATTGCTGTTGCAACAACAACAACAGCAGCCGCAGCAGCAACAAAATCCGACGATTACCAACACTATTTCGCCACAAATATTGCTCAACGATAATCTGCAAGATCTGGATGAAATAAGTCCCTACGATGCAGCCAATATAGATGGCATTATAGTCGAACAGCAAACGACGAGCATAAGTCGCAAAAAGTCGCGAAAACCAGGCAAGAGTCACAAACGCCAGCGACCACATGCTAATAAGGAAGAGGACCTCGACAACCCTACGGAAAGTAGTGTTGTTACGCTCTACGTATCTGGGCGAAGACCCGGTGAATTTAGCACAATTTTATCCACAGTTTACAATAGTCACGAGCATCTAACACCCTCCACTTTGCACAAACGACATGCCCAGCAAACTATTTCAGTCGCAGAGGACCTTTATGCATTTGAGGGTAGCGAAAGGGTGCAGAGCTACCTTCCAGCACCGGTGAATAAAAACACCCTTGGCGAGTTGGATCAGACAGCGTCTCTGGAGAGCATAATAGGTGATGTTCACTTGTGGCACGCCAAGGCCAAGGCTACCCAGCTGGGAGCACCCTCTGACAGCAGCAGCAGCAGCAGCAGCATTACCGGGATTGAGCAGGAGGCCTTAACGAACTCCATTTATTTTTTAGTGTAAATGACCTCGCTGAGTTGTTCCCACTACAGTTGCAGGTCACAAAGCAACCACAAAAGCAGAATTTTACAACACTCTGTCCACAAAAAAGTACAATAAAAATCAAACGTGAAATTCAGGAAAGTCAAAAGCAGATGCGGCGTTTGCGCAAAAAAGTGCTTGTGCGGCGCAAGCCACTAGTCAACACTAATAACCACAACTCTTACAACACTACCAACAACAACAATAACAATTCCGTGTCAGTTTCACAGCCAAAGAACAAACGTGTTGTCGTCTTCAAGCATAGACTTACAAATAGAACAAACCAAACAGCAGCAAACGCAGAAGCAGAAAATCTACAAAGAATGCCCACAGCAATTTCGACTTTAACAACACTGGATATAACAAAAATGTCCACTTTACCAATACTAAAAACAAAGGAAATAAATCCAAAAATTGCCAAAGCAATTTCGACTTTACCAACACCAATTTTTAATTTACCAACACCGGAAATAGTTCCAATAATTCCAACAACATCATTCCAGTTGAATTCATCACTGCCCGCCACCCGTCAAAATGCAACGCGGGCTGGGAAAAGGCGCAAGCAAAAGCAACTCAGAAATAGACGCAAACAAATAAACAAAGTGTTAACAACGACCAACTCAACTGATGCGCGTTCTGCAACATTGCAAGTGACAAGCACAGTCAGCACTGAATTGTATACACAAACCTACACAGTAATTGTGGAACGAGTTCACAGCGGTCAGCATGAAATTATCGAATCCCTTTCCACATTCACTAAAGTGAAGTCACGAACCGTGCCCATACCACGGACCACAACACGGAGGGATATTTCAATAATTCCCACACAAATGCCCTGAAAAGTGACAGCCGACTATATGGGATACTTTAGTTATGCCCACAGAAATTACATAGTTACTTTATATTTCAGTTATTCCCTTTGAGCCTTCAAGCATGGATGTGATGGATTTGTTCACAAATGCCCGAAAAAAGCTAAAGGCGATTAAATGCCCTTTAATACAACTGGGGGGGATATTATAGGAATTCCAGTACTTAGTACTTAAAATATCCCCTTTAAGCTTGCAAGTGGGGATTTTCCATATTTAGTTGTATATAAATATATAAAAATACCAATGCAGTTACACACACACCAATACACACACACAAACACACATACATATTTAATTGTAAAACATTTTCTTTTGCTGCTGTAAAATAAATGTATATCTATATATCTATGTATCATTGTTCTTATATCTCCACACATATGCTATAAGTAATTAATAACTGTTAACGCAAATCTTAAATTAAACATTTTAATTTTTACAAACATTTTTTATTTGTCTTTAATGTAAGAGCAACAACAAAAGATTAATACAATTATTGATATTAATTAAATAGTTTAAGTATGATGTATAATATGGGTTTGTTAATTTCTTAGTATCGTATAAACAAATATATATATACATAATAGATATATATATATATATATTCGCTTAATTAAACTTTAATTATATATATATAGTCAAGAACTTGCGTGTTTTCCCCCTTTTCTATTTTTAATACCACTCAATTTTGACAACACAAAATAAACATATTTTTATGCCCGAAGTGTACAGAAAAATGTCTAACTTTTAATTCATTGTTTTTATTGAGGCTTTCCTGTGGCTCTTCCGGTTGTTATTATTTATTTGTTTAGCTTTGTTATGAAATACGTTAATTTTGCTATATAGAAAGAAAGGATGCTGCCTATCTATCTGATTATCAATCTGTAAATATTCAGCCCTTATTTACATTTTATTTTTCTTCGCAAAATGATGATCATAAAAACACTTTTGTAATTGATTTAGGCTACCATAAAAAATACATTAAACACTATACAACAACAGAAACAACAGAAACAACAAGAACACTTAGAACTAAGAGTGATTCAACAGATCCATTGACCAACCATCGCTCTCAGAATATTCGCCTGTTAGATGAGAGCTCCGATTTATCTGAGTTGAGTTTGGATGAGGCCAGATTTAACTTGGCCACCCACGTCATGTCCAATGGAGTTGAACTAATCATCGCCAGCGATAAACTGAAGCATCAGGCAGTGGCAGCTTCAGCAGCCTCAGCAGCCTCAGCAGCTGCCGCTTCAGCTGCAACTCAATCTCAGTCTCACTTGCCACAGAAGCCAGTCACTCTTGCCCCAAGCACCCTCAAGAACCATATGATACTAGCTCTGCCTACAAGCAACAAACAGGTAAATATTTAATAATCAAATAAATAAAATAATAAATGAAATCAACAAAAACAAGAGACAAATTGTGGGAGATATGGGATTTGGGTATTTTGAGGCGGGAGTGGGCGTACGATCTTAATAATCTACCTTCCAACTTTGGTAACTGTAGCTTTTAAACCGCGCGAGATATAGGATTTTATCGCTTTTGGGGGCGGCAGTGGGCGTTGTCCAAATTTTTAATCCTGATTTGGTGACTCTAGCTTTCATATTGTGTGAGATATACACTAACAGGTGTATCGGATTAGGGAGTCGGAGTGGACATGGCCATCCAATTTTTCATCGATCTCTTAGGGGAGTTAGCAGTAAAATACTTTAAAAATGTGGTGACAAAAATGAATATGCCGATCCTTGGAAAAGGTTACCACCAAGTTACTATCTAAGTCTGGTGACTCTATCTTTAAAGTTGGGGGCGATATACGGATTTATCGGCTTGCACTTTCTGAAATATCGGAGTTTATCGGCCCTTAAAGGCGGCAACCAGTAACATACCCACCAAATTTGGCTTTTAATTATCGATTTCCTAGCCACCTAGTGGACGTAGCACTCCAATGTTTGCACTTTGTCTGACGCGGGTACTGACCAGTATATGTTGCAAGTTTCAAGTCTCTATGAACGACAAAAATAAAGGCAACATTGCGCAAGTGCTGCTAATTATCTAAAAAATATATATTTATATATATGTATATGTATAAATAGAAAACTCTGTCTCTCCCTTATCTCGATCAGGAGAACTTTACCATATCCTTGGGAGACAATCAGTTTATAACGAAGACCTGCCTCACAACCTACACATATCTTACCACATATCTGACGAGTGGCAGCTTAACAGTTGAGAGCCGAGAAAAGGTTGTCGCTAATCGACAAACGGAGGAGCGAAATTTTCTAAGAGCGAGCAGCCAACTTCCCTTGGGGGTAACTCTCTCAAATGTAAGTATATATATGCACACATGGTTTTTCAACTGTAACTGTTCTATTCATTATTGAATGTAATATTAATATAATGATTATATATAATAGAAAACCATTTAATCAAAACTCCTTATGTCTGAATTACGTATAGTGTGAAATCAAACACGCTGAGACGACGTTTAGAATCGAACTGACCCGCTCTGACGAGCAGGCCCTTTATTTATATAAAATGCTTAAAGCTAAATACATACAGTGGCTCACAGTTCAAGTGGATCAGTGTCAAAGAAAAAAAGTAATTGCCTGCCATAAGTTAATTATTTAGTATTTTTCAAAAGGTACATGTATTAACCACCAATATGAATGTATGACCCTAATAAACTGAGGTTTCCCCAACTGCTAGGTAGGATTATGTGAAAAATACCCTATTTTTAGCTTATTGCTTATTTTGAGCAGTCTTAAATGTGATCCACTTGAACTGTGAGCCACTGTATATAATATTGTTGAAAATAACGGCGTACGTGCGGAGGAAGCGGATGTATAACGGCAACTGTCGCGGCGCCAGCTGCCGGCAGTTGTGAAAATAAGCAAGCAGAGGCAGGCACAACGATGAACGAAGGCGGAGAACAAGGCAATGGCGCATTATCGACAGCGATATTCCAATTGGAAAGTAATGTCCTGAACAAGGCTGGCTTGCATGGGCCAGCTATCAGCATCTCTCATGTTCATACTTGACCAATACCTCTTGATATCCTTCAATAATAATTCTTTATCCGCTTTTCAAGTATGAACAAGATGATGATAGCTGGCTCATAGAGCGCCCGCAAAATTAGGCACTTGAGGCTGACTTGCATGGGGTCAAGCTATTCTTAGAGATGTAAGAGGAGATGGGACATACACTGCATAGACCATATATCCATTCATGATTTCCATTCAATATTTCTCTTCAATTAACTAATTGTTCAACCAATTCTTCTTCCCGTAGACACCCGAGTTAGTTGTGGGCATCTTCCCGACCACATATCATTATTATAATACGATGAGGAACAATGAACTCGTGCTCACCTCGACGTACACAGTGATAAATACGGTAACTGGACCCGAGGATTATATATCGTATTTGCAGCCATCGGAGGAGGCGACACCAGTGCTGGACACAAATACCTATTACAGTCGCCTGGCCGTAACGAGAACAGCCCCCAATGGAATTGTGTCAGACTCGGAGAATATTCTCACCCAGCTGGTAATCACGGAATCGAAGCCAGGACGGGGAAGCCACAAAATAAAAGCAACGAGCAGCGAGGAATTGGATTTTCATATTTTTGCAACGAAAACCTATTTAACGACTGTGACTTATTTGGCCACAACATCAATATACCCTGCCTCATCCCAATTGCAGGGTGTATCTAAGAAAGTGCTCCATAATTTGGAGACAAAGGTTATTGTGAATACGATTACGGATATAGTGCCTAGTACTCTGCTCAGACCCGAGCTGGTTTCCATGTTTCGCACGGAATTAATGCAGAAGAAGGGTAAAAATAATCGCAAAGTCATGGTCACCCTGGCCACATTACTGGGTGGGCAGACGCTGCAAGTAACGGCGGTCAATTTCAAAAAGCCAGTTAAGGAAACAACTACAAATCAAATATTCTCAACTTTTATTAAGCCCACTTCCATTAAAACTATACCAAAAATAGAGCAAAGCAAAACTCAAACTGAAAATGAGTTGGAAGTTGATTCGAGTGTTGCAGAGTCGGAAAACGAGCATGTCTATGTGAGACCCTTAAAGGAAGCAACTCCAAATCCAACCAGTGTTGAGCAACTAATTGGTTCTCTAAATTTACAAAGATTGCGACCAGTTTTTGATGTTATGGCGGGCTTAATACAAAAAAATATAGTCAACAGACAAGCGACAACAAGTCTTAATTTAAGACAAACTTCAACTTCAACTTCAACAACCACTTCAAATCCCTTGGAGGAGAAGCCCGTTTACATACCACTTCAGGTGAACGTGCAGCAAAAACCCGCACAAAATCGTTACAAATCGCACGCGAATAAGGCAGAAATCGATATTAATCGAAGTCGTTTGACGGCGCACAGCTTGCACATAAATCCACCGGAACCGGAAATGGAAATTGATTTTAACGACGATGATAATTGGCTGTTGCATAATAATAATAGGAGTCACATATTAAAACCCCTCTCCATTTACCCGGCTTTTCCGGCTACCTTGCTTAATAATGGCATACCCATTAGACCTGGGGAAATAATTAATGCGAATGCGGACGTCATCATTGGCAGACCCAATGGCATTATCTACAGTCCCCAATCACAGTTTTTGAGTTCGTCTCCAAGGCCAAAGAACTCGCCAGATTATAGCGATAGATCGGTGCCTGTAGCACCTTTCAAGAAGAAAACCTGGATACCTCCTCAACCACTTTCTTTATCACTTTCATTGACTCCTCCAAGGCTTATACCCCTCGATTATGATAATATACTTTTGCCACCAGCTCAGAGCTCTAAATCCCAGCCAGACTTTGGCTATATGTTAACTCCCCCCGGTAGTGCACCCAGATTACCCCACCAACAGCAGATAATGCATTTAAATGCGGAGCTGAATAACAATGAGATATTGGAAATTAAAGCAATACCTCAGATATTTAGCACTAAATTGCCAGCGGTGACAAGGTACCCAGCGGTTGTAGCTGGTAGTAGCAGTAGTTATCACAATCAGAGACCTGTTATTCCTTCAGTTTACTCAGACAATGCTGGTAGTGGAAGTTACTACACTTCAGGACCTGCTACTCCTCCAGCTTACGCAGATATGGGTGGTAGTGGCAGTAGTTACTATAAACAAGGTCTTGCCCCTGCTGCTGCTCCTGCTCTTCCTTCGAGTAACACAGACATGGGAGGTAGTAACATTTACTACACCATAGGACCTGCTCCTGCTCCTCCAGCTTACTCAGATATGGGAGGTAGTGACAGTACCAGTTACTATAAGCAAGGTCCTGCTGCTGCTCCTGCTCACTCTGATATGGGTGGTAGTGGCACCAGTTACCATAAACAACGTCCTGCTACTGCTGTTCCTCCTTACTCAGAAAAAGGAGGTAGTAGCAGTAACTACACTCCAAAATCTGCTGCTGTTTTTCCTGCTCCTCCTTCAACTTCCTTAGATATGGGAGGTAGTAGCAGTAGTGGTTACTATAATCCAGGTCCTGCTGCTGCCCCTCCCCCGGCTTATAATACCCATCACATCAATTTGAAAACCTCCGTTCTCAGCCACAATGTCAACATAAATGTGCCACCTTTGACCTTCAAGCGAGAGGGCGATAATTACCCACTTGCCACCGCGGTGCGTGGTCAAGTTGCCCCGGCACCCATGCCCCTAATTAAAATACCGCATAATAAGGCCAACGTTGAGGTACGGCTAAGTCCACAAAACACACGCATTGCTGTGGAGCCACCAGAGAAACTAAATCAACAACCAAATCTTAACACACTTAAGCAACGCAATCAAAACTATTTGAAGAATACAGAAAATCTGCGCAACGATTACACCAATGCAACCCTGCACGCAGCAATCTATCAAAAACCAGCTGATAAATCCATTTTTATTAACAACAAAAATACAAACCAACTATCCATATCTACCATATCCAGCGATTCAGCTCAAGTTGCCACAAATCTTATACGGGCCGAGAGCAACAAGCAAAGCTATGCAAAACCCAGCACTACCATGAACAAGGTGCCCGATCAAAAGGCTGACTACACCAGCCACAGCGACTACAATTATCATTTACGCAGCGGAAATATAACGCTCTCAAAACTAAATAGGCATATACAAAATCTACAGTCGCCTCTATCTGAATTAACTACGGTTAATCCCTGGTTATCGATAACACAACACACGGCAAATAAGACCCTCAGTTTGGGTCAACCCTTCATCAAATCGAATCAAAGCCTAGTGGATAAGTCTAAAAATGATATGGCAAAAAAGGTTTTTGTTGCAGCCGGTCAAAGTTTTAATTTGCGACCGGGTCTCAAATTAGAAACAGCTACAACTCAATATATAGAGAACCTTCAAATGCTGACTTCGATTAGACCCACGAATATTTTGGAGCCGCCACCAAAGCCAAAAAATTCAATCCTTCAAGATGTTGTGGGTCTGAAACCACCACCAGCAATTATTAAAAATATGCCCAATAAGTCTTCGAATTTAGTGCATAAAATAAAGACCTCAGCACTACGAACAACGCCGTCCATAATTATATCTACCTTACAACTACCACTTAAAAACAGTTTCAATACTGAGTCTCCAATTTTGAAGCCTGCCTTGAGTTCTTCTAGAGTCAAAGTGTTGAAAACACAGCCTACATTTGCAAATAACCTACTGAAGACCTTGTTTATAAACAGTACCAGTAAACAGTATAAATCTACAGCAATTAAAACCGGCGAACCTTTAAATAACATTAAACAGCACTCAACGCAGCACACAAATAATTTTAGCCAACACTCAACGCTCCAGAAAATCAACCCAACAAAGATAATTAACCAACACTCAACGCAAATAAAAATCAACCCTACAAATAACATTAAACAACACTCAACTAATCTAAAACTAAACCCTATAAATATCATTAACCAGCACTCAACTGTCATCAAACTCAGCCCTACAAATACCGTTAAAGAACACTCAACGCAGCTGCCAATCAGTCCCTCATTTACCACTTTAATAATTGAGCCATCGGTGTTGCCCACGAATATATATTCGATTAATACAAATACACTAAATACTTATCGAGAAGCAACTCTGAAAAATACTCGAATAATTCAGAATCCGAAACAAAGCAACTTACTCTCACTGGAATCATCGGAAGCAGAAACAAAAATACCCTCCTCCATTAGAAGCAGCGCTCCTCATTTCGATGTATCGTTAATCGATAAGCAAATAACGAAACAACTCGATGATGTCAAGCTAAAAACCGATATAACGATTTCCAGGCTCAACAAAAACAATACAACGCAATCAGTGGTAATAAAAAGTAGTAATACACCAATAATTAAAAGGCGTATTATCGATACCAAAACGATAACTTTTCAACCATCGCAAACACAATCGGTAGTCAAACATACCATTTCCAAAACGAAAATAACTCAAATCAAATCAAAGAGTGAAAATTCTGTAAAAACAACGAGCCCGAAAATCGAACAAATTCACAGCGATATATCAAATATTTTGGTAGTGATGACAAAAGCAACGGGTGCAGATAATCGAAATACGATTCACTTTTCAGAAGAAGAAGAGCTAGCCTTAGACTATGAGGGGAATTTATCGCTGGAGGTACCCACGCGGGATGAAGAAATTGAGCCGCCCATCAACGCGAATAGTATTCTCCTCGGTGGCATTTTGATAGCCACGCCCTCCAAAACCAATACCAAATCCAAATATACCAAAGAGTCCAGCAATGAGGCTTGCCAGCCTGCCTGCAAGGCCAATAAAAATGAAATATGCTCCAGTCAAACCGGAAACGGAAATGGCAATCGCTGTGAATGTCGTTTGGGCTTTGCGCGCATGTTTCCTGATCGACCCTGCAAGCGTAAGGTTTTTGACTTATCTAAATCTTATATTTAAATAAAATAAATATTAATATTAATAAATAATTTTGTTTGTAGCTAAAAAAGTTTATTTTTGGTTTAATATGTATATAAATACAGCAATCTTGCAAATAGTTATATTTTTAATTTAAATATTGAATGCTATTATCAATTTTATTTAATTGAATTCCCCATTCCAGCTACATACACCTATGACATACGCATTCCGACCAGTCGTGTGGGAAGTTATAAGCTCAAATTCAGCACTGAGCTCATCAATAACTCATCCAGTCAATATCGACATTTGAGTTCGATTATTCTGGATGCCATCGATCGCATGGTTATGCAATCAGATTTCCGGGATGTTTATCACGGCGTACAATTAAAGGAATTCTACGCGTGGAGCGATAACGCCGTAATGGGGCACTTTTTGTTACAGGTTTGCATTATTACTATGTAAATATGATAATAATACTCGTGTTAAAATTCCAAATCGATTGCAGCTGTCGGAGAACAGTGGTGAAAAGCGTTTGGAAACAGTGTTCAAAAAGTATCTGCGCCAAAGTAATTACAGCATTGGTGGCACCGAATTATATACATCTAAATCTGATATAAATTTGCTGACAGTTAAAGGTGAGCTTCAATTATATCGTAAATAGTACAAATAGTAATTATCGCTTATCGATTTAGATTTCGATGAGTGTGGCAACGCCAATTTCAACGACTGCTCTTTTCACGCGCACTGTTTCAACTTGATTGGCAGCTACACCTGTAGCTGTCCCGATGGCTATGTGGATATATCGGATAATCCAATTTATCCAGGTCGCCTTTGCTCCGACCAAATTGTTGGCTGTGAACTGTGCAATTATCATGGCAATTGCATGGCACCCATTTTGAATGGCACGCGCGTTTGTGAATGCTTTAGCTGGCATGCGGGCTCCACCTGTCAGCTGAATTTAAAAATACTCCTCATCGGCCTGATTGCAATCGGTACGGTGTTCATTTTGCTGCTGGTGTGTATGCTGCTCATCTATTCGCGTCGCAAAGTGAACGGCGCCTGTGCAGCGCGTCCTATTTTTATAACGGCTTCGAACTATCACCCGAGCATGTTGACAACGTCCAGCAGAAAGTCCTTGATTCGTGATTGCAGCATGGATAAGCATACAATTTTAATTGACACCAACAGCGAATCTAGTCGCAACTCGGAGCCATATTCGTTCAAGGTAAGTGCAGCTAAGATACCAATATTTAAGCTCTACAACTATTCTTTAGGTAAAGCCAGTCGGAAATAAACATGATGTTGATAGCAACGACGAGCGACCGCAAACACTGAAGCCGTCTAAAAGCCACTATAACGCCGATATACTTGCCGCCGACCAATCGGATCGTTCGCTCACAGTGATGATACCGCGCGCCAAATATTATCACCCAACAGTTCTGCCGCATGGCCAACTCAACCAACACCAGATAACTCCAGATAAGTGCGATGTTAGTAAGGCTGTCAAGCCCACAAAGCACAAACTATCGAAGGCATCGGGCAAAGAATTTGCAACGCCAAGCGGCGCGTTAGTCTCTGCCGGCTTTGAGGTATCCGCCATTGTTAGCGATCGAGAGAGTAAAACGAATGTAAATGATTTGGAAGCAACGAAAGTGTATCAGAAACATCCGCAAATGTCGAGAGCTAACTTAGAAACCATTCTACAGCCAAGCGAGTAAGTTCGTGATGAGCGTTTATTTAGTTGTTATATACTTCAAATAAATATGTACAATTGCAGTGAAATCCATCGCATGAGCTCGTGGATGAATAATATTCCCGCCACTGCACTGTAAGTATTGTGGCGTGGCGTTGCCAGCTTGTCTGGCAAACAGTCAGTTATGAATTTAAATATCGTTTTATTTTCCATGCAGATCAGCTGACGTGCGCTCGTTCGATGAGACAACAGTGCAGGCGATAACCAAATCAATGCAACTCTGCTTTGACCTGCAGACCCATAGTAATACGAACGAGGTAAATTCAATATAATAAATCTCTGCTAAGATAATATATAAATATTTATTTTCTTAGGAGGCAAATACGATGACTGAGCGAGACCTTGGTTCGACATTTTTGCTGCCACACACACATCTTTATAAGCCCGAGAAGGTTTGTAGTTTATATTATTATAGATTTAAATCACTATATTAATTAATTTTCTTCTAGCTCGAAAGTGATCTGTCCGGCTTCGACTCTATTTAATGGAAGTGTTCAACTGTATTTCAACTTGTGTATTATATTCGTTCATTCTTGTCAAAGACATATTGAATCATCAGCATTTATTTCAAATGAATTTAGCGTCTTTTGCGTACGACAATATTAACATTTATATTTGTATTTGTAGTCTTATTTATTTATTTATAGTTTGTATAAAAATTGCATTTATTTGATGTTATTTTTTGTGTGTGTACAAATTGAGATCGTTGCATTTATTGTAATAATTAATTATTTCAAATAATTTCATTTGATGAAATTTTGTGCCAGCCGCTTTGCTTGTAAGTCAATCAATTATAACAAATCCGAGTTGAATAAATAATAAATACCGACTTGTAGTTGAACTATAACTTTTCAGACTTACTAAATTGCACAACTACCCCTACGCGGAGTCGAGGATAAATTCGAAGGGGGTGACAGAGACGACGTGACAAGTGCTACGAGAACAAAGTGAAAATCGAAAATAGGGGTTGATGAAAGCTTTACTGGACGCTGGTCGATGTGCGCTCGGCTTTGTCACGAACAATATATACCATATATATATATTTTAAGGGTTCGAGGACTTTTGTTAGTCAGCAACTACGCAGAGGCGCCGTCAGCGGGTTTTAGGGTACTGTAACCCTCTAAAAACAATTCCAACTGCCCCACTGAACTACCCTCTGACCATTTAATCGGGGTCGGGGTAGGGGCAACCTGTTCAAATCGACCACCGTCCCGTCGACACACCAAATAAAATACATGACCAATTTTATCCCAGCTCTGCCAGAATAGGGGTTGACCAGCGGTACCCTGGTACAGGTGTAGTCCCTTCTCGGACTGCAGTCCAATTTAAGCAGTTCACCTGAAACAGTTTGCTCAAAAAACCAAAATATAAATACAGAAAATACATTCAAAATATATAAAAGCAATTATTAAAAAAAAAATAAAACTATTTTGATAGTTAAAAAACTCTTACTTATAATCAATATTAGTGGTATGTAGTGTAGCATAAATAAATCTAAAATAATTAATTTGGCTTTAAAAAAAACAATTGTAGTTAAATAATTAAATTAGTGTTAAAGATAATGTGAATTATAGTGGTACATATTTGAGTAGTATCATTCAACTATTTTCAATTAGATGTGGAAAAGGAATGATGAAATTCGCCGTATATATATTTTTATGTATCCATACAAATTAAAGCTTTTCAATTTCTACAAGTATGTCAAAAAAGGAGTTGCATAACTTACAAAGCGATAATACAGAATAAAACCAATTAAGCCATTTCATTATTTATACATTCATTTATTTTCAATCTAATTTTTGAACTATTTTTTATTATTTTTTTACTTATTTTTTATAATCCTTGCAAAATGTACAAATATTTACTTATATTTACTTAAATCAAGGCAAGTGTCAGACAAATACATTTTATAATGTGCTAAAAAAAGAAAAAGAAAGTAATTCAACTCCCACTCCTTCCACTTCTCCATATACATGGCTAATAATTTCCCCTTCATTTGGGGATAACACTCGTCTTATAAAATGGCGTCCGCAAGAGAGAGAGAGAGTTGCTGAGGTGCCACCCCATCGAAAGCAAACCGTAATTTTTTGACCAATCACGCCACTGACCATCAGGCCAATGGCTAACTTTCGACTCATCTTTCTCCTTTTCTCTCTTTCTTTTCTCTCTCTTCTTCTTGCCCAAATCGCAACTAAATACTCGTCAATCGATATTCCCTTTTCGTGTGTGCTCAGAAAAATATAGCTACCAGAATAAACTAAATAAAAAATATATGAATAAATATAAATATAATATATTAAAACATATATGTATCAAAGATACAAATATAAAATGGATATACATATCTATTTTACAAATAAAAATCGTTTATTTCTGCTGTTTGCAGGAATTTCATATCGAAGGTATCATAGTATATTGGTTTTGTGCAATGTCCGTCATGCTGTCTGTCTGTCTGTCGGTCTGTCTGTCAGTCTGCATGAACGCACCCTTAGAGATAGAGGCGTGTAACTTGGAACACATACTGGTGTGTGCCCGCGTCAGACAAAATTGACAAATTGGAGTGCTACGTCCACTGGGTGGCTAGGCTAGGAAATCGATAAAATCGATATTCGCAAATCGAGCAAGCCACATATCCATCGACCCTCAGTATGTTAAATGGCTACATCTTCTGCAGTTTTTGAGTGAGAGCCAAATTTGGTGGGTATATTATGGCCACGCCCACACATGCGCCCATAATCGCCAATTCCAATGTTTCACAAAGTGTAAATCGATAAATCCGCATATCTATATATAGAGTCATCAGACTCGGCTCTAGAAATTTGAAATGCGCATATCTTCCACAATTTGTAGTAAGC
This sequence comes from Drosophila conformis, assembly GCA_035041375.1. Taxonomy (NCBI): domain Eukaryota; kingdom Metazoa; phylum Arthropoda; class Insecta; order Diptera; family Drosophilidae; genus Drosophila; species Drosophila conformis. The sequence continues at coordinate 680,833 of JAWNLE010001377.1, forward strand.
TAGAGTCACCAAATGTTGCAAGTATTTTACTGGTACCCCCCCTAATAGATCGATGAAAAATTGGATGGCCACGCCCACTCCGGCTCCCTAATCCGATACACCTGAATATATCTCACACAAAGGAAAAAAAAATTGGTCAACGCCCATTCCCGCCCCCAAGAACGATAAAATCCTATATCTCCCGCGGTTTAAAAGCTACAGTTACCAAATTTTGAAGGCCTACATCTACCCCAATTTGAACAGAGCTTAGACTACCTTTTATCAGCTGACATTACTAGTGATCGCAGTCGGTTACGCCCGACTTGCTTCATTTGTTTCCAAACTCTATCAAATTCTTACAGATATTGGATAGATAGCCAATGAAATGATGACGGCTAGCAGCAAAAAATATAAGGTAGTTGAAGACTGCCGGATAAAGATTCGGGCTCCCGAAATGATCGATGACTCCGACGAAGAACGGGAATTAACCAATCTTAACTGGCTGCTGCGCAATCAGAATTTGGCCTGGCCAAAAACAATTGACGGTAACTCTGAAGATGATTTCAACAATACTCAAACAGCGCCAGCTGAGAATGAGGAATTGGAGGAAAGTGTAAATACAACAAAAAAACAAAAGCTATCTGATGTTGGTGCACACAAGAAGGGAGCGATAAATAAACAGCTAAATCGCAATTTAATCAATTATGCCGAGTCAAGAAAACAATGCACAAAAAATGCAGCACACTCAAAACGGCCAAGTCCCGCCGAGCGTTACGATATATTCATCAATAAAATAAAACGGTAAGCGAGAATTCGCCCAATAAATATGGCATACCCTTCATATATATTGCGCTATATCTTTTTACAGTGACTTGGCGGAATATGAGCACTCGGCGAATAAATATAAAACAGATGTGACTGAAAAGCCGCCCTTCAACTATTCCCACATCATTGGCATGGCGATGCTGGAAAATGGAAGGGCAACTTTACAGCAAATTTGCGCTTGGATTGAGTCGAAATTTGCGTTCTTTCGAGTGCGCAAAAAGTGGAATGTAAGCTAGAGATTTAACAGTGGCAGATATTTAACTACAGCTGTTAAAGCTGTTAACTAATCCCAGCTTAGCAAATTTCCCTTGAGTAATTTGCGTGATTGCTAAAGGCACAGTCTCTGTGGTGGGGGAAAAAGTCCCAACTAAAATTGCCGGCTTGCGACTAACACACACACACATACACAACACACAAATATTTCCGCTCGCTTCGCTTATCTTGCTATCTCTTTCTCAAGCAAATTCTTGATCAATATAAGCTAGAGACTTAACAGTGGCACAGATTTAACTACAGCTGTTACAGCTGTTAAGTAATCCCAGCTTAGCAAATTTCCCGTGAGGAATTTGCGTGATTGCTAAAGGCACAGTCTCTGTGGTGGGGGAAAAAGTCCGAGCTAAAATTGCCGGTTTGCGACTAACACACACACACATACACAACACACAAATATTTCCGCTCGCTTCGCTTATCTTGCTATCTCTTTCTCAAGCAAATTCTTGATCAATATGCGCTTATTTTTTTGACTATGACTATAACTTGGCAGTTTGGACTGCTGACTAATAATATATCAATATTATAAGTGTATTAATGAGCAGCTGCTGCCTTTCAGATAATTATCGATAAATGAGCAACGCAGGCCGTTATCGATCGAAACTTAACATTTTGCGTGAGGACCAAGAGCAATTATGTGCCAGATTTCAAGTCGCTAGCTCTAAAACTTATATTTTTTTAATTGGATTTCCCAATTTTCAATTTTATAATAAATATAATTGTTTCTTTGCAGAATTCGATTAGGCATAATTTATCGCTGCATCATTGTTTTCGCAATCGCAAGCGCGAGGAGAAGGGCAAGGGGGGATATTGGGAGCTGGGTGTCGATCCCAAGAAATGTGATAGGAAACGCATTCGAAATCGCAAAGGAGCTCAAACCAAATTAAATCCAAATTTGGAGACACCAAAAACAGTTTCCAATAAAAAACTACGTAATAATACGGATTTCATCTACGGCATTGCGGATCTGAAACCCCTCCAAAGACTCCCAAATCTGGCTGGAAATGATGTGCAATTGGGGTCGACAGATCAAACTTTCAATTTGGATGTTAATTTGGCATTTGGTACATTAAACAATAATGTTCTAAGTTCAACTCCTCCCTCCCCTCTTCCGCATCCTCATCCACACGATGAATCCTTTCTATATCCTGCCGATGAGTTGACATTGGCGCTGACTGCAAACAGTGAAGCAGCGTTCCATTTGCAACCACAATATGAATTGGGGACGATTATAATCAGCACCACAACGGGCATTATCGATGAACCCAACTCCGCCTCCGCCTCTGCTTGCCTTAACACCATCAAATTTGGCTGTAATAATATGGTATGATATATATATATATAAATATGTATAATATATATTCATATTTTAAATAAATTCATTAATACTTTCTTATTGCTTTTCAGATATATACGGAGGACGAGATTCCCACGCCCAGTCAGAATGTTATCATCTCATCCCATAAAATAGATGCAGATAGGGATGCAAATATAGCGTTGATAACTCCGTTGATATCCACATCTGATATCAATTGCGATTATGGCAATTATGGGGTGGACGAGTCCTTCAGTTATCTGCATGGCAATGAGTTGAATCGCAGCGAGGACATTCTGGATAATCTGCTGGATGTGTGTGTGCGAGATTATTAAGTGAAGTCAATGACAATGTCGCCAAATTAAAGTGTACTTATTTTAATGCAGCATTAAACTTAACTTCAAATTGATACAAACTTTGTTTTTATTTCTGCAATTATCAATTATGTTTATTTCACTTCGAAAGTATTTGCTCAACTTCCAGCGTTGGCTGTGGTTACAGAGATTACTCGATTACAAGTGCTAACATATTAGCATTTATGTTAGAGATAACAGCGCTGAGTGTGCTGTGTGGAGGCTGCTAACAGCGCTGACACCGCGCTGAGAGCAGGTTGCATTGCAAAGAGAGAGGATGTGGATCGTAGGCTTTATCAGCTGGCTTAACATATCCCACCTAAACAAAAACGTTTTTTTTCAATATTTCTTTTTATTTGCTACTCCAATTTATCATTCATAAAAAACGGCATGTACAAATTACTTAAAAACTCTTACTTTTAAACATTTATGTTGAAATATTTTGTTGTAGACAGAATGTACAGTTATATTCGTAATTATGTGAATACTTTATTATTTCGAAGTGTTGAAGTTTTATTTTATTTTATTTTTAAACGAGAAATGAAGCGAAACATTTTGTAGGTCAGATTAAAGTTAATTTAAAGGGAGGATTTTGTTTTTTAGTGTTACAAATATAGATAGAGATAGATTTCACTGAACATTCATTCGAAAAGTTTACTTAATTTAAGTGCAAACAAATTCGAATTTGGACTCACGCTCATTTGCGATTTATTTATGTAATAATAATAATATATATATATTATATATTTAGTAATAATATATTAAATATGTTATATTTACATATTTAATTGCCTCATGCAGCCATTGATTGATTGATTGAGTGATTGACTCATTCATTTCGCGAGCATCTGCATTTCATATATATCAAATAATATATACAATATAATATATATTTTTATATATAATTGCCTCTCTCAGTCACCGTTTTGATTGATTTCCATATATATAAGCTAACAATAACCACCCGCTCCCGCTCCAGCCAGCCGCGCGAACAGCGTACCCCGCGCTCAGCGGCACTTTTCCCTACACTCCCAAGTATGATGATGCGACATTTGTCAAGTGCGATCAACCGAGCAACACTTTGAGGCACAACATCTGCCTTAATATTTGAGTGCTTATGTTGCAATTCTCGGGATCAGCCGCGACAGCGAAGCGGTTCTCCTAGGTTACAAGACTCTTGAAATTCATTTGATCAGTTAGTTCTAATCGTACGATCGAAGAGGCGAGATGCCCAGCTAGCCATAAAATCACTTGTAACTCATTTTGTGTTCGTAGCAAAACAATCATTATTTGTAACTAATTTGCTATTGGAAACAACCTTAAACAAATGTAAGTTTAATAAATCTCCTCTCCGATTCACGTCATCGAGCAAGAGATGGGTACTCATCCCCATTAGAGTACTGCGATGGAGTGGAGAAGAAGTTCATCTTGTAAACTAACAAGGCAAACATTTCCTACGAAAAGTGCTTGGCGAAGGGAATGTTTGAGAAATTTAGTGGAGATGCCCTGCGGACTAAATAAAAATCAATTACCCTTCAAATGGAGATGCAACAAGAAAGCTTGGATGACTAAAGCTACTTTTGATGATTGGTTCAAAAATCACTTTTGTACAGAAATGAAAAAATATTTGCGACAATAACTTAAGCAACAAGGCTTTGCTGATTTTAGATAATGCACGAGGGCAACCTACTAATTTATCCAAACTATGTGAAGATGTCATGATTGAGTACCTTACGAAAAATACAACAACTCTGATCCAATCAATGGATCAGGGTGTAATAGCCACTTTTAAGGCAACCGATGTTAACTCTTCAATTAAAATATTTTGGAAAAACTATAACATCATGGATGCTGTTGACAGCACCAGTGAATCATGGCAGGAATTCAAATTAACAACAATGAACCATGTTTGGAAAAAAATGTTGCCAGAATGTGTAAACAGTATTAATGTAAAAGTTAATTTTCTTCCTGAAATTTGGCAAAACATTTTGGATCTTGCACATGATCTCGGCTTTGAAGGTTTGAACGAACATGATGTACTTGGTCTACTAGAAGCTGATGTGGAACCCCTTTCATTTGAGGAACTCATTCAGTTGCAAGCAGAACCGGCGTTTGATGAAGAGACAGAGCCGGTTGTTTCCAAACAGCTAATATCAAAAGAATTGAAACAATTTCTTCTTCGTCTTCAGTTTAAAGCCATTTAAAAAAAATTATGTATGTATACATACACATATTTGATGTAACATGCAGGTTTTTCATTCGTTTTTGGTGTCTGTTATTATTTGATGTACAAATGTATGTGGGATTTGAAATAGTAGATAAACAAACAAGAAGCGGTCAAAGCTATCTGGCAACCTTGTTCCCGTGTGCCCAATGCTATCGAGGCCGAGAGAAGTATCGATATCTGAGAGAGAAGTATCGATATCTGATCGGGAGTCAGTAGAGTTGAGTAGCAAGCAGCGGTGAAGCAAAAACATACCAATGTTTATCGTTAAGCCAAAATCCTATCTTATTATATAATAAATAAACATGTAACCATCAAATCTACATCTTGTTATGTATGTATTTTTGATTTTGATGTATTTTGATGAAATAAAAAGATTTTTAATAAATTTGGAACCCATCCCATCGAATCTGTGTTTGAATAATTAATCCCTCATATGGCTTTCAATCCACGAAACTTGGCCGTAAGGCGAGGTATGGGTGTATTGATGTATCTATGAAAGAAAGTCACGATCTTCCCGGCGGCTCACAATGGCTCAACGCTGCATCTACCAGATAACATCGTGGCACAGTGCAAAGATTAAGTATTACGCCTCTAAAGGCCACTAAATACACGAGTTCAAGCTTTACGACCCTCTGCAAGCAAGCGAAGAACGGCACACTTGGCTAGTGGACGACGGCATCATAATCGTCAATGATCAAGCGGCAACAATCAGTTTGGGCGACGGTGATGGGCACAAACCCATGTTCGATCGCTATACGCTGGTAAACGGTTCAAAGCTTATGAATCGCAGCAACGCCCTATGCCGATTCCCTGCAGCGCTCGGCCTTGGAGGCTCATATGCTCTGTGCGGTACTCCTCTCTCAAATCATCAAGAGGCGGCGCGATGCCCGACAGATCAGGGACGATCGCACTTTAGAGGGGGAATAGTTAACAATAAACACCCGCTTCCGCCTTGGCTAGATTTCCCTGATACAGCGATCAGCTTTTCCCTACAATCCCAAATATGTTTGTCAAGTGCGACCAACCCAGCGATCAGCGGCACTTTTCACACACTTCCAAATGTGCTGTATGCTGAAAATACGATATTTGTCAATTGCTACAACACAGCGGCCAGCTATACTTTGTTGCACAACATCCGCCTTGATATCGGAGTGTCTGCGTGAAGTGCTTGTCGGGATCAGCCGCGACAGCGAAGCGGTTCTTCTAGGTTACAAGACTCTTGAAATTCATTTGCTAAGTTAGTTCTATTCGTACGATCGAAGAGGCGAGATGATTGATCGATTCATAAAAGCAGTCTTAAATAATGAAAGTTTTAATAAAAGCTGAATGATGCAAAACAAACAATATTTGCAACTCATTTCCTGATCAGTTCATTCGAAGCAACCTTACATAAAAGTTTAATACATTTCGTCTTCAAACCTAACAGAGTGTTAACTTATATACAATAATATATATGTATAAATATATATAATAAATTATATATTTCTTTCTATTAGCCTTTGATTGACTGATTGATTTCAGGAGCAGGCGCATTCGACGACCTGCATATCGCTCCACGTGGATATTTTGAGTTGATCCGTGTGTTCCTCATCAAAATACAGAATCTCCAACTCCGTCAGCTTGGAGGGGGCACAACAGGGTCGAGGAACGCTATTATGATCCTGTTGCCACATCAGACTCTGTAAAAGGGCGTGATGATGAGCGGGATTGTGGCGGGGCGGACAGCGACCACGGCAATAGCCCGCATCAAAAGTCTTTGGGTGTATGATGAACTCAAATCCTTTTATGTCCTGAAAAGCGACATTCAACTGATGGCGGCAGCAGCGCTGATGCGACTTATAACAGCTGTTGGACCACTTTATTTGGTGTTGACTGTGCGGAGAGGTATGCGAGAAGTAAGTGTGACCAGTCGGCGCCGTTGAACGATGAACGCCCGCCTCACTGTGCGTGTGACCAACGTGTCCGATAATATTCAGCACAGGCGACAAACGGAAATTATCAGCTGGCGGCGAATTTTCAGCAGGGAAATTATCAGCTGTCGGCGAATTCGAATGGAATTCGCTTAAGATGCGCGCGCCAATTCGCCGGCATTTATCACACTGGATTTCGATGCCGAGATTCTCGTGGCTTTTATTTAGCCAACTGCGCACCGCTTGCGTCACATCGAATTCCAGCCACTGGCTGTGCGTCGTGTCCTCCTCGTTCGAATTCAAATTCGAAAACTCAATTTGACGCGCGTCGAGCTGCTGGCGTCGCTGTCGCGGCAAAAGTTGATACACTTTCAAATTTAAAATGTGCTTGCGCAGTTTGCTGCGTGCTGCGAATGGATGCGCAAAGTGGTTCGCAGTTGCGCCGCAATTTTGTTTCTTCTGCTGATTATTATTTAATTTACGTCTACTGCCGCCGGCCTGTCCAGTAGCCAGGGCTGGATTATAGAGCAGCATTAGACGCACATTTGCCTCATCCACTTTCTCGTAGTGATAATCGTTGTCTTCGATTGCCAGCGGAAAGTGCAGCAAAATATTTGTTTTATCGCCTTGTTTTTTATTACTCTTGTTTGTCGCTCCGCGTTTCTTGCGCCATCTCTTTTGGGTTATGTCGCTGAAGCTATTCGTCACAATGCTCAAGATTTTCAGTGTGGATGCATTGAAAAACTCTTCGCTCGTTCTATCTATTTCCTGATGTTTGCGCAGTCGCTCCAAGTATTCGAGGTATTTGCTAGAGTATTCTAATTGGCTAATGTTGGCCTGCAACAAATTAAAAAATATATATATTAATTAACTAGTTGCAACTACAATTAAATAAAATTAATTATCAGGGAATATTAAACGTTAATTCATTAATTTCATTCATTAAAATTTATTAAAAATAAATCAATGTAAAGAAACAGTTGCCCAATAAAATATTTAAATGCATTATTGTTAAATTTATTATATAAATCATCAAGGTATAATAATTATTAAACGCACGTACAGTAAAAGTAGGAAATTCCCCCTCCAACAATTTTTAGCTAATTTTAATCAATTTTCATTATTACTATTTTGTTGTTCTCACTCCTCACCTTTTTCATATCCGGTAATTTTTTCAAACCCAGTCCGTTCATAACTAGTTTGGTTAGTTTATCTGTATTAATAACTCGCCGATTGTACATTTGGTGATGAGCTTTACGATTATGATGATTTGGATAATTATGATTATTATTGGTTGATGATTTCTTTCGCTCAACGGCGAATTCAGCTGCTGCCTCTGCTTCTTCTTCTGTTTTCCGAATTCTTTTTTGGCTGTAGATTTTGTGACTTGCTTGCTTATCCGCAATATTAATAACACTTCGTTTGCGGCGTATATGCTTTGGTGCTTGATTTGATAATTCTTGTGATTGATTTAATATTCGTTGTGTTTGACTTAGATTAATCAGACTGTATTCGGGCAAATGCCGAGTGTTGAGCGTTGAAAAAAAATAGTTTTGCCCACTTTTGCTATTGACATTTAATTGATTTAAATTGGCTTTACCAACACTGGTTGAGGCATTTGACATTTCTTGGCCATTGGCTTGCGAAATGAGTGTTGAATTACATGTGAAAATTATGGATGATAATAATAATAAAATTATCCAAGATATTTGTGTGAATTTATAGAAGAAATATGTGCAAAATGCTGTTGCATTTTTGCCATTTTTTCCCAATTTATCGATATAGCAATAATCGAATGCAATCGGCCGCAAATAGAAATTAAAATTTTCATTTGTTTTTTGTTGGCTTTTTACAGATATTCGAATGTGATCATTCCAGTTCGAGTTCCAGTGCCACTGCCAGTTCCAGTTCCAGTTCCAGATACTTTGGAATGTTGCTGCAAAATATTCATTGCGTATTTGCATTTTGATACCAACACATGGCCTCCTACTCCCCCTCCCCCTTCCAATTTCGCTCCCTCTACGTCTTCGCCGACGCCTTCGCATTCCCCCTCGCATCTGATCGTGATGGCAATAAATTGATCACCGCTGCTGCTGCTGCTTCCTCTTCTTCTTATTTTTGGGTTTCTCCCACACACACACACACGGTTGTTTTTTGTGTTTAATTGGCCATCAAAGCTTTTGTATGCATTTATTTACATTTACACACAAGCAAAAATGTGTGTTGACATTTTTGTTGTTAACATACTGCACGAAAAAATACTGTTCATTATTTATTGAATTTGATTAATTTAAAGATCACAGTTGATTTCATATATTATGTAGATATTAACAATAACAATTCAACTACACACACACATTTCTTCTGGTGTGTTTGTGTTTATTTACGCACGGAGCGACGGCAAATTTCAATTTGTATTTCTATTTCACATTCGCATTCGCATGCGCATTCGTATTCGTATTCGTTCAGCGCTTCGTGTTCGACTGAAATGCCAAGCAGCAAGTGATTGCTTAGCTTGCTCGACCAACAGCCACACTCAATATACATAGATAGGGCAAAGGCATCTGCAGCATTAGCAGTGGCAGAGGCAGAGGGCAGCAGCAGCGGTAGCCGAGGCGTACTCATACTTAAACACACACCCACACATGTACGTAAATTACCACAGGCTGCGTGAGTTGCTTAGCAACGCATATTAAATATATTATGTTACACGCATGTTAATAACATTTGCAGTGGAGCAATTTGTGCTTAACATTTAGAATGTTATTGAAAAATAACTGTGAGTCACATTTCAAAAGCGAAAACGGTAAAAGCACAGTTTATTCATTTAATAATTCATGAATTTTAATAATTTATATACTAAAAACTAAAAAAAACACCATAAGCCATATCTATTTCTCTGTAGAGTGTTGTATATGTTTTTTATATATATAGTATAATATAATAATTTGTATATTTTAATAATTTATATATTGCAAAACTAAATAAATAAATCAACAGCTGCCAAACGGTTTCTATTTCTCTGTACAGATCTGTTGATGTATGTTATTAATTGCATACCCTACGTGTTTAAATTCAGGCATCTAAATTTCAGAGTGTTGAAATCAAAGAGAAACAACCAAAGCACCCCACGCATGACATAATTGAATACAATTATTATTTATGAACAATATTTGTAGGGCTGCGCGCCTGCAACGTCTTTACTCGATCGTGACACGATCAGGCACGATCTACATTTATTTTATTTATAGATTGCTTATATTTATGCACAGGTGAGTGCATAAATCCTTGCGTGCGTGTTAAAGTCACGAGCTGGGACGACCCACGCTCAACTCTAAATGCAAACAAACATATTAATGGGAATTTTTTGTGTACATGTGTGTGTGTGTGTGTATGTGCACTTCTGTTATGAGCATGTATTTTCTAATGATAAATGTGAAATGCCAGCCAGCGTTTCATTGATAGAAGAAAAAATAGGCGTCTCGCAACGTAAACATTCTTTGTAAGCGATAATTAGTTGTACACTAAAAACAAATGGCTGGCTTTTTACATGGAGAGCCGCTGCTTATGTAAACAAACACACACACACACATGCGAAAGATAAGCAACAGCAATCTTATGTTTGCATTTGTGTAATCGCGGGAATTCTTGAATATTTCTGTGATTCATTTTGAATTTCGGCAGTGGGTTTTAACGTTGAGCAAGCAAAATCAAAGCTTTATCTTTAAATGTATATTTAATTGATGGGCATCGCAATATGTTATTGTTATTCACAGATTCTTTAAATATATATTTAAAACACATGGTGGGTATTTCTTTGCAGCTGCTGCAGCTATAAAAGCTTTAAAGCTCAAGCGACTTTTAATGCTAACATTGCTCAGCCGTTTGAGCTTGGTTTGCTTAAGCGCCGCAGTGTGGCGCTTTTGAGCTTATGTGCGCATGGCAGCACTTTGGGTTTTGAATGTAATCGACTTATCGAAGAAGAACTAAATATCGATATATTGAGATTTAAATATTAATCAAATTCTCATTGAAGTTTTAAAAGGGAATTCGACTATCTAAACAAAATGTATATATAAATACAAAAATGAAATATTCAATCGGAATCAATAATTCAAATAAATGTTAAAGAACTTAATGGACTTTATTAAAAATAGTACAATTAATACATAATTACATTCACTTAGAAATATGCTGTTGTTGCTATGTTAGTATATATATTATTGTATATACATAAGTATGTACTACTGTCTCTAAATATAGCTTAATTTATTTATGTATTTGTCTTTGTTTTGTTTTCCTCTTTTATTGATTCATAAATTGTTAATGTATATTTATATATACAGTAGTCGTCAAAATTATAGGTACGCCAGGCATACAAATATATCTGTATCTGTTTCAAAAATAATAAATGAAAATAAAAATCAATTTAATAATTTTTAAGTTAAATTTTTTGGAGTATAACAACTGAATGCTAACTCAAAGTGTATTCGAATTTTATTTAAGGCTATTCAGACATATTTTGATTACTTTTATTCGAGCATGCAAGCAAATTATTTAAATCTAAAGAATATATATATCATATATTGTTGTAAAGAATCATTTATAATTATTAAATAGTTGTGAGGGTTATTCGATGATAAACAAGTTGATGCGAATCCTTAATACAATATATATCACATGTTCTAAAGAACTTGACTCAACTTTGAGCCGAATGAAAGGGACCGAATGAGAACTCTTTAAAAAAATGGTAAATGGTAAATATTAAAAGCATATTAAATTAATATTGTTTTAAATGAAAGTTGGTTATGTATAATTTGACTTTCTTATATATATATATTTATATGGAATTAATTTCGATAAAGCACCTGCTCAAAATGCTTTTTAAAAGTATATTTCTGATATACTCCTTAATTTGAAGTACCGTATATATCTATATATATATGTATAACTCTAGACTTAGCTTAAGCCTTAAATATTATAATTATAAATGCAATTTATGTTTTGCCTGTAACAATGTTTTTTTTTTTTGCTCAAATACCTAGCAGACTTTTTTCCAGTTGAGAGTTTCTGTACAATTCAGTCATATATATATATGTATATATATATCGATGTTTTTCAGCGTTATTTTGACGCTAACATATCGGAATAGATTTAAGTATATGGATTTTAATGAGTTTCCTCTTTAAATATTCCATTTTTGAGAAGTCACATTCAGAGTGCATTTTCGAATACTAAATAAATAAAATTATTTTTGAATACTGCTGCAATACTGAAACTGAATTCTAAACTGTTAATTCAAATGGGATTTGTGTTAAATTAAATGCGTGATGGTTTCTCGATGGATCTCGAATTGGCACTTGAAAGCATAGTTTGATGTATGAATGTATTCAAGTATTTCGAGTCACTCTGAAGTGAATTTGAGTTGGAGTTGGAGTTGGAGTTGATGGTGGTCAGGTCATCGATTGTGTTATGTTGAATCACATTTGGAGCAGTCGATTCTTGTCGTCAGCAGTTTGAGGTATCCTCTCCGTCGAGGGTGCATGCAACACTCTCCAGCTTGCTCGACAAATGCATCTTTTTGCAATTCGGATCTGCATCAAGGGCGTCCATTATCTTAAAGTGAATAATTGAATATTAAATGAGTCATTTAATGAGTATAAATGAGTACTCAATGGGTGCGCTCACCTGCTCCTTATACTTGGTTATATAAATGTAGAGTTCTTTGAGTGCTGAGATTGTGTCGAATTCATCGATTTGTTGCACGGACAACTGTTGCATGGCGGTGCTCATTTCCTGGTCACTGATTTGGGGAAGACGGGCCACATCCCGATAAAACTCCTTGACCATTGTGCGATAATTGGGAATATCCTGTAGAAATTTGATATATTTTAGATATGTGTAAATAAATATATATATATATAGGTAAATCATAAAAATCAAATAGACTAAATAACCTTCGCAAATAGCAGCTTATTCGAGGGCGAATCCTTGCCCAGGCGATGCTCCGTCGTCGAGCAGGCATCCATGAAAGTCTGGGCAATGACACTCAGACAGGAATCCACAGAATAAGTCTTGTTCACATCGAATATAAAATCGGGATTCTTGATGAAGTTGACCCAGAAGCGCAGCGGTAAGCTATTCGATTTCCAGGCGTGCAATATATCTGTATCGGCGATATCGTAACGCCGAGCAGCCTCATCGAGCAGATCAAATAACCATTTAACTGCTGGCGGCAACTCCTCATTCACCGTCAGGATTATGGAGAAGAAATCGTCGACAAATTTCTGAATGGTGCCTTTGGTTGCCAGCAGGCGGGTTAAATACACCTCGGGAATGGTTTTGTTCACCCGCTCGATGCCATTGCCCATGCAATGGGAGCCCCCTCCTTGGGAGGAGGCCAACACATGGCCCGACATCGCCGAATTCTTGATATTCATATAGTGGTCGGGTATAGTCGGCTTGACCAGGTGATAGAGACGTGGCTGCTGCAGTCCCGACTCAATATCATTATTGATTATAATGTGACTCTGCGAGTTGTTTATGTAATAGACTGCAAGGAACAGAAGAGATCATTTTCTATAGTTTTACAGTTAATACAAAGAAGAGAGAATTGAAATACTTACAGTTATGATAAGGCGCCTGCTGCTTGCCATATGGCATATTATAGCTATCATTTTGTCTGGCAATCAGAGACATAACCGCCGATTCCTTGACCCCATAGTGCGACAGAGTATTCAATCGTTTCCAGCCGTTGATGGTTTTGGTGGTTAGATCCTCATCCTGCAGCGTTAAATGTCCGCCCCGACCATGTCGCCACTCCAGGTCCACCTCATGGACAGCGGGACGCATCGAAAAGGGGGTATTCTTAAAGATCGCATCGAGTATTTTGAGTTTAACTTGGGAAATGGTGTCCCAATCGTTGACGCGGCACTGCACCTTCTCATCGAGATCATCCTGCAGGATGTGCAGGATAACAATTGAGTGCGAGACTTGCTCGTGCAGCAAACGCTCCTCGGAGAGCGAATAGCGAGCATCGTGCGTAATGGCATCCACCAAACCCTTCTCAACCTGGTGTTTGATGGCCTTGAAGAGCAAAAAGAGACTGGAGCCGGCGTATTCCTTGAGATAATCATACATACAAATGGCCAAATAGTTGGTCAACATCTTCTCAACCACACTTTCAGTGCGTCTTAGCATCAATTGCGGATGTTTGCTGGCCAGCGACTTATCGATGAGTCGCAGGAGCAGAGACTTTAATATCTCGGTGGCATATTCCATTTTGTGCATCAGAACAATCATGAGTAATGAGGCAACATTGACACGATCGCGAATGGAAAAGGAGGCCCGCTGGGATTCCAGGGTTTCAATGAAAGTAAGCAAAAAGTATTTATTGCTTATGAGCTGCTCAAATTGCATCATGGCTGTATCATAATTATTATGCTGACTGCCAGCCCTCATTTTGGGTGAGTTTAGAATGGGATGATCGGATACTCCGGGAAAGAAGACCTTCATAATGTAGTTGACATGATCTAATGTGGGTATGCCGCTGCTCTCCAAGTCAGCCGTCAGATCCGTCATGTCCGTCTGCAGCTCCGCAAAGGCCTGTTTGCACTCCGAGCGCACATTGCTCTCCAAGGTGATCATTTGGATTTGTATTCGTTTGTATTCCCTTTCGGCCTGCGTCGACTTCCGCCGGAAGATGATCAAAATAATGACGAGTATTATAATCAGAGCGACGACTGTCAGAATAATGCCCAGCATAGCATGGGATATGACATAGGGTTTATTCAAATCATATTTCAGATGACCAATAACAAACCGCAAATTGCGCCCGACTTTCACGACGACCAGAGGCAAATCCTTAGCCTGCTCGACTCCATTTTCATCTGTCGCCGCCGGCTGCTGTTCCGGCGGCATGCAGAGCAGCTGAGTCAGGGCCAAGCTGGTAATATTACACTGTGCCGTGCCAATGGTCACATTTACATCATACTCATCGGCAGCTACATTCAATAGTTCTCCCTCGATGACCAAAGTATCTCCCTTATAAAGTTTAACGCCATCCTCGCTGGGAAACGGTAAATAGCGTGGATCGGTCAGATAAACAATTGTGCTGCGTATATCATGAAAATATTTGTTTAAATCCCGCACCAATTGCACATTGTCCATCACAAAACTCAGCTGCAGATTTAGTTGATCGTGCATCTTCACAAAGGCTGCCACATCCATGTTGTGTGCCGCAAAATAGCTGGAGGCAGTTGAGCCAGCTGTGGCATAAATATTAAAATTCTCATTCAAATAAGCCTGCCTCTTCTTTTTACTGCTCTCCAATTTATCCGGCGTAGTCAGGCCTAAGCCCAGTTTCCACAGCTCAAACTTGGTGTTGATGGGCGGCGAAGGACACTCCATTTGACTGGAATTGATAACCGTACACGAAGTTTTGTTCACACGCTCATTATCAAAGAACACCTCCAGCTCAGGATTTTGAATGGAGTCCAGATACATGCCATGTACAGTTAAGATTCGACCACCACTAACAAAACTGCGCAAGGGTTTAATTTGCATAATGCGCGGATCCTGCGTGTAATTAAAAATGGAACACGGCGGCGGAGGCGTGGGCAAATTGTACGCATAAGAACCGTAATTGGTGCGCAGCAGGGAGTGCTGGGGAGTCACCTCCAATTGTTGCTGATGACAGGTGAAAGTGCGATTGGCGCCATCCACAACCAGACGCAAGGAGCGGATCGGTTCCGGCTGCGTTGCCTCCGATGTGGTGCAGGAGAGTCGCGAAGATGAGGCCTGGGTAACATTTATGTGACACTCATATTCATCCAGAAAAGCCCTTATGCTCGAACCAATGTTTAGGTACTTTCCCAGCAGAGATAACTGAGTACCGCCGGATTTGGGTCCCACTGTGGGATAGAGTCCCGTTAGCTGCACATCCTTGAAGTGGAATTGCACACTGGACTCCGTGTAGCCAGCATCGTTGGCCACTTTAATCGGAGCGGACATTTCACGCAGTGCGGCTCCGGTGCGGCATTCAATCTTCACGGAAATCTGATAATTGACCAGCTCGCAGGGCACGCTGCCAATGGAGATCTTGCCACGCACATCCTCCTCACGAATGCCCAGATTGCTGCCCTCAATCGTGACCAGAGTGCCGCCTTCGATGGGACCCGACAACGGCTTGATGATGTCTATTCTCGGTCGTGGACACTCGTTCTGCAGCTGCACATTGTTGTGCTGTGAACAGACAGTGATTAGATTATATATCTGTATATATCTATATAATTACTTAATTCATAATATGTTTAATTGATAAAGAGTGGTTTTATCGATTTACACTAACTGGTGTATCGGTTTGGGGAGGATTTACCCATCACGTTTGGTGACTATATTCAAAATTGTGGGAGATCGATTTGCCTCTTAGTGGACGTAGCATTCCGGGCACAAATAAGTATATGTTCCATATTTCAAGGCTCTATCAGTAAGGGTGTGTCGTCGAACAGACAGCATGACGGACATTGACGGACACCAAACCGATATACTATTAAAGTATTCGGAATCAAAGTATATATATATTTGAAATAGCAATGAAATATAGGAATAGGTAATTTATGATCTATAGAAAAGTCAGGATTAATAAATATTATGTACTGTAAGGGAACTAACCGAATCAAATCCGTGACTAGCCGGGGAGACCGCAGCACAGGTCTCGTTGTAGACACAGGAGCTGCCGCACCAGGCGCACTGATATTTGGGATCCCTGGTGACACAGAGACTACAGTCGGCGTGCTCCCGATGCGAACCGAGCACATCGCACTTGTACAAAATAATCGTGGCTGTATCCACATAATGCTGCCGATTCCACGTGATGTCCACCTTGGCCTCATACTCATGTGTATTCGTCTCATAGAAATAGGGGGTCTTCTCGCAGACAACGATGCGATTGGATTCGATGTGGGCGGGCAGCAACATCTGAGCCGCCTCAATTTGAATGGTGCACAAATAACCAGCATGGGCACTTTTTGGTTTGGGCAGGTTCTCAATCTCCAAGCGGATCTCTTTGGGTACTCGAACGGGTAATAGGATGGGTAAGCGATTCCTTTTCAGATGTGGACATTGCGTGTCTGTGGCAATGGCGTTCTCCATGTTCCTGCACTGCTCCGAGCGATGCACGCATTTATTGTCAAAGATGCACCAGTTGCAGTTCCAGGAACTTCGCACACAAGATTTGCAATTGCCGTGATGCGAGCAGTCAAAGAAGGCAAAGGAACGCGAAACAAAATCCTTATTTGTCTCCGAGCTTCTAACAGCCAACGGTACCAAAACATGATCCATATTGCTGGCTATCTGTGGACGCTCCTCAATCGGTGGCGTGCCACAGGCCAAGCCCTGTTGCAAGATCTCTGCATCAATTGGCGTCGAGTTGCCAAAAACGCAGCGATATTTGGCATTAAAAGGCTCCGGTAAAGTGCGTATAACAAGTCTGACCTGAGTCAGTTCCGTGATGGGTATTTTGTCCGGTTCGATGGAGACAAAATCAATGCACTGTTGTCCCGAGCCCAAGGATAGCCAGCGTGAAGCAGAAGTATCCCTTTGGCACGTGGAGCGCACCGTGCAACGTTTCTCCAGCGAACACCAGCCACAAAATGGGTCCCTCGACTCCAAGCAAGCCGTGCAATTTGCATAAACCGAGCAATGTTCGATGCGTAATTTGGTTATTTTACGCAAGGATAAAACGTAGAGGAAATCCTTCCTAGGTGACATCATGGTATTGGGCAAAATACGACTGCCAGCATCCACGATAATTTCCTCATATTCGCCGGGTTTTTGACCCGAGAGGAGTACCTTCTTAATCGCACCCAGCTCGGTGCCCAAAAAGGCCAACGAATGTTGTTGATCCGTTGTTGTTGTTGCCGTCACCGATGTCACCGATACATTATCGAAATGGAATAAAGCGTGCGCCAAAATCGGGGCAACTCCACTAATCTTTAGCCCCACATTGCAAAAGTTATAGATATTCCCCAAGGAACCCACAATTGGGCAGCGTCCGTCGTTTATCGTCCCCGATATATAGCCAAGATTGCGATCTTTAATTGTGCCATTGAAACACATGTGTATATTCTCGGTAAATGTATCTTCGATATCTTTCAGGCTATATATACACATCGCCGATTTATTCTCCGGTTGATCGCTAATCTCCTTCGAGGGGGAGAAGACGGTGACGAGGACATGATCATCTCGCTTGATGCCCATTTGATGGGCCAACTTTTGACTGGCGTGCGTTATTTTGGCATCTCTTAGAATATTGTAATCGGTATGTTCATCGGTCGCTGTGCATGTTATCGTTATTTCCGTATAGCTATCATAATTGGGATCCGTTATGCAAATGCGTGCTAATCTCGTCACATAACCCGCCTCCTCAGCCAAATGTGATTTCTTTTGTACGAGCACAAAATATGCGTATTCCGATGAATTAAAGCCATAAACATAATCGACCAAGAAATGATCTCGATACTTTACATCGATATTAATAATCGATTGTTGTATCGAAAACTCGGCATAGTTTAAATCATCCAAATGCCGCGAGGATATTGCCGGCACGTCGTGTCGATAATCGCCGACATTGGTGAATGTTGTGCCCACATAGAGGATATCCTCCTCCTTCCACAAATATCTGGCGGGACCCACAAACGCATAGGTTGAGGCATATTCATCGTTGGCAGCCAGCGGAACTGCCACGAATCGGGGCGAGGCCGGAAAATGTTGCAAATTGTAAATTTCACAGGCACCTAAATGAAAGATATTATAAAAATAAAGTAAAAAATGAGTAAATAAATAAATAGCTATGCCATTTATGTATTTTTGTTATTGATCGCAAATATATATATGTATATATTTATATATATATGGATATATAAACGTACCTTGGCGTATGCTGCCGCAAGATATGAGAATACCTTCGTTATTCGCACCATAGCTCACCACGAGTATTTTATTATAGTTATTCACGAGTGAGGTCTCCACATCCTCTGGACAACCCCCGGCATGGCACTGTGGTGCATCTGGTTTGGGTCCCGTTTTTGCCTCCTCGAGGACTCTCAGATTCTCATTGAGTTTGAGGATTTTATTTGTCGCCCCGGCAAAAAGCACATTATGCGTAAAATCAAATGTTAAATGTGTGAAATAATTTTTCGCTTGTGCAGAGGATGAACCAGTTCCAGCTCCAGCTCCATTTGCAGTACGATTTGCGAAATTAGCCACTGTTGAGGTGGAAGAGGAAGCAGAAGACTGCTCAAAGTTGGCATTCAAAATCGGTGGCAATATAAACTGAGCAACAATATCGCTGGATGCAAATTGTTTTGTTTCCGATTCCGGTGAAGATTTTATTCTGGCTCCGTGTGAAAAATTAATTTCATTGAATAATAACGCATAGCTAATAATAATAATATAGGCGGCGCCATTTTGTTGTTGTTTTTGCAACAGCATTCTAAAATTGTGTGTGTTTTCTTTCTCTCAGTGCACGATTTTTTTTTTTCTCTTCTCTTTTTTCATAGGGAGTTTTGCAGGCGGAGTGCGTTGTGCAATTTGAACAGCCAGCGATTTATCACTGCTCTATTTTCATCAATCACATTCTGTGTTTAACTTAACACTCGAGTTTCACATGCCGAATTGCTTTTGTTTTAACTTAGTTTTTGTACGAACCAAAAAAAAAATAATTCTGGCTTAAGCACGCACGCACACGCATACACACGCGCACACACATATACAACTATATTGGAAAAAAGTGTATACTTTCATAATAGTGCCTGTCGATATATCGATAATACCACAATCGATACACAACGCAGGTATACTATGCACGTTTACAGGCACTTGGCAGTACCGTTTGAGTAAACTGGCCAGGCTAGTTGTATACATATATTTATGGTTAGTGCGCAGCTTGGGCACTTTAACAGTACCGATTGAGCAGGCTAAACTGTCAAAATAGTGTGCAAATCATTTTAGTATTACAGACTTTAGTAAGGAAAATTCTTTATTTTGTGCATCTAATAGATATTAAGTATTCATAATAATTAATTTATAAATGTATTTAATTTATTTATTTATAATTGCGCAGATCGAGAGCATACAGGGGTGTGCAACTTGAGGATTAACAGTGACGATTGAGCAAGTGACCAGACTGTCCACATAGTGGGCGAAGTATTTAAAAGTATTAATTAGTATATTTAATCGAATTAAATAAATTGAAATGTAAATATGAAAAGCTTAAGCTGTAGACTTTATGAATTGGAGTGGCTTTACTTGCTGCATTTACCAGATATTAAATATTCATTACCATACAAAAGGCAATTATTTTATTTATTTATTATTACGCAGCTTCAGAGCATTTACAGTATAAATTGAGCCTTAACAGAGCAGTTTGAGCATAGCTGCCAGACTGTGCGCAGAATTAAAAAATATTAACTAATAATCAAAAAGTACAAAATTGCTGCTCATCGAGAAGTCTATATTCTTTTTTCTAAATTTACCATATATTAAGTATGCATTAGCCATTTGCATAGTATGCAAAAGGAAAATATATATTTTATTTGACCGATGCTACAAAATAATCATTTAAAATTGGGAAGACACATCGTATATTAATTAACATTAGTATTTAGATCATAGTTTTAAAAGCTAAAACTTAAATAAGAAATGCAACTTGGTGTTTATGGCTTAATAATTTAACTAGCAATGAATGTAGTGCGTGTGTAAGCTGAACTGAAACTAAATAAGTACATTATGTGATTTATGCTCTAAAATTTAGTTTTGGTTTTCAAATGAAATCAAATTCAAATCTCCCAAAGCTTATGTTTAATAAGTATTTAAAAATTAAATTGAGGATAGGTCTTTTAACGAGATACGTAAGTATGTATTTTAAGTAAATTAGTAGTAGTAACTAGTATCGAAAACATTATCCATATTGTATTACTGCATCATTTGCAAGTATCGATTCTCTTCGAGCAGCGAGCTTAATGAAGTTGTCATATCATTGATAATCATATTGCCGCCCGGATGTGGATGTGGATGCGTTGAGCTGCTCACATCCGGCCAAATATTATTGTTTTGTACTGCTGCAGCTGCTGCAGCTGCTGCTACTGTTACTGTTCTGTTGACAGCCATTTGCGCATGAGCTGACAGACTGTTATTGTTGCTGTTATTGCTGCTGTTATTGTTGCTGTTGCTCTCCATCCAGTTCTGACAGCTCTGCACATATTCCAGCGTTCGCTGGTATGTATCCGATTGCATAGATGTCTGCTGTTGTTGCTGCATCTGTTGTTGCTGCTGTTGTTGTAGCTGCTGTTGTTGCTGCTGTTGTTGCTGCTGCTGTTGCTGCTGTTGTTGCTGCTGCTGCTGTTGCGCATTCTGGCCGTTAGCTGGCGCAGCATTGGGCGAAAGCTGTGATTGGCTGACGACGCCACATTGAATTTCAGCCGCTGCACAGCTGAGCTGCTCACTTTGGTTCATTTTGGGCAGCGTCGGAACCAATTCCGGCAAACTTGTCATTGACGAATCAATGACCTGATTTTGTTGCGCATTTTGTAAATTTTCGGAGTGTTGGTAATTATTTTGATTGTACAGATTTGCGGGCTGATAGCGATGACTTTGGTGACTCGCTTCCAGTTCATAGTTCCGTTGAGAGTATGGGCTGCCCAGGGCTGACATAGTGTGAGTTGATTGTGGCGATAACAGTTCCAGGCTGGGACTGGCCAGGGGAGGCGGCAATTTGCAAAGATTTGCATTTGTTGTTGTAAATGTTTTAGTGGAATTTGATTTTAAGTTTAGCAGCTCCTGTTTGCCAGGTCTGGTTTTGGGCTGTTCCGTTTCCTTGACCAGATTCAAATATTGCAACATTTCATCAGGCAAAATTAATTCCTCAACTTCGTCCAAATTCACAACTTGCTCATTGGGATGATTTAAATTTGCAGCTGGAACTGATATTGGAACTGGTACTGGAACTGTTGTTGTTGTGGAACTGCTGCGATTGCGTGGTGCTTGGAACTGGTTCCGGCAGGCGATTGGTTCCGATTGGCGTCGAAATGTTTCCAAGTCGTTTTGGGAATTTTGATAATAATTGGCTGGAAATTGCAACATTCCACTGGAAAAGCGAGCAGTTCCAGGCGGCTGTGGATGCTGTTGTGGATTTTGTGTATGCTGTTGCGGATTTAAGCGCTGCAAGTGACTGGCTATGAGGTGAGAGGAGGGCGGCGGGGGCAGACTCAAATTCCCCATGCCAAAAGCACTTCCTATGGCATTTCCGGGCCTCATTCCCGGCGCCAGACCAAGCCCATTTCCAGGCCTAGTTCCAGGCGCAATTTCAAGACCATTTTCAGTGATATTTCCCGATCCAGCTCTACTCCCATTTCCCGTCCCATTTCCAGTGACATTTCCCGTCCCACTTCCACTACGATTCGCCGTAAAAGTAAAGCCGGAATTGGTATTGAAATTGGAAATTGAGTTTAAATGTAAACCATTTCCAGTTGTTGCCTGAACGTTTGAGAGCTGACTGGAACGCCGGGAACAGCCCGGCGAAATGGGATCATAGAGTGATGGCGTCGCTACGCCCGTATTATAAACCGTACCCGGTCTCATAGTGGAAATCGAGGAGAGCTGTGAACATTGACTGCTCCTGCGACTTGGCATGCTGCAATAATAAGTGCTTGCATTGGAATTTTGACTATCCCGCCGCAATTGCGGATCCGCCGTAGTTGTGCCCGGTTCCATTTTGAGCTCCGTAATGCGCTGATTCAGTTCGATGATGCCAATGGCGCGATTAGTTTCGGGTATATTCGATAACATGGAATTGTTTTTGGTTTGGAGGCGACTACGAAAAGGCTGGCGGCAAATTGAGGCAGCAACTGTTGCCGTTGCCGTTGCTGCAACTGTTGCTGTTGCTGTGGCTGACGCAACAACTGTTGTTGTTGTTGTTGTTGCAACAGTTGCTGTGGCAGCTGCAACTGTTGCTGCTGCATGGCCATGTCCATTGACCATGGCCCTTAAAACAATTGGCAAATCGGCGGCATCAACATCAACATCATCATATGGCCAGTGATCATCCGTCTGATGGCGATAGAGTTGCAACAAACAATCGGAAGCTGAGTTGCCACCAATAACACCCCCTCCTCCGCCTCCTCCATGTGTTGTTGTCGTCTCGGATTCGGATTTGATGCTGGGACTGGAGACACTTGTGGGACTTGAATCAATATGCTGCTCCTGCAGCTGCGGATGCTGCGAATGTTGAGAATGTTGGGTATGTTGAGAATGTTGGGTATGTTGAGAATGTTGTGTATGTTGTGTGTGGTGGGTGTGAGCATTATTTGATTGTTGCTGCTGCTGTTGCTGCTGATTGTTGTCTCTTTCTCTGTCTCTTTCTCTTTCCCTGTCTCTTTCTCTGTCTCTATCTCTTTCTCTGTGCCCGGCGTTGTTGGCATCGTGCAGCGGTAAACCTTTGTGCTTTTTATTAGCATAGAACTCCGCGCCGTGCACGGTTTTCACGTGTTTTCGTAGCGAACTGGGATCCGTGTAGCGCTTCGTGCAACCAGGTGCCTTGCAAATGTACGGTTTCTATTTGGAATTCGAATTAAATATATAAATAAATATAAGTCAAATTAAATAATTAAATACATAATTAAAATAAATAAAGATTTAATATATTAAAATAAATCACAATAAATAAATAAATTGCAAATTTAAATAATGAAATAAAAGCTGCGCGTGCACATACAAATAATGTTAGTGAATGTGTAATGTTAATTCTAATTACGTAGACTGTGCACTTGAACAGCAGTCGGCAATGTTAGCAGCGCTCTGTTAAATATAAACTGCGTAACGTTAGTTGTAATTACAAGCAAGCGTTAACAGTGCTCTCTCCCCCTCTCAACTAACGGGCGCTCGCTGATCGGCGGCTTGCAGCAGCTAATTACTCCTCTCGTATTACTGAATTATTAACGTGATTTAAACTCGGCGTCCTGCGACGCATAATATTAAATAGCATTAAAATTAGCAGCAGTCGGCAACGTTAGCAGCGCTCTGTTAAATATAAACTGCCTAACGTTAGTTGTAATTACAATCGCAAGCGTTAACAGCGCTCTCTCAGAGCACCGTCCCCCCTCTCAACTAAAGGGTGCTCGCTGATCGGCGGCTTACAGCAGCTAATTATTCCTCTCGTTTGATTGAATTATCAACGTGATTTAAACTTTATAATTCCACTTAATATTAAATAGCATTATTAGTTATATATAGCAAATAATTTATTAATTAATCGTTTCCAACTCCAAACTCACCTCATTGCTGTGTGTGCGATTCTGGTGTTTGGCACGATCGCTGGCATTGCTAAAGGCCTTGCTGCAGCCGGGGTATTCGCACGTATACGGTTTTTCGCCCGTATGCGAACGCAAATGCGTCTTCAAGTTCTCCAGGCGAGAATACGCCTTGTAGCAGCCCTCAAACTGCAAAATTAAAGAGGTAAGACGCTTTAAATATAAATACAAATTCTCTGGAATTATAGAAAATATTTGTCTCTCTCTCTTTTCTCTCTCACTCTTTTTCTATTTTTCTGCTTAATTTTAAGAAATTTATTAAAAAAAAAAAACGAATAATAAATAATTAGAAATAAAAAGTAGTTTCTTACAGTGCATTTGTGGGGCTTCTCTCCCGTGTGGCGCCGCATGTGGACGACAAGCATATATTGTGCTTTGAAGGGCTTTTCGCCCCGGGAACAATCCTCCCAGCGGCAAACGAAGGCCTTCTTGTTGCTCTGGATGTGATCGTTGTTGATGTGCTTCACTAGCTCATCTTGGGTCATAAATTCCACGTGGCAATTGCGCCAATGGCAATTTGTCTCTATGAAATCACCGGGCTCATCCTTAATATCTGTTGTATCCGCTGTGGTGCAATCGTATTCATTGAATCCCGAATGCTCCACCTGGCTGTTAATCTCATCGTGGATGCGTTGTTGTTGCAGTTGTTGTTGTTGCTGACCTACCAAAGATTTGCTCCGTTGTCGTCGCTCCAACATGTTAGCCGAAGCACTATCCGCCTCCATCTGGGCCACAACACTCTCCGATGTGGACGAGGGTTGCTCCAGGTGCTTCGACGATTGATTCTTGACGGCCGACGATCGATGGCGTTCCGTGCAACAACCACCATCCTCGAAGTTCTGCAATTATTTATTAAATAAACTGTTAATTCAAATAAATAAATAATTTTAAATATAATCTATTATTTGTTTATATTATTTTAAATGATGTATGGTTTGTAACCAACTTACCTTCGTTCCTCCCATTGCCTTATTGTTGATCGTAGTCGTTGTCGTTGTCGTCGTTGAATCCTCTCCAGCTGTGCTGATCAAGGTGGAGGTTGGCGTTGAGGCCTGGCTAACGTTGGCCAAATCCACAGCCAGCTCTTTCGACTTGAGGGCGACATCTGTCAGCCCCAGAGCTGCGGCACTTGCCACATGACTCATCGAATAGGTGGCAGCTGCCGCTGCCTGTTGCGGCGTCATCGGGTGCAAGAGTCCAGCACTGGCGCGCAACAAATGCGCCTGCAACTGTTGCAGATGTGGCGCCATTGCCGAATGGGCATGGGCCATGGGACTTGCGGCCAAATGGCCATAGGAACCACTAGCAGCACTACTGCCTCTCGACCCCCCGTTCATCAAGGTGGCAGCCAGCGAATTGGGGGAGAATCGAATCATCGAATTGATATCAAAGGAGTCGGAGTAGGGCGAGGAGGACAACGCTCTCTTCCGGCTAACACTGGCACGCATGCTGCTCCCTGCCCCCCCTGGTCTTGGACTGTTCAGCCTCCCATTCCCATCCAGACTGAAATGGAAATCGGTGCTGGCCAGCGAACCAGCTGCAGCTGCTGCGGCTGCTGCCACTGCAGCGTGATGTAACTCGCTCAGCGAACCCATGCCACGTGCACTCAAATACTCCCCCGAACCCAGTCCCAATCCGGCTAAATGGAAAGCCGGGGAACAGGTCCCATACGGATCTATTGGAGAGAAATTAAATAAATAATAGTAATAAATAAATGTGAATATTGTTACAAGTATACAGCTTTAATTATAAATAAATTAATATTAATAATTAATAATACTAAAACCAGAATGCTGTCGAGTGAGATCGACTACGATATACCCTGCACCCAGCAGTTAAATATATTTTAGTTTTATTGGCGATTTTCCCCTTCAAAATTCTTGCCCAATTGAGAGGAAGTCTTTTTTCTCTTTTCTCTCTTTTCGTTGGACAGGGACAGGAACTGACCGGCTACGAACACGTGCACATACATACAGTGTCTCACAGCTTAATTGAACCAGTGTCAAGAAAAAAATGTATTTGCCTGCCATAAGCTAATTATTCATTATTAGGTCACCGTTTATTTGGACCGAGTACATTATGGACAACTGGGTGCCATAAAACCAGGATTTTTTACCTCAAGTTGAATACATTCGGTATAAATAGACCAATCCTTCGTAGTCAGTTTAGTTATACCCTGCATCTCGGGTGCAACAAGCCAACAAGGACAATGGGCCAACGGACTACCATTGCACAAGGGAAAATCATCCTGGAACACTTCAAAATCGGATATTCACATCGCCAAACAGCTGAAATTGTCAATCTGAGCAACTCAACTGTGTGTAACATCATTCGGCGCTTCATCGACGCAAATCGGATTGAGGGCAAGGGCAGAAGGGCGTCGGGATTTTGGTGTTTATTGAAACAACAATGGACAAGAATGCGTACCTCAATATACTTAAGGAAAATTTACACCAAAGTGTCGAGAAGCTAGGAATCCGACGTACTTTCCGGTTCTACCAGGACAACGATCCCAAGCATAAGGCCAAGATAGTACAGTCCTGGCTCATCGGGAACTGCCCCCACATGATAATTCCACCTGCCCAGTGTCCAGATTTAAATGTTATTGAGAATTTGTGGGCTTTGCTGGAAAATAACATCCGGAAGCACAGCATATCCAGCAAAGAGGACCTTAAAAATGCTCTGCGGGATGAGTGGGGCAGAATCAGCCCAGAAGCTACCCGGAAGCTGGTATCTTCGATGAATAATAGTTTAAGGGAAATTGCTAAGGCTAAAGGATATCGTACGTAAGTTTCAATACTTTTTTACATAATCCTACCCAGCTGGTGGGGAAACCTCAGTTTATTAGGGTCATATGTTCATATTGATAATTAATAATTAGATTACGGCAGGCAAATACATTTTTTTCTTGACACTGGTTCAATTAAGCTGTGAGCCACTGTACATACATACACGCAATCGTAGCTAACGGAGCTCTACAGCATACGCACAAAAACATATTGACGCTCGGGGGGATAATCATGCCATCTCTTTCTCACACATGCGCTCGGATTTTCACACCTACAGAAAATGCTTGCGGCTGCTGATGGAAAGGAGTTCAATATGAGAATCTACTTTCGACTATAGCTTGGGTTAAAACGTCTTATAATATGTATAATCGAAATCCCATCCAATCCAGATCCATAATATTAACAATTTATAATGAAATATAACTAAATCTTACTAATAATTATTGGTTATTATTTTATTATTATTATTATTTTGATTATATATATTCTGAGCGTATACAAACCATGATAGGAGGCCGAGGGACTGCTGCGCTGTAAGGAATAAAACTGTTCCATATAGCTGGGAATTCTGTAAGCCGGATGGAAATCGTGTTGCTGTGGTGGTTGCCCAGTTACGCCCACTCCAACGCCCACTCCGATTCCGACATGGCTGTGACTGTGATTGTGGCTATGGCTGTGGACGTGATGATGATGATGATGGGCGGGAAGATTGCCAATGGTCAGCGCCTGATTTGTGCCACCATTTGTGCCATTTGTTGTCGCCATATTCGCAGTGGCGGGTGTTGAATCCGCAATCCCTGACGGAATGGGTGAACCGGGCACGGGCACGGTGCTGCTTACATCCGTTGTGTGACCACCGCCAGCGGAACTGGGCATCACAGAGGCAGCAGCAGCGGCAGCCGCGGCACGACGCGATGCCAAAAACTGCAGTTCCGTATACCTGTAGAAGA
This sequence comes from Drosophila conformis, assembly GCA_035041375.1. Taxonomy (NCBI): domain Eukaryota; kingdom Metazoa; phylum Arthropoda; class Insecta; order Diptera; family Drosophilidae; genus Drosophila; species Drosophila conformis. The sequence goes on from JAWNLE010001377.1 coordinate 708,817, forward strand.
CATACAAATCAAATATAAGACATATATATAATATGAAAATAAAAACATCAAAAATAGATATATATAAATAAATATATATATATTTAAATAATATACATATTAAAATATTATAAATATGTATCTATATATACATATACAACATGCAACAAATCTTTCAAATAAGTACAACTGATATCAACTACAAACTGGCATTATAAATTTGTATCTTTTAAGGTTTGTCTGTTAAATAAATCAACCTAGTAAATAAATAAATATTAGCAATAATTAGATCCATAGGATTTTAAATCGAAATTCCCCAATTCCAAAAATATAATTCAATAGATTTGAAGCTCAGTAAATCTTATTTCCCCTGAACCGTATTGTGGTGTAGGAAGACACACAATACGGCTATATATCAGGGATGAAGAAAGACTGATGCGAGAACGGAGCTGGGCTGAGACACCAGGACTCCGACAAGACATGAAGTCTCCTAGGTGGCTATAATCAAAAGCGATTTAAGCAAATGATAGCCATGGGAAAGAATAGACTTAGAATACTTACAGGTCCATTGACAGGACGCTGTAGGCTGAGAAGTCACCTAACCAAATTAGGTATTTACAACAGCAACATATGCAGGTTCTGCGGACACGAGGAGGAATCCTCGACGCACATCCTCACAGAATGCGTCGCCTTAACCAGGAAAAGATGCAACATCCTAGGGCAGCATATCATGAGGCCCAATGACATAGAAGCCCTCAACCCAACAAAGATTTTAGCATTCGTGCAGGAGTTGGGATTGATGAAAGAGCTGTAGGCGCAGTAAGGGGGCACAATAGACCTTATAGGTCGCAGTGCTAACTATCCCCAATTATAATAATAAACCTTATTTCATAGCCGATAATAGCATACATAATAAAATACAGGGTATTTGATCGTTGCATAAAGTACTGGGTATTTGATCGTTGCACATTTGAGTTCTTCTTCTTCTTCTTATTTTGAAATGCGCAAATCGTTGGGGGCAATAAAAAATGTAAAACCAAGTCTATCTACGCAAAACTCAAGTTTATTCGTGATGTGGATACCAAATTGTAAATAAATATATATATATATATATATATTTATATACAATTTATATATCCCCGAATACCATATGTTAATTTATATAATAATTATTGCTGCCCAACAAATAGAAAACAATTTTAAAGCTACTGTTTCGACATGCGGAACACGTTAATACCAATAGAATATAAATATAGAAAATCGAATTTAAATTATTTATTATCTTTCATTTACTACTCTTTGAGATAGAGACTTGCAATTCGAAACATATACTTGTCTGTGCCCGCGCCAGGCAAGGTCCACTATCGATATTCGCCAATCGATAAAGCTACATATCTCCCACAACTTTAAGGCTACAGATCCCAAATTTGGTTGCTAGGTTGTTGGAGATGTCCTTCAAAGTTTGGGATATGCCACGCCCCAGACCATAAAATTGTAAATGGCTATATCTTCCGCAGTTTTTGAGTAAAAGCCGTCAAATTTGGTTGATACATTCCTGATAGCCGCCTTTAAGAACGGATAACAAATTTGTATGGCCACGCCCACACATGCGTTCATAGTCGCCAATTCCAATATTTCGGAAAGTGTAAATCGATAAATCTGTATATCTCCCACACTTTAAAGACCTTCTCTAAGGATCGCTGTCTACATTTTTGAACCACAACCGACGCCCGCAGGAGCCTCGGCCTTATACAATTTGTAAGCTAGAGTCACCAAATTTGTAAAGTATGTTACTGGTAACGCCCCTTAGAGATCGATAAAAAATTGAATGGCCACCCCGATTTACTTGTCAGTGAAAATCGATAAGAAAGCTAGACCCACCAAATTTAAAGGGCATATTCAAAAATCTGCCCCAAAAGCGATAATAGCTATATCTCCCGCATTGTAAGAGCAAATATTAACAAAGTCGGAAAGTTACGTCCACTCCCGCCTCCAAAATTCGCAGAAGACTATATCTTCCGCAATTTAAGAGCTACAGTTACCAAACTTCGAAGTAAGCTAACTAACTTATATATACTTCAATCTGAAAGGCAAACTTGGACAGAATTTCTTGGCTACACCCACCGTGCTACCACTTTGCTACCTGTTATCTGCTGGCAATGTATGGTATCAAAGTATTTCGTCGGTTATAATTCAATTAATATATATTAAAAGTTTAAGATTTATTATATGTAATAATAATAATAATAATAATAATATTAACAATAATAATAATATTATTAATATATTAATTAATCAATTAATTTATATAAATATAAATACATATATACAGTGGTTTCCCCATAAATACATATAATATATGTTTGTCTCTTTTTTTGAAATGTTTAAAACAGGTTTTTTGGATTGAAGCAGTGCTCAGGAGAAACATACAATATGATAGCGAAGAAAACGTCGTGACGATAACAAAGACATCTACATTCACAACCCGTATTTACATCCACATTCAACATCCACATTCAGCCTGAGCCTTTTGCACGCAGCAGCATCGAAAAAGGGAGGCCAAAAACTGAAGCTCTTTATTACGCCTGCTATTTATACGCGCGCACATACACACGCGCACACACGCACACATGCATGCATTCATGCACATGTGCTTGTGTACTGAGATCTCAATTAACTGCATACAAAGTATTGGAGTCGAATTTACAGTTTAACTATTGCAGCTTCTCCTGCTAGGTAAGTCTGTAAGCACATTTTTTCTTTTGCTGTTGCACAGCGATCGATAACGATATCAGCGATGCGCTGCAGGAAGTAATTTAATTTAATTGCAATCTTAAAACAAAATACATGTTAGAGTAATTATGAATGTCTAAATTTATACTTATTTATTTAAGTAACTTTTCTCTATTATTTATAATACATATAATAAATATTTACACTTATGCGCATACTACATACACATACCACTACTACGTAAAATTGTGCGTATTGCAATTTGAAGGAAGTTCCCTAACAATCAAAAAATACCCAAAATGGCGGAGTATGCAGGCATGCATTCTATGCTAAAGCAGCCAGGGAAGAAAGCTTAGCTTGTTGTTACTTACGCGAGTGGAAAGTAAGTGGGTAATGTGTAAGCATCCATTTCGATTAAAGGTTCGCTCGCCGTTTGAGAAGGAATTTTGTTTTTGTAGCAATTATGATGCGAAGTCAGATGGGACGCGCTTCTGTCACGGCATTTCACACGCACTAAATTCGCCGCCGGCAAATGCAACGATTTGCTTTCAATTAAAATGATCAATTGCGATTACATAAACATATATATATATATATATGTAAGTAGAAACACACATAAACATACACATAATATGTATTTGTATTTTTCATTAGAATTTCATTATTATTTTTAGTAATTGTATTTCGTTGCTGTTTTTTTATTTGGCATAATTTCTCTTACAGTATTTACACAATACACATACACACATATTCATAGGCATACAAACGATCGAGCGCTGCTGCAAATGAAGCACTTTATTTGTACTAACAGCAAGCAAAAAATAAATTAAGTGTGACAAAGTCAATATAATAACGGCAAACGGGCACACGGCGCGTCGACGTCGTCGTCGTCGTCGTCGTCGTCTTACTGACTGAGCAGCAGCAGCTCTTGCAATGCCTCGCTTAATTTAGCTGGAGCAACGCATGCTGCTCACGCACACACACACACTAACACAAAAAGAAAAACAAAACAAAAATCAAACAGATACTAGCACAGATTAAGACACACTCACTCACGTAGAGAGAGAGACAAGCACTACTCACACATACACAGACAGCGACGCCGCCATAGACACAAGTGTACCACACAACAACAATACATGCACACAGGTCACGATCTGCTCTGCCTCGGCCGCTGCCTGTGTTTATGTTTGCTCAGAGCCGGAAAAAAAATTGAGAGAAGGCGGGCAAAAATTGAAGATGGCCAAAGCAAAACGTTGTCTCTCTCGCCAAATTTGACTAGCAGAGATCAGTGCTGTCAAATGAGCTGTGAAAAAAAGCTGATTAGGCATGATGTTAAAAGCAATAAACAAAACAATAACAAAATACCATTTATAAATGCAAACATATACATTAAAAGTAAGTTTCATAAAATATTTTTTATTTTATTAAATTTATACATTCTAATCAATTAATTAATAAACTAAACAATTATAAGATAACTTAAATACATATGAATGTATACGCTAAAAATAAATTTGCTGATTTATTAGTTTTATTAAGAATTTTATTTCTTAGTTCATTTTTATAGAGCCGTTGATGAAATTTTCAAAGCAATAGCATTATGACACACAAACGTAAACGATATAAATTCATTATAATTAATTTTATACAATTCAATATTTAAATTCTTTCTTAATTTGTTTATTATTTTCAGCCGTTTTGCGTTCAAAAGTTGACAGCACTCGCACAGATAAAGCTGTCGTTGCTCTCTCTCTCTTTTCATAATGGTGCAGGTACAATACACACACACAAGCGCACAATGGATGTTGGCTCGGCGTCGAAGAAACCAACTTTAACAACTTGCTACTTGTTATGCAGCAGCAGCAGCAGCAGCAAGCAGCAAGCAAACGTGCAGAGAGACGACGGCGGCGATCTTTAAGGCGCACCCACATTCTGTCTGCACAGCGCTCTCTTCTCTTCTGCTTCTCTCTCACTCACGCACACGCTTACCCGCGCTATCTGTTTCGTTCGCTTTGTGTGTTTTTTGTTCTCTGCCCTGCGCGTCTCTCCTACTCTATTGCAGACACACTCGCACTTGCTTGTCATCATCATCATCATCCTGTATCTCTCACTCACTCACACCACTTGCTCCCTTTGCCAGCACTCAAAACTGTACACAGCTTACACACACACACGTGAGCCCCATATGTTGTGTGCGTATGTGTGTACGTGAGTGCTCAATTAATGCAACAAAATGCTCTTTTTATAAAGAAATTACCCCGTCTGTATCCGGGTTTTTTTTTAATGACCCGTCTACGTGATTTGAACAAATGACCAACGACGCTGTTGATGATCCTGCAGAGCCTTTTTAAAACAAACAAATTTAAGCGCAGCATATTTTAAAAATTTAATTTCATAGCAGAATAAGAAGTGGGAGCAGCGGAAGAAGAAGCAGAAACTATCAATAGCTTGCAAGCTGCAGTTTTCGCAAAAGGTAAATATGTACACACTTACACTAAATACATACACAAACACTTACGTATACATGTGTGTGTATATGCGTTCATATTTGTTTGCACTCATCTGCATATTTGACTTTGACAACATGCCACCGAATACACATATCTGTAAATAGGAAAAAGCATTCATTGCATGGCATTTTTCATGGTATTGAAAATCCTAGGAATCGATACACTGTTCACTCCCCCAACAAAGTCATTAAATAAGTTGTGTGTAATAAATAAAACACCCAGTGCGTAAAAAATGATTATGGTCATAAAATGTATGTAATAAATATAAATAATTACAAGTAAATGAAAATAAATACATGGAAAATAAAAATTGCATGAATAAATATATATAAACATAAATAAATACAAATAAACATAAATAAAAATACGCATAATGAAAAATGAACTGTGATTTCTGCAAAATGCTTTTCCTATTTCCCATTTTATATATATTCCCCTAAACTAAAGCTCATTTTACGCCTCATTGGTTATTATTTATCGATTTAATCGTTATCAAGCAAGTTAAATAAAATTGAGCATAATTTACATACATACGTATGTGTGTGTGCAATTGATCGAAATTTGCAGCAGGGCTGCTGCGGGTTCTTGGGTAACGTGTTAATGAGCACCAAACACTGATTCGGCAGCCGTGTATGTGTTTGTATGGATGTGTGTGTGTGCAAGTACCTGCAAATGCAGGAGGCATTTGTCAAAGCGAAGGTAGTTAGGAAGAAGAAGAAGCGCAGTCGTCCAAAAAAACAAACCTTCGGGCAACCTGCGGAGAGGAACACTCTATTTTGGAAAGTCACCAGTAACACACACTCAAGCATCTTAATGCCCAGAGCCGACCTAGGTTTTTTCATTTTGGGAAAGAGCACACAGCGGGTACTGGAACGATCCTTAAAATGCGCCGCGTTGCGCTGTCTTGCTTGCTGTGCGCTCCTCTTTTTTGCGCCAGTGCTGGCAACTTAGCGGCAAAATAAATGTAGAAAAATCAGGTAACTTTTATCGGTTTGATAATATAGAAAACATTGTGAAATATATTTCATATGCATATATTTATTTGCATATATTTAATGGAGCAATATTCTTCAAAGAATATCCAAGAGAAAGCTAGTTTTTGAAGCGGCAAAAGCGATATGGTCAATAAAAAGCCAACTTTAATATTATTTTTTTAATACTTAAAAAAGCTAAATTGCACGTCAGGCTGCAGAAAAAAGATTTCTTACATATATATAAAAATTAAGTCAAAACTCTAAAAATTACAAATTGCCAGCCATTTTTTTCACAGGCACAAAAAGCAATAGTGTCAGCACTATCGCGGCAACGTTCTCATTATGTGTGTTCCTTTTGTAATTTAACGTCTTATTCAAGTCATTTCAAGTTTTTTGTTCGTTTTTCTTATATATTTTTTTTATTTATTTTATGAACACGAGAGCGAGCTGCCTCTGCCTCTGCCGCTGCCGCTGCCTGTGATTGTGATTGTGGATTGTGAATACAAAGCATTCACACTCACACTTGCACGCATTCGTCTTATTTAACGAGGGAACTTCTGTCGCTTCTCGGAAACAACATAAAACCAGATATGTATGTATATGTATATATATATATATATATATATATATGTTGGTTAATGTATATGTATGTATTCATGTGTATATTTAAGTTTTTTGGTTTTGCATCTGCATTCAAATCAGTCCAGCAGCATCAGCATCAGCATCTCAGATACAAATGAAAACGTTGCGTTTTTTCGAGAACTTCCACCTTCCATTCTCTGTATATGTATGTCTGTTTGTATGTATGTTGTTTTATATTTAAGCACAGCATTTTGTGATTTTCCCATTCCAATTCCAAAAAAACTTACCCATTTTCTAAAACAACGTTTACGCATAAAAATCTGCACAGTTTGTCAAAAAAAAAAAGGTTGAACATAGGAAAAAATTCAAATTTTCTCATTTCTTTTGCTGACTAATTTTGTATATATTTGATTGGTTTTTTTTATACTTTCATAGGGCACTAATTTAAAGTTCTTGAAAGTCTTATCTCTATAGAATCATAACAGGCCAAACACGACCTATATTCTGACCTAACTCGTAAGAAGTTAGGAAATTAAAAAAAATGAAATCAAACTAAATGTAGATATTTATTTAAGGAATAAATTAAGCGTGAAATTCGAATATCTAAAATTTAATATATATATATTAATAATATTCAGTTATTCTTATATATTTTTTTAAATATAAATTATTTCAATTTAATATATAGGAAAATATATATAATTAATTTTATATAAAGACAAAAGCTTTTAATTTAGGTGTTAACTTTATGTTTTCTGATTTCTTTTCCAGTTCCATGCTAATATCATTGCAGCCTGGCAACCCATTCCCCAATTTCCAAAAACCAACCAAATCATTAACAGAGGAATGCCCGAAAAGGTAAGAAGAAGCAATCAACTTGAATAAAAACTGCTCAAGGAAAAAAACGAAATGCAGAAAAGCTTCATTTATGTAAATCAATATATGTTAATAAAATAAATAAAGAAATATATGTATACAATTAAAAAGCAATTTTAGTCTATAATACAAATTTCATATAGTTAATGCAACACATATACGCACATATACATATATATAATTATGCTGGCATGTTTGCTGTTCGCATCAAGGCTGCTGCCAAACTATCGAATTTTTCTTCGTTGTTGTTGTATAGTTTTCACGCTGTTATTATTATGACTGACAATCGCAGCCGACGAAATGACTTTATTTTCCAATGCGGCTCGGCTCTGGCTGCGAGCCCAGGTCTCTGGGCCTGGGTCGATCTTAAGGGCTTAATTAGTCAGCAAATCGGAAACCAAAACGAAGCAGTCAACGACGAAGTCAACTCGCTTTATTTCCAGCGAAGCCAACAACTCTCGCTCTCAATTCCAGTTTTGTATGATACACACACACATACTTCATGCTCAATATATTCTAACACACACACAAACATATATACATACCATTTAATATCGATGCGACTACCGACGGTAGAGCTCGAACTCGGCGAAGATCACAATTATGTTGTATGTGTATGTATGTGTATGCTATGTGGGATGCAGGGCGGGCAAAAGAAGAAAACATTTAGCTTAAGCATGCCGAAGTTTTGATACCCTTTAGATTTAAACTGCCTGCATTTAAGTTTTAGTTTGGTTTGTGTTTTCTAAATCGTATTATTTTGTTATTATTATTATAATTACTATAAATATAATTGTTATTATTACTATTACTATTCTTGCTCCTACTATTATAATTCGTATTACTAGTATTATTCTTTTATTATTATTATTATTAATATTATCATAATTATTATTCCGTTTTGTTACAAACCTAATGGTAAATTCCAAATACGCCGCGTAAGGCTCTAAAAAGTTGACAAGAACAGCAACAACATCAACTAAATTGTGGCTTTCGTCGTCTTGTTGCGAGGGTTGCTCAACAAATACGCCTAAAAACAACAAACGCCTCCCTACTTTCTTATACGCTAGAGAAAACACTTATACACAGCAAACCTTATTCAGCTCTGCTTTGTGTTGGAGAAGATTTCGATTAACCCATGCGGGAAAACTTTTCGCCTTAGGCTGAGCGCTCGCTCAAGTTTAAAACCCATTCGATGCAATCGCTTGCCATCGTGACCTCTCCTTCCCCCTCCCCTTCCCAAAAACAACTCGTTCTCTCTCTCTCTCTATCTCTGTAGCTCACTGGCTGCCTGCCTGCTGTTTGCTCTGCTTGCTGCTTGCTGCTTGCTTTCGTTATCCCCCATTTCCCCCTTCATTCGCATCTCTTGCTGCTGTCGCTGGCTTTTGCTGATGAAGACATTACTATTTATAAGGCCAACCGCAGTGAATGTTTGCGTGTCCGTGTTTTTTGGGATACGGCATCTCTCTCTGTCTGTCTCGATGTCTCCATTGCCTTCAGTAAAACACACATACACACGCACGCAAAGACAACAGAGCTATGTGTGATCATCAGCTTCCCATTATTGTACATATATATTTTATACTTGCGTGTGTCCGTATGTGTGCAAGGAGACTGCAGCATATATGCATGTGTGTGTGCACTGGAATGCATGTTTTTTACCAAAAGCCTAATGCTGGAATTCTTGCTGGTTTTTCCCTCTGTCTTCGCCATATTTAGTTGATCACGATTCATAGACCAAACAAAAAAAACGACATACAAATAATCGTAAATGACGCGTTTCAGTTGCAGTCACGAATCCATTGTGAATTAAGAATTAAATTTAAACTTAATCCTTAAGATATATATGTACTTACACACATATATAAGTTTTATTATTGGGGCTTGGTTCCCCTTTTTGAAACACAGCAAAAAACTTGTCATTCAACTGCCTTTCAAAATTTACTCTAAGTTTTTTTTTGGGCGTGGTCAAGCGAAAAGGCGGCAACAATATTCGAAGGATGCCAAATCTGGTCACTCCGGCGCGAGTATGTGAAAGCTTCTGCCTGTTTCTGTTTTACCGACGCTAAGGGAAATTTTGCACTTTTGAGGAAATTTGTTTTTCGGTAACAGCTTTTTTAGGGGAAATAAGAAAATTGTAATTAATTGGTCCATTTCACGGAAGATGGCGCTAATACAGTGTGGAATATTTAAATATAACTATTTATTTATTAATGTCAACTAAAAAAATACAGAAAGTAATAAATGGCTTAAGTTCAATTAAAAATCGACTTTAATTTACAAAATATAACCATTAATTATGTAAGTTGTAAGATTTATAATTAATTATTCATTGATTGTGATATTATTAATATAAATTGTAAACATCGTTTAAAACCATTATTTAACACAGAAACTGAAATAAATACATCATTTAAATATAAATGCTATATATGTTTGAGTTTATTTATCTATCTTCTAGCAATTTAAATGAAAAATAGTTAAAAAGTGATGTCCTCATTCAAATTTCATTTATTTATGCATTAACATTAAACAGCAGCTATAAAGTATATATAATATATAATACTTTATTAACCACAAGCTTATATATATGTATATGTATGTACTTATATATGTTTGTATTTAAATGCATACCGCAGATCTTCTTGTGGCTAAAACCGCAAGCTTTAAGTGCTGGCTTAAGGACACCATTTAGTCTGACTGTGAAATGTGACACCCAATAGGTGTATATATATCTATATAATATATATAATTGATATGTCAACTTGTCAATCACCTCGCCGAGCTGTAGAATTGAAACAGTAAATAAATTGATTTACTTATTTGTATAGTCGAGATATGCCAAAATTAATAATTCAATTAAAGGAAGTGGGCAAATAATGGAATTAACAAATAAATATATGAATAAACAAATAAATAAGTAAATGAGTAAATAGCAATCTAACTAAATAAATCAGTAAATCGATAAGTAAATAAATCGATAAACATATCAATGTATCTTATTATTTATAACTAAAGTGGCTAAAGTGATAATGCGTAACCTTTTTTTTAGTTTTGGTTAGGGTATTTATGTGTTGGAAACCTGAAAACTGACAAGCTGAGAAGCTGAGCAACTTTGTCTGCGACTAATGAAGACATTCCAAACTTGATGCTTTGATGCCTGATGCTGATGCTGATGCCTTATTCTCAATGCCTGATGAAGCACTCATCTATGAAACCAAAAGAGAGAGAGAGGGAGAGAAAAAAACAAAAAATTACCAAAAACCGGTCTAATCGAACTTTATTTTTGAGTCGTTCACATAATATATATATATATATATATATATATATATAAATACAATTTTATGTCTGTGTGTGTGAGCTTTATAACCCAGCAAGCAATTAAGTTACATTTCTTGACGTCTTATTTTGTAGACGCTGAAATGATACAAAATGGAAACAGATATCGATAAGAAAATAAAAAATAACCGTTAATCGATAATAATAAAGGCTGAAGTAAGTCAAATATAAATATCGATAGGAAAAACATAACAGCGTATATTCATTTATTAGGCAGGTAATAGTTTTTTATAAACCTATTTATTTACATATTCATTTATTTACATTTTTAATTATTTATTAATTTACTTATTTATATAATTGCGTATTTGTTTAAATATATTTACTTATATATTGATTTACTTATTTATTTGTTTGCCTATTTATTTATTTACTTATTTATTAACTTGATTATTTATATACTTACTTCTTTAGTTACTTCTTTATTTATTTACCCATTTATTTATTTATCTAATTCATAAGCCTGCAACAGAGTGTTAAGCTTTTTACACTCTCAGGAAGCTCACTTCCACTTTTTTGCTACTCCCAACCGCAATTCGTTGGCTGCGCTGAGCAGAAGGAGAGCCCAAATGCATGCATGTGCGGGTGTGTGCGTGTGTGAGTGTCCGTGTGTATGTGGAGTGCTCTCTTTTCAGACATGGGTTCAATACATTTGGAGTCGAACTAGTTATTTATGAGGCGGACAGCGCACACAGCACAGACAAGCAAAAGGTAACAGAAAAAAACAGGTTGCATAGGAGGAGTTTAAGTTTTGGGAAAACAAAATGGCGAAGTCTACGCATCACTTACATAAAACGGCATATTGGTTGCAAGACAAAAGGCGGCAATTCAAACCTTTTTAAAATTGATCTAAACAAAAGAGCAATTTATGGCATTATGTACATTATATTTAATGTACTTATTTATAAATTATTGTATGAGCAGAATATAAATTGACATAATCAATAAATAATAATAAATATTTAAATGTAGTTACAGTTTGGGAAGCATTAATGATTTGCCCGTAAAAAAAATTCTCCACTATATACAATACTATAACAGGCTGCTTTGTATGTAAGGGCACTTTATTCCTTTAACATACAAGCGCATATAAATTGAATTTATGTCAATCAGGACAATTGCCAAATAAATATGCATATGTTTGTATTTATTTACTTAATTCTTATTTTTATGTTTAATGTTTACTTTTTCTCACATTCAAAATTACATAAAATAATTACGATGTTTTGTCTGTTGTTAAAAATTTGAGGTACATAGCAAGCAGCTTCTGCGAGACAGCCCTTGCATGTCAAATTGCTGGCCAACACAAAGAGAAAAAGCTTTTTAGCGGCTTAGAAGCGGAAACAAGACTTAATTTTAGTAGAATTTTCTACCTACAAATTGAAAACACTTTTTATGTAATCAAATCAAATCTAACAAGGTTTATTATTAAGTATTCGGGTAATTTACAAAAATGTGTGCTTATTTACAAAATCCAACTGGTTACAGTTAACAATGAAAAATGTCAAAAGCTTAGTTCTTCTTCTTCTCGTCGCCATCCTTTTCCACTTCGGGATATTCCAGTTTGACGCCGGGTTCGCAGGTGAATTTGGGGCAGCAGAATGGGAATGGAGCCGTCTTATTGGTTTTCTCCGTGTCCAGTTTGCATTTGTCGTTAGCCAGCGACAAAGGCAACGGTCCGCAATCCTCCACGAGCTCCAGCAGTCTATATATAAAATTATATTTATGTTATTTTCATGTTATCAATTAATTCAGTTATCGCTTTTACTTTGCTGGATTCTCCTCGTTTTGCACGCAAGTTGAGCGGCCGCAGAACGGAGTCAATTCCCACGTCTTTCCAGGCTCAACAGTTGCACAGCGAGTCGAGGCGAAACACATTCCAGGAAAATCTGTATAAGTAGTAAGTAGAATTTTAATTATAGAACTGAATAAATAAGTATTGAAGTATTCCATCTCGATCGACCTGCTACCCAATCAATTTACTCTTCTACTCATCTGCAACAATATAAGAGTATTAAAACTAATTTTCATTTTAGCAAGCTATTGATCTTAAAGGAAAATATCGTAAAATAAAAATTAAAAAATTTCAATAACAATTTTGCATAAATAATATAAATATATATATATAATTTATTAATTTCAGTAATAAATTAAAAAGCTAGAACCAGCCGATTTAATTTCCTCACTTCTTCTCTGCTAAATGCACTCATCACACACATGCAGAATATAAGTGCAAGAAGACAATGGCTGTCTTCTCATTTTCCAGTCTTGGCACTTAAGCCCCCCCCCCCCACACACACACACACCTAAACATCTCCCTTGCCTGGCCTTGATGCAATTTGTAATTTGTATTTTGTGCTTTCAAAACGGCTCAAGCGAATCCAAATTTATCTATGTACATTGTATGTACGTCTACAGTTAGCTACATTCAAAGTTGAATCAAAAGAGTTTTGAATGTAATACCTGGCTTTTGATTTTCCTTTTTTGCACAGCAACTGCAAAACTTAAAAATAAAATACCTGCAAACATACACACACACATACATACATTGATAGGCTTAAGCCACGACTTCACTTTATACATGTTGTGTGTAGACTTTAATCCGTTAGGAAACCCAAAAGCTCGCTTGCCAAATTACATTTGTACATTTGTATTTGTGGATGTGTGTGTTTAGAGACAATGACTCACCTCGGAGCACATCGGCAGGAATGAGACGTTTGTAAATTTTTATTTCACCATCTGTTTTCGGCTCCTCATTCGTAGCGGCTTTCTCAGCCGCCCAGCCAATGGAAGGGACCAGCACCAAAGCCAAGGCGCAGCCAATTAGCAGTGAATTATATGTATTCATTTTTAAACAAATAAAAGATCAGTTTTTATTTTTATGACAGACAAATAACAACAACAAATGCAGACAACGATTCCGAAACGAGTCTGCTTCAAGCGAAAGTAAACGCCGAATTGAAATAAGCCGACCAGTGTTACCACTATTTATAGGCGAAATCGCGCTTGCTGGATTTACGAGTTTTTTAACACCCCCTCCCCATTTCCCGCCTTGCCCACTATTTTGTTGTTGTTGTGGCTAACAAAGCCGAGCTTTGCTGCTGATGACGGCGTATGTATGTCAAGTTTGTGTGTGTCTGCTAATAAATGGTAGCCACGCACACACACACACACACACACATATGTATATATATAATAAATAAATATAAATGCTCATTCATACATAAATGCATTATGCATATATTGAATTCGATTAATTCTACACTTATTTTATACATGCAGGAAGAGCATTAACCGAGCCGGTGCTGATCGCATACTTTGCCAAATTTGGTGCGCGGCAACATTTGATGCCATTTAAAGTTGTAGTTTTAAATTTCATAACAAGCTGGAAATTACGAAACAAATCCTGAAATAACCACTAAATTATTTGTACATATACTTTATTAGTATTTTATATGTGCCCAATAATTAATAAACATAATTTAAACATTTCAAATACCTCGCACCACTGTGCTAAAAACATTTAAATCAAATGGCGGATTTAGTGCATGCACTAGCGAAAGTATCGATATATCGATATTTAAATTAGGCTCTTGTCGCAATGAATTGCAAGGGTATTATTAAAAATGTTAGATGTATCATTTACCAAATATTTCCGGATTTACACTAACTTTAAAAACAAAATACAACGGACAAGTATCGATATTTTGTTGCCAGCAGCAGTCGTAGCTGCATTCGCATAGGCGCCACCTAGCAGAAAAATAAGCCGCTTTGTAAATGAAATACTGTTAATTAAAAGCAAACAAATAAAATTTGCTAGAAAATATTTTATACGTATTTTTGTATTTTTATAAATACTGTACAACAGCAATGACATTTTGTAAATAATTTACAACAATTTGCTGCACAACTCTGGGTAGCTAATCGATAGTAGCACTGACAAGTAGTAAGAAATTATCGATAACCTAGTAGCTGCAATCGTAACACGTCAATATTTAGTGACACAAAAAGTTGTGTGAAAAACTTGGTTTTTAATTGTTTTTTGGAGGAGCAGAACACAAAAAGATAAAAACATGGGCCTAACAATATCCAGCTTACTAACGCGACTATTTGGCAAAAAACAAATGCGCATTCTAATGGGTAGGTTGCTGATTGAGGAGTGTTTTTAATTTTTGAGGCGGTGGCAATTTACATTTACCGCTAGCCAAGCGAGTACGTAATAAATAATTTACAGCTGCAAAGCTCCAGCCACGCAGCCATAAACATACTCACACATTGCAAACATTAGGCACTGTTAAGAAAACACATGCATGTATATGTATATGTGTATATACATACAGTAACAGATAACGTTCAATTTTATTCCAGTTGGCCTGGACGCGGCTGGAAAGACAACCATACTGTATAAATTGAAATTGGGCGAAATTGTGACGACGATTCCAACAATTGGTTTCAATGTGGAAACCGTCGAGTACAAAAACATATGTTTTACGGTTTGGGATGTGGGCGGCCAGGATAAAATACGACCGCTTTGGCGTCACTATTTCCAAAATACACAAGGCCTCATATTTGTGGTCGATTCAAACGATCGCGATCGTATTAACGAGGCTGAAAAAGAACTGCAAAATATGGTAAAAATATATATATACCTATAAATTGAGGATACATTAATTAATATTCATTTATGCGCAGCTGCAAGAAGATGAGCTGAGGGATGCCGTTTTGCTGGTGTTTGCCAATAAACAGGATTTGCCGAATGCGATGAGTGCTGCCGAATTGACTGACAAGCTCCATTTGAATCAATTGAGGAATCGCCATGTAAGTGTGAACTCTGCTCTCCGTTTGCTCCGCCAACATTAATGTTCTTCTGATTTTCTTTCTCTCGCTTAGTGGTTCATTCAGTCGACTTGCGCCACTCAGGGGCACGGCTTGTACGAGGGACTCGATTGGCTCTCCGCTGAATTGGCCAAGAAATGATTTTCTTTTGTTTTGTATTAAAAAAAAACTAAAACACAATTACTATTGCTTAGATTCTTAATAAATAAATATATATGTGTATAATTATAAGAATAAAACATTGCTTTTTCTTTTATACATGTATTTAACATTTTCTTTTTTAATCAACAAAAACAATACAAAAACTGTCGCAGCCAATCAGCTGTTAACGTAACATGCAGCTAACATGCGTATAAGATAAAATAACATTTGTGTGTACAGAACGGAGGAGGTAACTTATGCAAACTTCAAACAATTATGTGTGTGGTTGTCTGTGTATTTGTGTAAAAGTAAGTACAACAGCAATGACTATTGGAATGTATTTGCTTGAGGGTCTTACAACCATCATTTACACTTACAATCTTAATAACGATTTAACTAGAGTTTAACATAGAAATTTGTGAGGCAATATATATATATACATATATATATATATTACAACTGTACATATATATATAGCAACTGCATTATTGTGACACATTTTTACTGATTTTATTTAATACTTATTTTACATATTTATATATATACATATAAGCATTAATTAATGCTTATAGAAATCCATATATATATATATATATATATATATACTTTATTTTAGAAAGTCCGAGTCAAATAATATATATATGTTTATAATCAAATATATAGATAGCTAAACAAGCATTAATTAATACTTATAAATAAATCCAAATATATAATTATATATACATAGTTATATATATATATAATTATATATATATATAATACATAGTTATATATATATATAATTATATATTTGAATATATATATATATACATATAGTCTAGCACTTTAAAAAAAAAATGCTAGCAAATAATACTCTCTAAGCTATTTTTCTTGCAGTTTTCAAGGCTGATCAAAGATCAATATCCAAGGCATCTGGCGTCAATAACATGGGCTCGCCATGATTGTCATCCAACAGGGAATCATTTATCATGGCCGAATGATGATGTGGATGATGATGATGATCCTCGGAGGATAGCAAAGGATCATTATCCCCACCATCGTTGAGCAAACCAAAGGCTCCACTCTCCCTGGGATGATGAAGATTATGATTCGGATGGAGATGTTGTCTTCTCGAGTTGCTCTCACAGCTGCTATAAATTGTGGCAACTGCCGATTCTGTGCCGCCCCTCGGTGAATGTGGATCAGACAACAAATGGCTGCTGTGCGAGGATAACATGGGATCGCCGCCCTGAACAGGATGCTTGCAGTCCTCCATCAACTCATCGATTTGATTGAGACCCAAGCTGGCATCATCACTGCAATTTACGGGCAGCTGTAAGGGATTTCATATTAATAATAATAATAATATTAAAAATAAAAGAGATTCCCCTTCCACTTACATCCTCCATCAGGGAGACAGCGTGGCGTGTTTGTGCAACGGATGTGGAGGATGTTGATGTTGAGGTTGGACTGCTGCATTTGAGATACGAATTGGCGGGCGTCGGAGCCGAAGCGGATGTTAAATTATAATCAGATATCGAGAAAACCGGCGATTTAGCCTGCATTTCCAGTTCCTGTACAAAGGAAATTAGCATAATAAGATGTATATCTAAGAAAGTAGATGAAAGAAGACTTACTCGCACACGACAGATTAATTTACGATTCTGCAGTTCCATTTGGCGTTGACGGCTCTCGTTTTGTCTGAGACGAGAAACTTCGTGTTTCAGGCACTTGATATAGTCCACAGAGGACTTTAAGATGGTGCCCTTATTGGGGCGTATGTCGCGCACAACCTCGTAGAAGGCCTCGCTGCCCTTGGGCAGCAGAGTGCCCAGCTCCTTAATTCTGTCGTTGATGTTAAAGCGGCGACGTCGCTCAACTGGAAAACAATTCAAACAATTAAATTCAATTTTATTCAAATTCAAATTTCATGTCCAATATTTCAGCTCACTCATATTGTGATTGTCCTTTTTCTGGCGATCCTTGGCCAAAGCATTCAATTCGGCGTCCGTTAAATTTTGTGGCTCCTGCTTAATGGACAGCTCCGAGCTGAAGTTATTGTCGAAATTGAAGGAGTCATTTTGCAAAATGTCGTCAAAGAGATCGTCTGCCTTTAAAAAAAAAGAAGAGCAATAAATAAAATTAAGTTGAAATCAAATGCAACACATACTAATTAACAATTTATTACTATTATTAATTGACTATTTACTTTATTATTATTATTTATTCAACTATTTTTAATTTACGTTTAAATATAAATAAATAAATAGTGGAATTTCCCCGCATCTCGTAAATTAAATAATTCTATCAAATTTAGCAGACGAGCGCAGTAATAATAGTTTCGTCGCTATTCAGCAATAATAGTTTTAATAATAAATGAATGAAATGAGCAAACACACACATACATACATACACACATACATGCGTGAATTTCAAGGTACGATTTGCGTGAGCTGGTCACACAAATTTTTCGTTAAGTGCGATTATTGAGTAAAGTCGTGCTCTACTGATTATGGAGCCATCTCACCTCCCCCCCACCCCCACCACTCAACAGAATGTCCAAATTGATTGCGTAAACAATTGGCACACGATAGAAGTGGATAAATACACACACACACACACATGTATGTAACGTGCTTTTGAAGTTGCTGCTCTCGCTCTTTGTATATGTTTGTGCGTGAGCGTAAAATCGTTTGCTGAGAGAGCATGCATTGGTTGCTTAGTGCTGTGAGCACAATGCAAAAAATGAGCGCAAGGATATAACTGTCGCTCTCGTTGCATTTAATGCCCTGCCGATGCTGTTGCAATTAATAACAGTAAACGCAATAAAAGAGTTGCCACCTTAAAATACACTAGCATTATACAAAATAAACTATTACAAAATTGCACAACAATACTTAGTCAATGTTAAGCTGGACACTTTTTTTATTGCGTGTGGCCGCACTGAATTTTAATAGAATGCCTTGAAAATAAGTAAAATAAGAGAGCTCACTGCTATATACCCTGTATTAAGATCTAAGCTGACCAGACTTTAACTATAAGTACGGTAATTATTGTAGACTAGCGTTATCCGTTAACTAAACATAATAAACTGATAGAGATACTTATTCACTTACATCGCTGTCAAATGAGGGTAGCTGAAAAGAAATACAAATTAAATGGTATTGGTTATTCATTCGTCAATTCAAATAAGAAAGGGGTATAATGAGTCTATTTATGAGCGGTAAATTGTGAATACAAATTAAACGTACATATAAATGAATATATATATATATATATATATTTGTGTTTTTTGGGGGACACACATTGATGACAATTGGGGAAATGTTATTGTCTATAATGACTGTCGTATCAGCAAGAATGTGATTATGATAAATACAAATTGCGAAACAACATGTATCCTCTATTTATATATATATATATATAGGCTTTAAAATCAATTAAGGTACTTTGCGTCTGCTGTCACCAAAACTGAAGATAATATAAAACACAAATCGAATACTTCCTCGTTTCAAAGTCAACATTTTACTCAGTCAATAAAGTTGACACTATCAAAAAAAAAACAAATGATTTAACACCAAATAATGCCCATTCCCCACTCCCCACCACCAACAAATTTTCCTGTCTGCTTTAAGAATGATTGAACATACGCACATACAAAAAATAATCTTATTAAGCAACACTAACAGCAATCGAAGTTGCTATGTTAGCATACATTTTACTCACAAAGGCAGATCATAAGTAATCGATCAAAATGTTATCGAAGCATGCATTTCTGTAACGATTAAAGCTTGTTCTTTATCTAATTTACACACACACACACATGTATAAATATAAGTGGGAAATTAATATAAGAATTATCTATCTGCGTATGATATAGTACAGATTTATATATGCACATGTTTAGCAAGTATTTTAATATGCCTAGAAATTGCATAATGATAAGGCCACAAGTCACAAGTTAAGTATATTTCTTTGTTGACGCAAGTTCTCAGATACAGTAAGTAAATGGACCGAAGCGGGCTGCTTACGATTGGTTACCTCTCACATGTCACACACACAAGCATATGACACAACACGCTGGCAGAGGGGGTTAAAAAATAAATAAAGACAGCCCACATAATAAATGAAATGTAAATGTAAACATTGCCATTGGAGGAGTTCAATTTGTTAACATTATGATTAACCGCATTTATTTTTATGGACAGATGTAGAGAAAAATATATATCAATTGAGTAAAATTGGGGTTTACAATAAAAAGAAAAAGCACAGGCCGTAATTCCCAATTGACGATTTTTACTATACTTTTGGTCATGCATTTAACATGCACAGCAAATGTTAATATGCGTAGTAGCTGTTAAACATGTACATACGAATGTATGTGTTTACGTAGAGATCAGTTAGTTTGTAATGACGTAAAATCTCCAGCACGCAATACATACACATACAAACACACACACTTACATGTATACGAAAGCTTAGAGTTGTTGAAGGCCCCTTAGCGATAATAATAAAAAAAGGAAAAAAAGAGAACCTAAATTGTTCACGTTATCTAAGCAACAGAAATCTTATTTTCATTACGTGTACGCCCAAGCAAACAAAATAAATAACTTGTCAGCATACATACAGATACACAGCCACATACATAACAGAAACAGCACCAACAAAAAATGAAGCCTGAACTGAATTTAAAGATAAATTATCAAAATATATTAACATATGAACTTATTAGAGATCACTCGTTAATAATAAATTGACTAATATAAACATGTAACACACACATACAGTTTATATATATCTATATATATATATATATATATTTACTTAAATCAATTTGAGTCAAGTTAACAGCGTTTGCCGGCCGAATTTAAAACCGGTTTTTTTCAATTAAAATTGTAGGTTATTTCGCACGATTTAGCACTTTGAAGGATTTTTTACATACATACATACAGTGATGAGAACTATTCGACAGTTCTTCTTTGGCTTCCTCTCTTTTACTTTAAAATAGTAGTTCTTTTTTACTATGCTTTTGCTCTGCAGGAGATCAATGAGGTTCTGTAACCCACAATCTATACATTCCTCAATGCTGTCAGCTATTTGTGTGTTTGTGTATAAATATGCATATTATGCACACTATATCTATGTATGTTTGTGTTTGTGTGTGTGTATTATCAATAGCAATTGCACAAATACTTGTTAATTATAATTAATTGTAAATATTCGCCAACAGTCGCCGCAGGCAGCAGCGCATAGCATTCGTCGACTCGCTCGATTCGCGAACTGGAAATCGAGTGAATCGAACTGTGGCTATGAAACACATTAACATAAGATTCCAACAGAAATCATAATATATTTAAAAGCTTTTATGTAATTTTCATAAAATATTCTCATCTCAAATATATTCTCATTTGTATTATACAGACGGACTTGCCTATAATGAGACTTGGTATAAAAAGTTCAACTGAAACAAGTTTTTCGAACGTTTTCATTAATAAAATTAAATAAAAAACGCAATTTCAATAAAAATCCGTATTATAAAATGGCAGATGAATGTAAATATATAATTCTCCAGTCTCCATTCTACACACACACACACACAATCATAAGTCTCGATTATGCATTAGTGTTCAGCAAGTGCAAGTGATTAATGCACACTCGCTCACTCTCTTCCCGTCACCAATCACGCGCTCATTCTCCCACTCTCGCTGGAATGCAGCCTTCGCAAGATTGTTATTTATTTCTTTTTTCGTTTGTTTTCACCTTTGTATGCCGGCGCGGTATAAAGCTGAGTACCGGCATATTTAGGCATCGACCCGCTTGCTCAATTCTTGCCTGCTCCTCTTTGTGGCGCTCTTTCGTTCTGCTTGTTGTCCTACGCGGAGATGGACCGTTCCCATTGGCCAACGTTGTTGCTGTTCCTGCTGATGAGGAGCACCGTTTGCTGCGCCGCTCTGGCACACTCGCAGCAGTTATCCAAGGTAACACGTGCATTAGTTTTGTAACTCGCCTCTCTCTTTTTAACTTATTTACTTAGGGTACGACGACGTTTATCGTCACGGTCATCGAATTTGTATGCGAAGATCTCTTATCAATCGATAGACTTGGCAATCCTGCATTTATCTGCTGCATACATTCGCAACATTTGTTATCGAGCACGTTCAAGGGAATATTCTTAATATCCTACTCTCAAATTGGAAGGCACACATCATTTTCTATTTTTTCAAACACTTCCAATAACTTTTTGCATATTGATGAGAGTATTAATAATGTATTTATCTTTATTTGTATTGTAATTTATTGTGTATTTAATTGCAAGGAGGCAGCAACTTTAACTCCACTCCCCACTAAATTCAATTTACTACTAGTAGAAAGAAATTTCGCGCACACATTTTTTTCGTTAATATCTTGCCATGACAACCTGTTTGATTGATTGCTTCAAGTTGGCAGCCCAATGGAAAATACCGCTCATTGTACACTCCACAGAACCCCCCCCCCCCCCAACAAAAACATAGCGGTTCAAGCGCAACAAAAAAAATAAAAAGGCAAACAAAAAAAGAATACTAAATGTTAATAGGCAGACAAAAGCTGCTTGGCATGAAGAGAACGTCACAATTGATGTTTGTATGCAGTTCTTTAATTTAAAATTGTGGCGCGTAGATAATTACGTATTTGATTTTTTTGGTGGTACATTTTTTACAGTTAGACAAAAGCACGTCACAATTGCAATTTGTGCACGGTTGTCGCACATTTTTAAATTTGGGTCGTAATTGATTACATATTCTGAAATCGAGGCCGATAATTTGCATACATTCTTACACAAGCTGCTTAGCACGATAGATGAGTCCCTTAAAGTGCTTGCAGTCTGACAAAAGCTGAATGCTATGCAAAGCGCGCTGAATGTCGGAATTAGTTTGTAAATTTAAACATTTGACGCGTAAATGATTTTACTGATAATAGTAAATACGTTTTTTAAGGTAAATAACTATTTAATTTAATAGATAATTGAATGAAACTCACCTCCGAAGCACTTGTGGCCACCGAACTCAGACTAGGTGACATGGGAGCTGACGTCGATTGTAATGGACTCGCTGTGCTGGCACCCGAATAATTTGAAGAACGCATTTGACTATTATTTATATTGTTCGAAGCACGTCCAGCGGAGCTCAGCGATGAGTTAGGATTAAAGTTGGCTTTGCTGTTGCTGAAAAAGCTGTTGCTTTTGTTTAAAGCAGCCTGATCCTGATCCAACGCAAAGAAATTGCTGGAATTGCAACTGCCACCAGTTGTTGCAGCTGCTCCTGTTCCAAATGGCGAGTCCTCCGAGGAATGCAACAGTTTCTTATCGCCACTAAAACTGTTGGGCCTCTGCTGGGACAGTTGTTGCTCATTATTGTTGATATTCCTATTAACTATCGTATTACATTGTAAATTCCCCGTTGATGCTGAAGTATTTCCAGAATTTTTTGTGGTATTCTATTTTGTTTTAGGGATAGAAAATATTCGTCAATAAATTTGTAAATAAAAAGATACATTTTAAATAAATAAGTGGCTCACATCGAAATTTTGGCAGACCCAAGCGGGGGGTTTCAGCGATTCACTTAGATATTGACGCACTTGATTCTTCTGCTTTTGGATCACATGATATCGGGTGGGATTCTCAAGAACGGTGCTCACCTGGGGTAGAAAATTACATATTTCACATTATTTAGATAAATATAGATATTATATTATTGGGCTTAAATTGGGTTTTTCAAATTTACATAATAAATATAGATTATTAACACATATTATTATTGAACTGTTTTCAGCTGCAGTTAAATAACTTATTTATTATAATCATAAATAAATATAATAAACATATATATATATATATTTATCCCTTTTTTATTAAGCTCTTTACCTGTAGCACTTGTGGCGGCACATCAACTCCGATGCTTTGGAGGGGCACTTTGAGCGTAACGGGACTCGAGGCTGGTGGCAGACGAGTCGAGTTCAACTGGGCTGAGGCTGAAGATTGATTTGACTGATTTAGGCTGGAGGCGCCACTGCTGCCACAGGCACTCGTATTATTGCTATCGATGGCCGTTTCCCTCTCGTAGCAATCCGTCGTCATCTGCATTCCGTACGCATTCAACAAACCAGTATCCGTGACATGCAACAAGTGCTGCTGCTGCTGCTGCTGCTGTTGTTGCATCAACATTTGTTGTTGCTCCTGTTGCTGCTGCTCGCGTTGCAGTTGCAGCTTAAGCTGAGTGCGAGATGTGGGCGTGGCTGTTTTAAAAGTGGGTCTAGAAAAAAAAGAATAGTGTTTAAAATTATTGTATTTATATATCATATTTGATTATTCATAATAACCGCCAATATTGTCTTTGTGTGTGTGTTTATCGATAAATATAGCCTTGTTCATTTAAATATCGGCGCAATAAAATTAATTACTCAAAATGGCATTTGCATGGGTGACCACATATCCTGGGTATGTTATGCAACTTCGTTAATCATTAGCTCAAATACAGCCGTATTTTACGGAATTTTAGTATTTTTAAACGCTGATAATCGATATTAAGTTCTATTAAACATCGCCGAGTTGGCCGCAAAGACGTAAGCACAGTTTAAAGATCAAAAAAGTTATCGATAATGAGAACCTCATCGCTCATTCAAATAGATCGCGAAATATTTTGGGAAGGAATTTTGACTGCCGGCTTAGAGACCGCAAAATTAAAATCCACAACGCTAACTGTTGACCTGTGTGGATTCTGTGAACATCTGGTCGACGGATTAAAATAATGAACTTTCATATATTTTGACGGCAGTTAAGAGGTAAGTGCATCGAAATGGAAATAGTAAATTATGAATGAAAAATTATAATAATCTTCGAGAGAAAAGTGTACTTATAAACACTGTAAGGGCGAGAAAATTAATTCATTAAATTTTTGCCTCTCAACAGACCTTTCTGTTTAAAGGCCCGACAAACGAAATATATTGCAATTTTGCTCGCGAATTTTATCGTCGATCTGTAAATTGGGCTGTACTTAAAAAAAAATTTGTCTTTTTCTCTGGGGAATACCTACCCACCCGTCAGTGGAGGCAAGCCCACAACACGGGTCTCTGTTGTTTCGCTAACGCCAATATCACCCAAATCAACAATGCTTGGATCCATTTCGAGTATCATTTCCAAATCCTTATCGATGCCAACATTGACACGAATATTTGTTGTGTGTTTCACTTCGTTGTGACTGGCACTTTTAACAGCCGTTCTTTCATCCGGTTCATCTAGTTCCATTAGTGCTGTTGGTTCCACTCCAATTTCAATGTCTGTCTTATACAGATGTTGTTGCTGTTGTTGTTGCTCTGTTAGGATTACATTTTGCTGTTCGCCGTTGTCGGGTGTCATTTGCAGTGTTTGAACACGCCGCAAAAATTGCTGGAATTCCTCTAATCTTTCAGCAGAAGATGCGGCGGATTCTTCATTCCTTCCCGGAGCCGTTTCCAATATTTCACTACGTATCTCCATTAAATTATTCGACGTTTCATTATGACGGTTTTTTTCAGCGTTTTTATTCGCCGCTGTCTTTTTAGCCCAGTACGAAAACATGCTCAATTTGTATATTTAAATATCCATTGATTTCACTTTAAACTATGTACATTGGTAAAAAACATCACTTATTGGGCCTTGATCTTGTCTAGAATAATATAACTCGATAAATGAATGCGGAAAAAAGCTGAGAGAAATGTTTAACACTACACACGCATATATATATATATATATATATAAATATACTTATACACTCAGGTATTCATTTATATTTATGTGTGTATGTATTAAAAAAGCCACTGCCAAAAAAATGGGTGTTCTTTTAACAGTGGTTTAACAGGATTCGTTTGCTCTAGCTTAACAGTCATTTAACATAGAGTTAATTATGTTAAAATTATATTTGTGTATTTAATATTAATTATATTTTAGTCACACTATTATGTTAATATATAATTATACTTTTTACATACTATTAAAGCTTAATTAGCTTATACATTAAATATTAATTAATTGATTTATATATTAATGAGTTATTTTAAATAAATTTTAATCATGCAATTAAAGCTTCTCTTTTAATTATATACCCAACTATAGCCCTGTATTTTTTGCTCAATTTCTGTAAATACACAATTAAATATATGTAAAACGCACACGTACAAATATAATACCTATATGAAAACACACACATATATACATATTGCTCATAATATGTGTGATCTAACATTTTGGAAACAGCACAGGCATGCGCCCTTATACAAAAATTGCTAAGCATAAACTCCGCTCTTATACAGTGAGTAACAGTTGTAGAAGAGTGCTGCTGCATGAGTAGATCGACTGCGATGTTAAGCGACTACTGTTAAATAAATATTTTAATCCTTATGCAGACAAAGCTGTATGTAATAGTTATAAATAAGATATATATAAGAAATATATTATATACTAAATAATATTACGAATATTAATAATAAGAAAACAATATTTGCAGTCATCTTTCTAAAGCCAATAAAAATATACAAAACATACTCATTTGTATTTGTATGTCTATGGTATTTATGTAAAACATATCAGCCAAAACTTTATTATCAGTGGCCTACCCCTTCTACTGCTGCTCAATTGGCAACGCTAAATATCACACATTCGTCTTAAATTAACATACACACAAACATACAGAGTTGCATATGTGTTGATAACGATATGCAAAAGAAAAAGACGTTAATTTCCAACACACACACACACGTTACTGTAAATATGTACATACGTGTGTGCTCGCCCAAATCGCCGATAAGATAGTAAGCAAAAAATGAAAAGAAAAAAAAGAGTGACCATCAACCAATAAACATACGTGTGTAGATATACGTATATATAAATCTTTAAGCTGACACACACACAGGCAGACACACACACAGGCAGACACTCACATTTCATCGGTGCGCAGAGAACGAGTTGATTTCAGTTCATAGAATTCAACATTCTCCGCGTTGCCAGCAAAGAAATCCATATTTGAATCGCTATCGTTCAGCAAATTTAGATTTAAATCAAACTGCAGATCAAATCCCAGATCAATGCCGGATTCCGCCATCTCTCCTCCAAATTTGACGATTCTTTTTTACTCTTTTTTGTTGAAATTTTGAATAAGACTAATTGGAGACGTCGCCAGACTTCCACATTATTTCGAACGAATTTATACGCGTGGAGAGCAGTAACAAGAGTAACCACCAAACGATCGAAGAAAATAACTCTCAGTTTAGTTAGCGGTGAGAGCGTGTTCAATTTCGATATCGATATTTAGAAAAATAAGAAATCCCTTGTTGCACGACTAATTAAAATTATTAAAGAAATTAAAATTACAAAAAAAATCAGAAAGTTTGCTCCAAATGCCGGCTTTTTAGACAAAAAATTAAAGCACCCTTTGCATAAAGTGTTGCACCTGTAATTAAAATACTTAAAGGTATGCCAACTATAAAAAAAAATATTGGCTGAGTGAAATCTATTAAAAGATTGAAAGGAATTCCATTACTGTTAATACTCATAGCTAAAAAAAAACGACAGCAGTTTTATTCGAAATGGCAGCCCTAATCGAATTGCACCTTATTAACAGCAGTTATCGGATGTGGCGTTATGTCGATAATTCCTGGCTGTCGAAAGTCACCCCTGCCAATACCATTAGTTGTACCGATAAAATTCTTTCACACATAATTTTTGACAAATAAAAACTGACTTTCCCGTTTTTCTGGTTTTAGAGGACAATTCGTTTCTAAACTAAATATTAATGTCATAAGTTGATTAAGTGTTTCAATTGGATATTACGTTTACGGCTAATACACACACCGACAAACGGTTGCAGTTGCAGCTGAATTCGTTTTCGTACGTATATTCCATTGCATACATGCATAGACGTATATACGTGCATGTGTGTGTGCTTTTGCGTTTTGTTTGTTCTCTTTTTGAAATGTACATACATAATTATTAATTTTGCACAGAATATGTTATTGAATATTATACAATAAACGTAATTGATCTGTTTTAACATTAAAGTGAGATTATCAAGTGATTTTCAGGCGTATGTATGTATCTATTTTGTGTATTACTGCGAATTTAATGATGAACAAATGTGCGTGCATGTGAATGTGTGGATTTGTATGTGTGTGTGTCTATTTGCATGTGTATTTTTTTGGTTGACATGATGAATGGGTTCAGAGTAGAGTAATATTATTTGAGAATAAATATAGATATTATTTTGGGGTTGGTAAACTTTTTGATTATTATTATAAATATTATTAAATGGGTTACCGCTAGAAACATTTAAATATATATAAAAATTAAATTATAAATAATATAATATAATAATAAAAATATTAATTAAACTAATAACACATTTTAACAACCAAAATAAATATTTTAAATAAAATTTATAGCTTGGTAACATTTAATTTTATATAAAATGTACTAATAAAATACTAAAATTAAATAAACATTTATTGTTTAAGAATTAGTTAACGTTATATAAAATATTTCACATCAAAATAAATATATTATTTCAATTTAATCCAAAAGCCGAAGCCAATCAGTCGGATAAAATGGATAAAAAGATCTCGTCCACATCGCAGCCGCGCATACTGAAAAAGAAGCATTTTCGCGTCAAGCATCAAAAAGTGAAGCTTTTCCGTGCAAATGAGCCGATTTTGAGTGTTTTTATGTGGGGCATCAATCACACCGTACGTGTTAACCAAGACCATGCACAACATAGACTTAACATTCACTTTACAGATCAACGAATTGAGCCATGTTAATATACCGGTAATGTTATTGCCAGACGACTTTCGGGCCTATTCCAAAATTAAAGTTGACAACCATTTGTTTAACAAGTGAGTAAATACTAATATTATTAATATTAATATTAATATAAATATTATTTTTAGAGAAAATATGCCATCGCATTTTAAGGTGAAGGAATATTGTCCTTTAGTTTTTCGCAATTTACGCGAACGTTTTGGCATCGACGATGTGGATTATCGCGAGTCCTTGACTAGATCGCAACCCTTGGGCATTGATTCGTCCGGCAAATCGGGCGCCCAGTTCTATCAGAGCTACGACAAATTCTTCATCATTAAGAGCTTGACATCTGAGGAAATTGAACGCATGCACGCCTTTCTCAAACACTATCATCCAGTTAATTATCTATATATAATATCTACTATTACATTTATTAATATTATCTTTTATCTCATCTTTTTAATAGTATGTTGTTGAGCGACATGGCAAAACTTTGTTGCCGCAATATTTGGGCATGTATCGCATTACTGTGGAGAGTGTGCAGTATTATTTTGTTGTTACGCGCAATATTTTCAGCTCCCAATTGACCATACATAAGTATATATATCTATGTCTTTATGATTTCATTTATTACATTTTCTATTTTGTGTACAGGAAATTTGATTTAAAAGGCAGCACTGTGGATCGCGAGGCTTCCGAGAAGGAACTGGAGAAACATTTACCTACATTTAAGGACAATGATTTCATCAAGCAAAAGGTCAAATTGGAAATTGGCGAGGAGCCCAAGCAAAAGTTGCTTGATACTCTCAACAATGATATTGATGTAGGCATTTCATTATATTTACGTTATATAGTATATTATATATTTTATATATTATATTTACAATATTGTATGCCTATATTTATAGCTCCTAACCAAGTTGCATATAATGGATTATTCGTTGCTCGTTGGCATCCACGATTGTGTCCGGGCCGAGGAGGAGGCTCTGCAGGGCGATACTGCACCGGCAACGGGACGCAGCGAGAATAGTGAGAGCGAAGAATGCGATAGTGGTGAACGGTAAATATTAGAATATCATAAATAAATATATATATATATATTTAATATTAAATCTGTTGACAGCTGGACGTACAACACACCACCGGATTCGCCACGAGGTGCACAATATAAAGAAGTTGTTTATGAAGTCGATATTTATGCCATTCCAAGCATCGAAGGTTTGTCTTTAAATTTATAGTATATACAGATATATAAATATATATATATATATTTATTTAATTATATGTTTAATAGTTAAAATGTATTTCATATAAATATATAAAACTCTTTACAGAGAGACGGGAAATCTACTTCATAGCAATTATCGATGTTCTAACTCAATACGGTGTCAAAAAACAGGTAAATTAAATAATAATAATTAAATAAATAATAATACAAAATTTTCCCATTTATTTTATTATATATATATATTTTTGTATACTTTTTAGGCAGCGAAAGCGGCTAAGACAGTGAAATACGGTAGTAATGTCGATGGTATATCAACTTGTGATCCTGAACAATATGCCAAAAGATTCCTGGAATTTATGGATAAAGCTATAGAATAAGCTAAAAAATATAAAATTGTATTTGTCATATATATATAAATATATTTTAAAAAAACTGATTAACATTATTTCCCCCCTTCAGTTTATTTGGTTAATTGTGGATACCCCTTATTATTTTCTTGAAATAAATAACACTCGATGAGTTATCAACATTTATTATTATTAATTTTGCCATGTCACAACACAAAATAATCATGTGTAAAGGAAAACAAAAATAATTTGGCCTGGTTTACTCAAATTAAACACTAAGTATTTATATTAATAAAATTGCGATTTAAAATAAGCAAATTCATGAATTCCTCTTCCATTTTCCAGTAGTTACTAAAATTGAATTGGGAATGAATAGAAAAAACATCAAAATTTAAATCTGTCGAAATACTCACCACAAAACGATTAACCTTGTAACGCGGCCCAGTTGGCGATTTGCGCTCTAGGTTTGTCATATTCTCAAAGCGATCGCGTATGCTGAAATGTATATAATTATTATTATACTATATTTGACAAGTGAAATATTACTGGGAGCGCTTCTTACGTCTTTGCGGTCTCAATTGTTGAATCATCGGAGACCTGCTGTGAGTAAATATCCACATAGCCTTCAATTAATTCGCGTTTGATTTCATTGGCCTGCCATTTTTCAAATTTGGCGCGCAATTGCTTAGCGCGAGCCGCACTTTGTGCCTGGAATCGAGAAAAAGGAACAAGCTCGTGTTATCGAAAGCGGTTGTGTATGGCGCTCGATAGATAGGCGCCATTGCGATAGCAATAAATCAATGCAGCCTGTTAATTTATTGCAAATGAAATAAATTATTTTTTAAAATCTATTTTTAAAAGCGAATGAAATTAATTAGTTGTAAAATCTAATGCTAATTGTGAATGAGACAATTATTTAAATCGATGTTTTTTTGTATATATATATAATTTATGCATAAAATAAATACAAATATTAAATACATAAAATTTGTTACCTCTTTCAAACCTTCGTCGCCGTTGCTCGCACTCAAAGCTAAGATTTCCTTATCGATTTCGCTTTCATTATCCTCTTCTTCATCGCTCTCCTCATCCTCCTCTTCGCTGTTTGATTTATCGTAATAATCTTGTCGATCTTCGGGTGGTGGCGGTGTAAAACATTTCAAAGGCCTCGGACCCTTTTGTTCGGATTCACGGCGTGGATTCTGTTCCAGTTCACGGAACTTGTTCAACATCGTCGATGTTGTCTGGGTTTTTTGCAGCACATTGTCGTGGAACGATTTATCATTCGGAGCTGGATCCGTATCCGAATCGGGAGAGGGCATTTTTACAACACCCTCGCGAGGTGGCGTTATACGAAAACGGCGCTTTTCGTCATCTTTGGGCCGATACGTTTCGAAGAACTTAAATTTCTGACTCAACTCGGCCGTTTCAATTTTGACATCTTCTGGTTTGGCATCTGATTTGACAACATCATTGTCAATATTCTGAAATTAATTAAGTATAAATCAAGATATATATATATATATATACATAAATAATGACATATATATATATCACTAAATAATGACATATATATATATATATATATATGTACACTAACTCACCTCTGATCCAAATTTAGTTCGACTAATGCTTCTGCTGGGATTAACACTTTGTTGCCTCTGCAAACTTTCGCGGTTTGCATTCGTATTCGAAGCGATATTGGCATCCAGCTCCATAAAGATGCTACGCGATTTTTTGCTGGTAGCTACAGAAAATGTTAAATGCTGATGTAAGTAAATGTAATGTTGACAGACTGCAGCAGCTCTGCCTGAAAGCTCACTAAATGTTAAGCAACTGCGAAAACATGTTCAAGCAGGCTTCAAAAGTTCTGCTCGCTAACAGCTGTTAAATTGCTGTAAACGAAAGAAAGAGAGGGTGAAAATAACAATTAAAACACACCCGACTCAAATATTTCGGCATCCTCGGACAAATTGGAGCCGTGCCCATTATTGTTCGCTGCTTGTGCATCGCGATCGGCTTTTTCGGAAAACATTTCGCCATTTTCGAAACGCTGCTTGATGGAGCGAGCAGCATCCCCAATTTCCACATCCGGTTGCTTGCCAATGGAGGTGCGGGCCTGACCCGATTCGGCGACAGCCTGTTGATACATTTCCTTAATTTTGGCCTGTTTGCCCATGAAGAGACGCGAGCGTATATTTTGAATTTCCTGTTTGCGCTCCTCTCGACGCTCTTCTTTTGATTGCAGTGTGCCTTTTTCAAATCTGGTTTTAATATCATTCATTGCATCGCCCAGGCCAACGGGCCGTTCTTTCTGTGTGCTTCGCTTTGAGCGCATTAAATCGGCATCTTCGTTCTCTTCCTCCTCGTCGTCGTCGTCAGCGCTGCTATCGTTATCGCCGCCTTGGCTCTTCATGCGATATTTTTCGAGTACCGATGTGCTGCGCTTAATCACGGGCCGTTGCTGCAGTCGCAATTGTTCCTCTTCTAGTTTGCGCTGCTCCACATTCTCGAACGCTTGGAATCTTGATCGAACGTTCAATTGATGCAGTTCATCCAGACCCAAATCCGGTTTATCAGATGCTGTTTATTATATACACATATACATATAAAATATATATAATTACGTAAATAAATATTTATTAATTTACCCCTCACAACATCCGGTGGCAGCTCTGTCGGCTGACTTTCACGTATTATGAGCTCCGTTCGACGTGGCTTTGGTTCCTCAGCCTGCTCTACCACCTTTGGCGCAAAGAGCCTAAATAAGTAAAAGGAGTTAGCTCATCCGGCGATCGCTGTCACATTGCGCATAACTCACGACTTGAAATGTACGTTGCAGTAGAGGTTGCCCTCGTGACTCTGATAGCTATCGAACCTGCAAGAGAAGTGCGTAGACGTTATTATTAACATGCCTTGTTGCGGCACAAAATACGCACTTCAACTGTTTGGCGCACTCCTTGCAACGCAAGCAGCTTTTGTGATAGATGCTCTTATCCGTCTTGAACTGCACCACAACCTCTTCCATTTTGTACACTGGCTTCGAGCAGAGTCGACAATTTGTCTGCTGCTCATCTTGTGGATTCTATTAAAATATAATATTTATTTAAATATATAGTTTTCTATTTGTATTTTCTGTTTGGGGCATATGTAAATTTTAGTAAAATGTGGCAGAAATGTGTGGATTATTCAATGAATTTGATTTGCTTACACTGAAGATTTCTTGGGCTTTACTAGAATCGCTTGAACGTACGTGGATTAAATTGCGCTTCTGCAGGGCATCGAACTTATTGAAACTGCTCTTCTACAAAATGAGCAAATAATTAATGTCTATCGATTTATCGATATATCGATGCATTACTTGCCACAGATATATTTTGATTATCATATTCGCATTTCTTTGGTTTTTTTGATTTATTCTTTTTCTTAGCATTTATATTTAGTTCATCTGCTGCATCGCTTGTCGTCTGTATTTCTGCATCGTATTCGACGCTATTTTTTACTGAATCCGTTTTCTTAGTTTCGCTGCTCACCAATTGTCCAATTGTCTCCATTTTCGAACTAGTTTTTACAGACTTTTTAACGATCTTTTTGGCTGTTTTTACAGACTTGGACACCAAATGCTCTTCCTCCGCATTTATAACTGTATTGAACTGAGAAATTATTATTGAATATTAGTTATTATTTGTAAGTTATAATTAAATGATGCTTAGCATTTATTTGCATTTTGGCATACCTTTTTCGTTTCCATTTCGGCAGCGAGAGAATCTGCAATTAACAAATATGAAATTCTGTATTCATTTTCGCTATTTATGTGTGTGTGTTGGGCCACAGGAGCATACATATTTGTTTTATTTATACATATCTAAAATGTATATGTGTGCGTGTGTATTACGTACATTTACCTGAGACCTAAATGCACAAACATACAAACACACACATACATAACAATATGTATTTTGCCTGTATAAAAATACGCATTTGTACGGAATTCGGGCACAATATATATATAAATACACATAAATATTTGTGTGCATGTGTGTGTGTCTTACAGATAATATTGTCTGCTAGTGGTCTTACTCATGCTTTTGGGATACACACGCACACATATAAATTGAGCGAGTGCCTCTTTAAAAGGAGAAGGAGCAAGAAGAGGAGGAGGTGGATAACAGAGATGAGTTGAGTTGGTTTCTGTCCATTGAAAATGTTCTGTTTTGCGGCTGCAATCTTGAAATGCCGTTCTATTTTTATTTTTGCCAAGTACATTTTCAGCAGGGGTAATTTTTGTATTGCTCACTTGGACTTTAAAACGAATTTCTTTATTAATTAATTAAATTTTTGTATTAATTAATTTGTTATTTATTTATTGGTTATTTATTTATAATTGATCTATTTATTATTTATTAATTTACATATTATTAACTGTTAGTTTATTTCTCATTACCTATTTGTCTATTTTACTTTTCTTGTTCTCACTTCCAATATTAATAGTTAATTATGTATTGTAAATCAGCACCTCAGTTTAGAAGTTGTTTCTAAACTTGTACTTCCACACATATATAGATTTCTAAATTTCACAGTTAGGAAGTTTCGCCGAGTAAATCCAATTGAAGACTGTTCGGATCCGGATACACACAGCATTATTCTATTGGGAAATTTTACCAAGCTTTTGCATTTCTTAATTCTTTGTGTTGTTGTGCAAGCTTTTTAATAAATTATCTCTTTTTTGTCTTCTTTGCCGGCAAGAAAGTTCAGAGATGCCACCAACTTTTCAAATAATTTATCGATAACTTTGCTATCGCTGATCGACGCACCCGTCAAGTGTATTTATTATAGAAAGAAAATCGAAAATTACATGTAAATTTAACACTTTATTTAAACCGTTGAAATATTCCAAGTTTCCTTTTGCAATTTTAATATTTATGCATGTATAAATAATTACTTTAAGCTTTAAACTTAAATGCTAAATTAATAGAACTGAGATGTGTTTAGGCTGAAGGAACCAAATATACAAAACAAGTCTAAGAAAATGCTAAGTTTCTATATAAATATATATAATGCATGTTTAATAAAGTGATGCTCACAATTCGATATATATGTTTATATATGTATGTATATAGTTATCAGCGGAAACAAAAATGTTTTTTTTTTCAAGGAAGTGGTTTTTAAATATGTAGCACCTACATGTAAGTATATAAATTAAACTTAGGCCCACGTGTTTATCTTTTTACGAAGGGTTTCTTTTCAAGCTCTCTAAATATGCAAGTATTATTTTTAGTTAGTATTAGCTTAAAGTACACATGCGGACGAAGAAATATATGTTTATTAATTACTTATCAATTCGAAATATGACTTTTGATCGAACAAAATACTCAATTTACAATATCTCAATTTATATTATACATATATATCTATATATATATACACATATATATATATAAATATATTTACAATCATAGAAACCATAGAATAACTCAAAATAGTACTTTAGAAAACATTAATGAATTGTTTGATGTACGTATTTAATATTTATGTTTAAGTCTCCGAGGAAATACCTAATTAGTTAATGATTAAATGCAAGCGTTGAATTAATCATATTGTTTATATTGTGTTTAATGCCACTATTTAAATGATGGTGTTTTGTTTTAATATTTTGTAGTTTGTAGTTTTAGCCTGCCTTGAGATCTTTGCCTCCTGTGCGTGTGAGTTGGTTCCAGGAAGAGGATGTGCTCAGCCTAGCGCCTAATTTTATTAGGGGGGTTACGTAAGTCGATAATAATCGAGAACCAAGTATGAGTCGTTATTAGTCTATCACTTGTATTTGGCAGTGTGTTGTTGCCAATATATATATATATATATATATATATATATATATATATATATGTTTAACAACAAAACGGGGCTGCACTAAATATATATATATTTTTAGAGTTGCTTGCGCTAAATTTAGCTAAATGTACTTGGATGTCGATTTCAACTTTTGTGTGTGCGAATATAGCAATCGATATCGTGCAAAGCCTGCGATTTGCTGCGAATTATCGTTGTCGATGTTAGAAATTGGGGCGAATTGGTGTCAGTTGCGCTGGGCAGATCTAAAAGTAGAATTCAGAATTAATAATAAGTATAAAATTAACAAAGTATATAAAATTATAATTTATAGATGAGTGTCACTTATATATATATAATTATAATATTTGTACAAATATAATATATATATGTAAGTACAATATATATAAAATATATACAAGTTTCATGTATATATGTATAATATTAAGACATACAACTATACAATATATATATATAAACACAGTTACAATAAATACATAAAGTATACAATATATATGAAAGTACATATGCGAAACTATAATAAAATTAAATGTATATCAAAAATACTATGTGTATTAGTATAATATATATACAAGTTAATAGTATATAGTTTAAGCATATAATAAATAATATATAAGCAATTATAACATAGCATAATAAGTACAAGTCCAATATATATATAATTATAATATATATACAAGTATAAACAAAATATATAAATATGATATATATACTATTATTACTTATTATATACACTAGTATTAATTACATATATATATATGAGTTTAATATACATAATTTTAAAATATGTATGTGTATAACATGCATTAGGTATATACAATAATATAATATACATACAAGTAAAATATAATAGTAAATGCATATATATATTAAAATCTATCTCAAATATTACGTTCAGCTGCTCCCAATCTGGCCATTGTAGTTGCTGTTGCAATATTGTTGTTGCCACTGCATATGACACCGCTGCCACTGCCACATCCACTCTCCACAGCCTGTTGTTCCAGGTTGCCACACTTGACGCTCGTCTTGCTGATGATGTCCGCCAGCAGATCCACAGGCACAGCGGCAGGTGAAGCAGTTGCCGCACAGATATTGCCGCTATTATTATACTTAAAATCAGAGCCAACGAGTCCAATGTGATTGACGCGTCCGCTGCAATTGCTGTTGTCGCGCTCGGAGGCAGCTGACGAGGTGGTGGCTGCCTCATGGCCACAACTGGTAGTTATCCCTGGAAAAATAAGATATTTAATTTACTAATTCAGAGACAGAGATTAATGGTGATTTATAGAAGGCGTGATTCTATTTTTAGGTACCCGTGACTGGTGACTGATCGCCGCTAATGCAGCCAATGCCCGCAGAACTGCCGCCACCGCCACCCAAGCTATTGGAGCCGCCTCCAGGTAATCCTCCGCCTCCTCCACCTCCACTGGAACTACTGGGTGGCCTGGGCAGCCGACGACGCAGCCAGGGATGTTTCAGTGCCTCCGATGGTGTTAAGCGCTTCTCCGTATCCCACTCCAGGCAGCCGCGTATAAAGTTGAGAAAGAGCGGATCCTTGCAGCCGTCCAGCGCCTTGGAGAGACTCTTCGAGCAGGGCGGACCACGTGGCTTGCCACGACGCGACTGGCCGCCAATAAGGACGACCATGCCATCGGACATGGTGCGCACAGTGCAATACCGTGGATAACCCTTCGGGCTGAAGAAGGTTTTCGCTCGCTTCGAGCTGGCCAGCAGGGATTTACTGGGCATTCCAAGCACTTCGATGATGCACGCCAATTGATCGCTTTCGTTTTCGCCCGGGAACAGGGCATGGCCGGACAGCAGCTCCGCCAGTATGCAGCCGAGGGACCACATATCAATTGCCCGCCCGTATTTGGCGCCCAATATTACTTCGGGCGCGCGATAGAATCGGGATTGTATATACGTGTAGACACGCTGACTCTCGAAGCAAGATGAACCAAAGTCGATGACCTGAATGAATTAAATCTGTTAGCAGGCCTCTATAAAATAATGTCAATTATCGAAGTTAACTCACCTTAATGCCCGATCGACCTTGTTGCTTGAGGAGGACATTCTCCGGTTTCATATCACAGTGGATGATCTCGTTCTTATATAGTGCATCCAGACACTGTAGGAGTGAATGTGCAAACTTGCGCACCAGCTGCAAACTGAAACCCTTAAACCCGTTCTTCTTAATCAGCTCATAGAGATTGATGCTGAGCAGCTCGAAAGTGATACAGGTGTGATTGCGAAATGTGAAATAATCATACATATGTATGATATTCATCGTATTGTATTTATCATGGTGGCGCAAATGATGTAAGATACGTATTTCCTCCTGCGCCTGCCGATGAAATCGTTTTTCATTTCGCACAATTTTTAGGGCAACATGTTCATGGGTTTTATGATCATAGGCTTTGATCACCTGCCCGAAACTTCCTTTGCCAATTATTTTGAGCATTTCATAGCGATAGGCGACATGATCGTGGGGTATATGTATATAGGCACCCTGTTCATTATCATAATCGGAATTGTTGGGCCCATAAATGCCGGGTCTCTTCTTAGCATTGGCGCCTATAAAATAGATTTGGGGATATACCAAAATCTCGGTCCTCTCGTAGGGGGTTAGCTTGTGCATATAGAGTATCATCACTTGCTGGGGCGAGACAACCAAAGCTTTGGGTTTATCCTGCAGCGCACTCTTCTGCTGACCCGACATTATTATCTGCTCGTGAAATGTAAAATGTTCCGATTTCGTTTGATGTTGCGAAACCAAAGCCAGCGAGTCGACAACAGCAGCGTTTAATGAGAGCGAAGTGGGCGAAACTTCCAAGGTGACATTGGGCAGAGAACTCGCTGTCAATATAGAACATATAGAAATCATTTTGATATTGATAGTTAACCAGATAGTAGAAGGAACACTAATATTATTTAAGCAATTAATTTACAATTTAAGTAGAGTTTGACTAATTGAATGTTAAATTTGAATTTAATTTTGAAGTTTCTGTATTTTTGATATATGTACAAATCTTACCTTGAATAGATCTGGAGATGCCGCAGCCATCTAAGCTAGACTCATGTTGCAGTTGCTGCTGCTGTTGCACAATGTTATTAACATTGGCATTGCCATAGCAGCTGTTAAGCTCCGCTGTTTGAGTTAACATTTTGTGGCGCTCCTGAAAAACACCAGGACCGGAATTGAAACTGCTGCTAAAGAACGGGGCGCCGCCGCCAGTCGCAAAATTTTCAACGCTTTTCGTGGGATTTTGAGTGGAAATTGATGTTGAGGAGGATAAAGATGAGGATAAAGTGGATGAAGTTGTGGTAAATTTGAGCTGTTCCGGCTGCAAATCGGCCCCTGTAAAAGTGCTTGCATCACGAATGGGATGCGTTGAATGCGCCTTGGGCTGCGAGGAACCAACCATTATATTATTATTCAACTTGAGCTTATAATCGAAATGCGTTAGATTATTATTAAGGTGATTGTTATTTGAATTGTGCCCCAGATTTATGGCTTTTAATTGCTCCTCGCGACTGGAGTTTGCCGAGGCTGTTGCCAGGGACATTCCTAATAAGCTCGGCGTCTTTTCGAGTTTATTTAAATCTCCAATTTTATGCGACTCCAACTCCAGAGAGAAGTTATCGATTTTTGGCGCATAATTTAACTCAGTTTGTTTATTTCGCAGCTCTGCTAAATTCTCACTCGAATTCTCAGATTTGTCAGCATTTTGTTGCCGCCACCATTGCCGCGCTGCCTGTTTTTGCTCCAATTCGAGGCTCTCAATTAACAGTCTTGGTTTGGTTAAGCAAATTAAATTTTGCTGCTTTTGCTGGGGATCATTTAAGGGCCAGATGCGGATGGGATTATCTAAAGAGCGTGTTTTTAATGAGGACAACTGTTGCTGCTGTACAGCTCTGGATTTATTGCGATCTTGTCTGTAATAATCTCTGTCATCGCTGAGATAGAAACGCGTCAGCCGTTGTTGTCTGTTTGGAGAGTGTTCCTGTTCCAGATACAATTTTTCCAGCTGCTCCTGCTCTCCTTTTTGCTCACATTTTTGCCGCCTTTGTAGGCGTTGTTGTCTCTTCAGGGGGTGTTCCTGTTCCAGATACAATTTTTCCAGCTGCCCCTGCTCTCCTTTTTGCTGCTCCTTCTGTTCCTCTTTTTGCTCCTTCTTCTGCTGCTCTTTTTGCTCTTTCTGTTCTCCTTTTTGCTGCCCTTTTAGCTCTAATATTTTCTCTCCTTTTTGCAGCTCATCTGTTTGCTCTTTGTGCTTCTCCTTCTGCAGTCCTTTTTGTTGCTCTTTTTGCTCTCCTTTGTTCTCCTCTTTTTGATGCTCCTTTCCCTCCTCTGTTTGCAGTCCCTTTTGCTCTAAAAACAAGCTTAGATTTCTATAGTTATTGCTCTCGCACAGAAATTCACCCGGAGTTGGCGTTCCTCGTCGACATGTGGAGCAATCAGCGCCAATTGTGCTCTGATGGCGTCGCAACTGTGGATCGCAACGAAACAGATTATATTGCGATTTGAGCAGTGAAATCGAAGTGGAAAGGGAACCAAAACCTGTATTAGAAACTGTCGCCGAAGGTGTAACCAAAGCTGTTTCTATTTCCGAAGCTGAAGCCGTTTCTATAGCCCAAGCTGAAGTCGAATTCGAAGCTGAAACCGTTCCTCGAGTTGTTTCTGCTACTGTTTCTTTACCTATTCCTGTAGCTGTTGCCGTCCTGTAGTTTAAATAATTATTGTAGAATGGAGTTGGTTGAAAGCAGCTCCGATTTCTGTTTCCTCCGCGAATGGCGAACACATCGAAAAGGTGCTGCTCTGAGTGGGTTCGATGAGAATTAGATGATTTAAACTGCTCCAGTTGCTCGTCCTGCTTTTGCTGCTCCTTATGCTTCCGCAGTTCCGTCCCCTTTTCCAGCTCTTGCTCCTGCTCGTTCTGCGTCTTTCGCTGCTCCTCCTTCAGCTGCTGATCCTTCTTCTCCTGCACCTTTCGCTCCTCTTCTTCCTTCGATTTCAGCCCCTTATCCTTCTCCTTCTGCTCGGCCCCTTGCTTCAACTTCAGCACCTCCCACTTCCTTTCCCAATCCTCCTTTTGCGCCTCCTTCAACTCTATCTCTGCTTGCTCCTTCAGCTGCTCCCTTTCCAGCTCCTGCTTATCCTCTCGCTGCTCCTCCCTTTGCTCCTTTTCCTTGTTATTTTCACTGCTCGTCGCTATTTGCCGACCACACAGCGCACTCAGCAAGTTAAAGCTGAGCACATTTTTGAGTGCATTTCGTGTGTGTGTTTGTTGCTCCTTTTGCTCCCCTTTCTGCTGCTCCTCTTTTTCCCTTTTAGTTAAACATTCCTCAAAACTTTTGCTGCGCTTTGTTGTTGTTTGACTGCCACTTGGCTGCCACATCCAATAAAACGGCTGCTGCTACACCTATCGTATTTTAATTAAATTAAATTAATAATTATACAAAAAAAATTCTATTGCAATGTGTATGTAAAAATATGGAAACACAAAATAAGCAAATCGTATTTGTTAATATCGATATATTGGCAAAAATCAATATCGATATATGTTGCATCAACAAATACGGCCACACTCTCTACACATGCATACATAAGTGTCAATTTGGCTCTGTGTGTATGTATGTCGGAATTGAACATATGTGTGTGTATGCAAATTGAGAACTTGGCCTGCTAACAATATTAACAATTACACACACTGTAGGAACTGGGCACGTTATTTGTTGTTTTTTTCCTGTATTTTTGTATCTGCAGCACAATCGTATTAATTGTTTTGTGTTCAGCGTTAAACAGATTTTTATTAAAGAATTTTCATTTGGCAGAAACGCAGTGTGACCAAAGTTCGTCTGAGTCGCTTGGCCACAGATGGTACCACTGCAGCGTTGCCACACTGTTGAAATATATATTTATTAGTGGTATCCCTTCTGTGGTGCGTACTCACATTTTTATTTTTATTTGGAATGTCAAAATACATTTACGTACACATTTTATGAAATGAATTTATATTGGGCGGAAACAGTGTGCCCATAGTTTGGCTTATGGTTCCGCTGCAGCGCTGCCACATTGTGGGCAACATATATTCTCATGTATTCTTGTTTATTATTTGGATAGTAAAATATTAATTTGCGCTTTAATTTATTTATTCTTATTATTAATGTAATAAATATATTTATTTTAGGCATAACTGGCACATTTATTAGTTAAATATAATCAGCTGCACAGCAGCAACTCTCTTATCGAACGTATTAATCGGCGATGGCGAAGCTTATCAGTAAGTATTATCGGCTTACCACCATAAGCCACCTATCGAGAAAATGTAAAAACGTTGATAATCAGTAATTGTTAAAAATAATTTATCGTCTCGCTGTGCTAATATAACCAATCACATAAATATTCTTCTTAATTTAGTATATAAATAGTTCTAAGTGTTAAAATGCTTAAATGAATTTTTACATCATCCAACGAGCAAAAAAGTCACCCCAAAAAAAGGAAAGCCTACATGGAAATCTGCATTCAAATCTGCTGAAACTATTTAATATATATAAACATTTAATGGATATCTAGAAGTTATATCAATAATAATTATGTGCAAATCGCAACAGCTGCAACTCAAAGTGTAAGTGTTAAAATGAAATAAAAGTAAATCAAATAAAGTGTTGGTTTT
The DNA here is from genome assembly GCA_035041375.1 of Drosophila conformis. Classification (NCBI taxonomy): domain Eukaryota; kingdom Metazoa; phylum Arthropoda; class Insecta; order Diptera; family Drosophilidae; genus Drosophila; species Drosophila conformis. The sequence continues at coordinate 751,673 of JAWNLE010001377.1, forward strand.
TTTTTTGGCTATTGGAATTTTGCTAAAACGGCACAAATATATGTATATATTTATATGTATGAATGTGTATATGCGTGTGTGTGTGTATTTGTACGTGGGCCTAAATTCTGTTACCACCGACTCTGCTGTTAATATATATACAATTATGCAGATATTTGCATAATGTTAATTTGTATGTATGTCTGTTTGTATATGCAACTAGCGCATAACCGTTATAATTGTACATATATTTTGACAGTAAGTATTTTTATTTAACAGCCAACACACTCCCTCTCTCGCTCAATCTCTTGCCTTTGTGCTTTCCACCCTTATGCGTAACACATGCTTCGAACTGGTTCAAGGTGGGTTTGAGCGGGTGTGAGGAGTGTGATTGCGGGGTGTGGTGGTTTTTTTTTGGGTCTAAGTTGCCCGCATTTCAAATGGGCAAACATGGAGGAGCTTTAGCCTTCTCCCCCCACTTCTTATGTGTGTTTGTATTATTTAAGCAAAAGAAGAAGCCGAATAATAAATGGGAAATAAATAAAAATAAATGTAAAAAAATATTAACTTGAATTTTATTATTTATTTACGCAGGACTCTTCGACAACTTTAAGCGTGAGAAAAAGCTTCGCCAGCATCGGCAATGATTGATCCCAGCTCGAGCGAGGAAGATGGCGACGATGATACCGTTGTCAATTTGCCGCACAAGGGGCGTATGGGTGCCGCGCACAAAGCGCCACCTAGCGGCACCGCAACAGCAGCCGCCGCCTCTGCCGCACAATCATCCTCATCGATGTCGACGGCGGCGGCGGCGGGTCTTGCTACAACAGCCGTGCCAGCTTCCGCAACCGGTTCGCATGTACAAAATGGTGAATATACTGCGAATCAAAGGCAAACAATAGCAGCGACTGGAAATAACCGTTTCGAGGGCAGCAACGGCGGAGGAGGGGTCGGTGGCGGATCTGCAAAAAATGAGCAGAGCCAGCTGAGTGGCGAAGGCGGCAACCTTGAAGTGCCCAATAACGGTATTCCCAGGTTTGTGTGGACAATTTTTATATTTATAAAATAATATTTGTAAAAAGTGCTGTTTTTTTGTTTGTTGGGTAAAATAAAGCAAGTTTTTGTGGCTAAATCACTTTATGTGTTGCACAAAGACATTCATTTATATATATATATATTTTCTAAACAAGTAAGATTGAGCCAGTCGGGAAAAATAAATTCAAGCCATTCATTTATTGATCAGCTTTAATTTTATTAATGCAACAGCTACCTTAATTGGTTAATTTCATTTTATTAACACTTGTTAAATAATAAAAAATAAAAATAAATTAAATAATAATTAATTCATTAGTACATCAGGTTAATGCTATTGAAACTTGTTTATTTATTATTATTTAATAAAATGTAAATATGTAATACATAAAATGAAAAACCTAGCTGCAAGGTAATTCCTAGTCGACCACATCATGGTTACTTGTTGTTAGATCGGTTTCGTCCGCTTACAAAACGGGTGAGCGATGTTCGCCGCCAGCCAATCAAATTCACCAGATAGCGATCTCTCACTCTCACTACGAGCTTTCTTACATGTTATTTTTTATTCGTTAAAATTGAATATCGAACAATTTTTTTGATTTTAATTGTTGTCCACATTTAATTGAATTGCAAACTGAACTTTCAATATAAATATATATATCATTTTTTTCGGGTTTTCAACGTTCATCCAAATTATGCACAAAAAATATATACAAAAATTAAAAAAAAAAATAATAATAATAAAAATTGGCACAACGCAAAAAACAAAATTTAACTATTTAAACAACTAATAATAATAATAATAATAATAATTGCAACGCACAACAAACATATATAAATGTATATATATATATATATATATACACATATATATATACATTCCTGCAACGATTTTTGAGTGTGGATGCTTTCAAATTGGCAAAAATAAATAAACTACAAAAATCGAAAAAAAAACAAACAAAAAAAACATCCATATCGAACTATCGACTATCGACTATCGAACATCGCACATCGAACTCATTTAAAAATATGATTACGAACATCTGACGGGGAACTGGTCTGATCGATGTTACTTGGTTCCGCTAACGGTCCCGGTTGTGCTACTGGTTCTGCTACTGATTAAATTTGTATAGAACCAGATTAACTCACGGCAATAGTCGCATTATAATACAACAATTATGCCCGCCAGCGTCGGCAGCAGCAGCTCATCATCATCTGCAAAAAAATTATGATTATCAGCAGCATTATCATCATTATAATCCAAATACAAATTATCAAAAATATCAAATTGATTCTGATGTTGCGGGTGGGGGGGTTGGTTGTGGTGGTGCAGCTGCACTTCACCACATGCACAGATTAAAAGCTCCACCGTCAACACATCTGTTAAGCACCAACAACAGCAACAACAACACTAACAGCAGCCACATTAACAGCATCAGCGGCAGCAGCTTTAATAGCAGCAGCAGCTTTAACAACAGCAGCAGCTGTAATAATAACAAAAAAACATTGTTATCGTCATCTAGCGGCATTTCGCAAGAGACCCTTAACCAGAGCATTGGATCGTCGCGTGCGAACTCATTGCCACGGCCCTTGTCCCCATCGCCATCGGTTGCCAGCGATAAGCATGATGGCGGCGATCCACATGTGAGTACCGTTATAACTGTTATACTTGCGTGTAAAATAATAGTGTCACCTTGTAAAATTACTTGATAATATTATAATAATAATTTATTGGTTGTATTGCTGTTATTATTTTGAGCGTAACTATATATTTAATAAAAAAAAATGAATCAAATATAGTACCTGAACAGTTTTCAATATTTTGCAACAGTGTTACTATTATTTTGAGCATTGCTGTACTCACACAAACATACATATTTAACTGTTAACTCATCTACCTGTTTGTCTTTTTGTTTTTTCAAACAGGAGAAACATGAACGGGAAGAAGAAGAACGCAAGCGTCGCATTCAACTGTATGTGTTTATTTCCCGTTGCATTTCGTACCCATTCAATGCCAAGCAGCCAACGGATATGACCAAAAGGCAACCGAAGATAACCAAACAGCAGCTAGAGATAATCACTCAGCGATTTCAGGTGAGCATTAATAGCTAATGGCACAGCTAAAACAATTACTATGTTTTTATTATTATCAATTATTCTATGTATAACACATTTCTTTCGCAGGCGTTTCTTAAGGGGGAAACTCAAATAATGGCCGATGAAGCTTTTCAGAATGCGGTGCAAAGCTATCATGATGTTTTTCTCAAATCGGAGCGTGTCACGAAAATGGTTCAATCCGGAGCATGTTCCCAGCACGATTTTCGTGAGGTTTTCCGCAACAACATTGAAAAACGTGTGCGGTAAATATTAAATATGATATAATTTATCCACGTCTATATTTATTATATATATATATATATATATATATATATTTATAGTTCTCTGCCCGAGATCGATGGCTTGAGCAAGGAAACTGTTTTAACATCTTGGATGGCCAAATTCGATATAATTCTAAAGGGCAGCGGCGAAGAGGACACAAAGCGTCCCTCGCGCATGCAACAATCATTAAATAGCGAATTAATCCTATCCAAGGAACAACTTTACGATATGTTTCAGCAAATTCTATCTGTGAAAAAGTTTGAACATCAAATTCTATTTAATGCGCTGATGGTAAACTTGAAATAAAATAAGTTTGTATATTTAAATGAATATTTATATTATTATTTTTTAGTTGGATTCGGCTGATGAACAGGCTGCGGCGATTAGACGTGAATTGGATGGTCGAATGCAGCGTGTTGGCGAAATGGAAAAGAATCGGAAGCTAATGCCAAAATTTGTGCTTAAGGAAATGGAATCACTTTACATCGAGGAATTGAAATCGTCCATTAATCTGCTGATGGCCAATCTGGAATCACTGCCCGTATCCAAGGGCAATATGGACAGCAAATATGGGCTGCAGAAATTGAAGCGCTATAATCACAGGTTATTTATTAATTATCTATTATATATGAAGATATATTATTCAATATTTATTTATATATTTATATTATTCTCTATACATTATGTTAATTATTTATATTTAATTAACTTGTCTGCTTTTCTATTCTCTATTTCTTGCGCCTACTTCTGGATCATTTCGATGTCACAGCACACCATCATTTTTGTGAGTATTCAAATATACTTTTAATATTATAAGTTTAGTTTTCACTTTCAATTTCCCATTACTAATAAATAGGAAAATGATTTTACGCTCGCATGGATCTCTTTCCAAGCTCGAAGGTGACTCCGAGGATGGCACCACCCAGTTAACTAAATTGGATGTGGTGTTGACCTTTCAATTGGAGGTGATTGTGATGGAGGTGAAGGGCCTCAAATCTCTAGCATCCAATCGCATTGTCTACTGTACCATGGAGGTGGAGAATGGTGAAAAGCTGCAAACCGATCAGGCTGAGGCCTCAAAGCCAATGTGAATGATATAAATAATATAGACTATATATTTATATTGACATATTATATATTTCTGATCCAGGTGGGATACTCAGGGTGATTTTACGACCACACATCCTTTGCCTGTGGTGAAAGTGAAGTTATATACCGAAAATCCGGGCATGTTGGCGCTGGAGGACAAAGAGTTGGGCAAAGTGACCATTAAACCAACGCCACTCTCTTCCAAAGTGAGCGACGGAAAAATAATTCATTAAAATAAGTAATAATTCATAATTAATGCTTTCTTGTAGTCCCCCGAATGGCATCGCATGATTGTACCCAAAAACTTACCCGATCAGGATGTAAGAATTAAGATTGCCTGTAGGTTAGATAAACCATTAAATATGAAGCATTGTGGGTAAGTGTAGAGCTACGGAGCTACTTATGAAATATAGTAAATATTTTATTATTACTTATGTTATTATATATATTTGTATAGGCATCTATTCGCAATTGGTAAATCGGTGTGGAAGAAATGGAAACGTCGCTATTTTGTCTTGGTTCAAGTCTCGCAATACACATTTGCCATGTGTAGCTATAAGGAAAAAAAATCTGAACCATCCGAAATGATGCAGCTCGATGGTTATACCGTGGACTACATAGAAGCTGCTAGCGGTATCTACTATTTGCAACTATTTATATATTTTTGATATCTTTATTATCATAATATTTAATTTCTCTTTGTAGCAAACTTGATGTTTGGCATCGATTTGAATGGCGGTCGATTTTTCTTCAATGCGGTTCGGGAAGGCGACAGCATTGCCTTTGCCTGTGACGATGAGAACGAGTGCAGTCTCTGGGTAATGGCCATGTACAGGGCAACGGGGCAGTCCCATAAGCCGACGCCGCCAATTACACAGGACAAGAATTCGGCCATGTCGAAAATTCAGGGTGGTAAGTTTGCCAGAGAGCTTCAAATTATATTTTTATTCTAATCATTATACATATATTTATTTATCAATATTGTTATTATTATTGTTTTTATTATTATATTAAGTTAGGTTAGGCTTAACGGGTGTCGACCATTGTCGACACACTTCGGCCAGTATTGGCCCATTGTGATATCGTAAAGATCTCATATCATTTCTCTTGCACTCGTATAAGAAATGGATTAGGTGGTAAACCAGCCAAACTTAGGTTAGATAGGAAGTGACTTCCTAGTGTGGCGCATCTAATTCTCGCCAGTGCTGGGCAGAAGCAGAGGAAGTGTTCTGGAGTCTGCACTTCTTTATCTTCGCAGTTTCTACACAAATCATTAAATGGGGCTCGGAGCCACAGCTTGGAAACCGGTGGCCGGTTAGTGTACGAATTACTGCCGAGCAGTTTGTGAGATTTGAACTACACTGTTGCTCACTGCGTTTACTATTTACAATAGGCCAGGTTTGGCGTGCTATTCGACCACAGTTAGCATTTAGCCATTTGTTATTCGACCTATGTGTATTCCTTTTTCTGATTTTAAGCTTATATTTAGCTAAAGGTATTCATATACCTAACCTATCCGGGACGAAGGGTAGTAGAGTGCCTTTCCTAGCTAAATCATCAGCTATGAAGTTGCCTTCTATATTCTTGTGCCCAGGCACCCAGATTAGGCTAATAACATGCTGATCTGTCATCTCGTGTAGAGATTTGCGACAGCTTGTTACCAATATACAGTGTCTCACAGCTTAATAGTGATTCCTTATTCAGGATCACCACCGCCAGGCTTAGAGGGTCCTGTGAGGCCTCAATCTTTACCACCCTCCAGTTTTGGGTGAGAAGGGACGGGTTGCATTTCTGCAACATTCTTAGCACCTGGTCCGGATCTTTCATTGCCGCCGGTATCCATATTCGTGCTCGAGGTCTACTGGGGTCTTCGCTCCAGTCAACTGCCGCTTTATACAATTCAACGGAATGTGCGTCGTCACCAGCGATGACCTTGATGCTTCCGAGATACCATTCAGCATCTTTACACACTGGTGGTGGTCTGGGATCATTTTTGATCATTTTGAAACAGCGGATAGCAAGCGATCCTTCCATCCATTTCCATTGTTTTCGGGGGATCCCTCCCTCCATGTTGACCTTGTCGAGGACCCCTATAAGGATCCTCTTACGATTTTGACAGAGTTATGGCACTGGGAAGTTTACACCCATATCCATATAGTATTTTTTGTGCTAGGATTTTTACTTGCTTTCGAATTCAAATTGCAGTCTTAGTCTAGAGGTCGCCGTTACCTTTGAAAATTGGATCAGTTTTGACAAAGTTACGACAGAAAGATCTTTGATTGAATATCTTCGATATTATATAATTTGGTAGTATATATATGATTTGTGTGTATGTATTATATATATATTATATATTATTATTATTATGTTATATATATATATTCACATTTAGATGCAGTTAATATCCTCAATATTACATAGTATTAATGCATATTATTACATTATTTAATTTAGATGCCGATAAGGCGCGCAAGCATGGCATGGAGGATTACATAAGTGCCGATCCCTGTACCTTCGATCATGCCACACTATTCAAGACATTACAAAACTTGACGCTCGAATATCGCTTAAGCGATCCCTATGCATCGCTGGTAAGCTAATGAATATATCTTATATTTCAAGTACATTTATTATATTTAACTTATGTTCACAGGGTTGGTTTAGTCCGGGTCAGGTATTTGTTTTGGATGAGTATTGCGCGCGTTATGGTGTTAGGGGCTGTTATAGACACCTGTGCTATCTATCCGATCTGTTGGATCGTGCTGAGAAACAGCATATGATCGATCCGACACTGATCCATTATTCGTTTGCTTTCTGTGCGAGTCATGTGCATGGCAATAGGTAAAGTATTTATTAATACTATATGTATATTTATTTATTATATGTATATTTTGTAGACCCGATGGCGTTGGCAGCATTACGCACGAGGAGAAGGAAAAGTTTTCCGAGATAAAAGAACGTTTGCGTCAGCTTCTAGAATTTCAAATAACCAATTTTCGTTACTGTTTTCCCTTTGGGCGTCCGGAGGGTGCTTTGAAGGCCACGCTATCTTTACTCGAAAGGGTCCTCATGAAGGATATTGTGACGCCAGTGCCACCAGAGGAGGTGCGTCAAATGATTAAGAAGAGTCTGGAAACGGCGGCATTGGTGAATTATACACGACTCTCAGCCGAAGCGAAAATCGAAGGTGCTTTATATTTCGGATTTTTAGTTATACGGTGGGTCAAAGCTTATTCGGATCAGTGTCAAAGAAAAAACGTAATTGCCTGCCATAAGCTAACCATTCATTATTTTTCAAAAATTCCAAAGACCGATGGTAGGTACATGTATTAACCACCAAAATTAATATATGACCCCAATTCACTGGGGTTTCCCCACCTGTTAGGTAGGATTATAAAAATGTAGCATACTTTTAGGTATAGTTGTCATTTGGATCGGTCTAAACAAAATAATATATTTGGCGTATAATAACTTAAATAAGGCTGTTAATACTTAGTATTATATCCTTTAGCCTTAACTACTTCCCTTAACCTATTATTCATCGAAGATACCAGCTTCCTGGTAGCTTCTGGGCTGATTCTGCTCCACTCATCCCGCAGAGCAGTTTTGAGGCCTTCTTTTCTGGATATGCTGTGTTTCCGGATGTTATTTTCCAGCACAGCCCACAAATTCTCAATGACATTTAAATCTGGAGACTGGGCCGGTGGAATTATCATGTGGGGACAGTTCCTGATGAGCCAGGACTATACTCTCTTGGCCTTATGCTTGGGATCATTGTCCTGGTAGAACCGGAAAGTATCTCGGATTCCTAGCTTCTCGGCACTTTGGACTAAATTTTCCTTCAGTAAGTCGAGGTATACATTCTTGTCCATTGTTGTTTCAATGAACACCAAATTCCCGACGCCGGCTGCCGAGATACATGCCCAGACCATGACACTTCCTCCACCATGCTTGACTGTTGCCTTTACATGTTTGGGATTCAGCTCAGTATTGGGCTGTCACCACACATAATTCTGTCCGTTAGAGCCAATAATGTTGAATTTGGACTCATCTGCAAATATGACTGTGTTCCAGTACTCCAGATCCTTGTCCACGTCATCCTAGCCGCTTTATTTTTTGCGCTTGTAAAGGGCTTCTTCCGTGGTACTCGGCCATTGAAGCCATGTTTGCGCAGAACATTGCGCACAGTTTCCACACAGCACTTTTTCCCCATTTCATCCTCCACCTGTTGAGTCAGTTTTGGAGCCGATAGCTTGGGATTTTCCTTTATTTTCCTGGTGATCCTTCGCTCCTCCTGTTCGGTGAAAATCTTGTTTGGTGCCTTTCTGCCCTGGTTCTCAATCCGATTTTCGTCGACGAAGCGCCGAATGATGTTACGCACAGTTGAGTAGCTCAGATTGACCATTTCAGCTATTTGGCGAAGTGAATATCCTTTTTTGTGGTGTTCCAGGACTAGTTTCCGTAGTTCAATGGTAGTCCGTTTGCCCATAGTCCTTGTTGGCTTATTGCACCCAAGATGCAGGATATAACAAAACTGACTACGAAGGATTGGTCTATTTATACCAAAAATACTCAACTTTAGGTAAAAAATCCGGGTTTTATGGCACCCAGGTGTCCATAATGTACCTGGTCCAAATAAAATTTTCCCTAAAAATAGGCAACTTTTTTACATAATCCTACCTAGCAGGTGGGGAAACCCCAGTTTATTAGGGTCATCCATTCATATTGGTGGTTAATACATGTACCTACCATCGGTCTTTGGAATTTTTGAAAAATAATGAATGGTTAGCTTATGGCAGGCAATTACGTTTTTTCTTTGACACTGATCCGAATAAGCTTTGATACACTGTATATAAAGATATATTAATATGTTACTGGTTTGTATAATATATATTGATATATTTTTGTTCTCATTATAATTATTATTATTATATATATATCATATTTATTTTAATTCTATTTACTATATACATAGTTTATATTAATTTACTGTAATTAGTAATTAATATTATGCACATATCATATATATATCATTATTAAAATATAACACTCACTCACAGAGGACCTGCGCGGTGAAGTTATAGTACCGCCGCCCAAAAAACTGGAGGATTTGATCCACTTGGCCGAGCTTTGCGTGGATCTGTTGCAGCAAAATGAGGAGCATTATGGCGAAGTAAGTTCTCGTTGTCGACACTGTAAGACACTGTAAAACACTCAAAAACAAGAGATACAATTATATACACAATTCACAATAGACAATAAGTAAGTATCAATGCGTATGTATGTGTGTACTATCTATTACTACTGCTATCTACTCTATTCTATTATACATCTAACTCTTCCACTCACGGAGACTATCAAAATAGAAGTTGTTTAAATGTTTATGTAGGCAAATAATTAATAACTAAATGTTTGTGTAATTACATTAATTACCTCTCTCTTTCTCTCTGTGTATTTATGCATTGTGTTCAACTAAAAAACTAATTATTTACTATTTTTTCAAATTCATTTATCTAATCTAACATTTTTTCATTTTCCCTTTTTTTGACTTTCTTTTTGAGTTTTGTTTAAGTATAATATTTCATTATTATAAATATATATATGTGTGTGTGTGTGTTGTGATCTCTATTCTTCGGCACCTGCTGACTTTAATGTGTGTATCTTATTCCATTCGCATCTCGATTATATAAATATATGTATCTTTAACTGACACAACGACACATGAAAATCTTTGAAAATTCTAAGAAATATCTTCTGACCTGAAAAAGGGCGCCAAAGTGAAATAGTTTGCTTGAAAAATGTTCTGCTTATCTGGAAATATTGTGCATTGGCAACTCCTTGAAAAAGTTTAATTATATTAATAGCACCAATTTTTAGTTGGCAATTCCTTAAAAAAATATTCAATTTTATTAGTAGCAGCTTTTGTTTCTTTATCTTTTTATTTTATACAATTTGGCAAATACTTGATGAAGTTCTTCTTATTTTGAACTCTGTCAATAAATAAATACAGGGTTGCTAGTTGAAAGCTTTTTTGCTTTCGATTGGCAACTCTGTGAAAGAATTAGCTGACATTTAATAAGCAATAAAAAATACACAACCTATTCTATATGAAGGAGCTTAACTCGTATATATTATCAATATGTCTATATACATACAAGTATATGTGTATATATATATATATATATATATATATATAATAAATGTAAAAATAGCTGCGCAGCAAACACGACAACAAAAAGGAAAAGCTTAAGACAATAAAGGAGAAGAGCGAACAAGGAGAAACAGAAGCTAGCTGCAGCGACTCGCCTTCCTCTACTCAACCAGTGGCTGCTGCTGCTGGTCAGTCTCAGCAGGGCGCTACGAGCAGCATGGATCAATTGACAACGTCGAAGCTGACAATGGATGGCGCTGCTGCTGTTGCTAGTAATGGAGCGCCACCTTTTCGTTATTGTATGCCAACACATGCGGTATACACATCGCCAGTACCAACGGCACGTACTCTCTTCTCTTTCTCACACTCACTCGAAAGCTCTCTTTTATTAGATAAACATTGCATTTCTAACATTCACACATACATACATACATGAAGTTACACACACACACACGTACAGGCAAAAAAGGTACAATAAAATGGCTATTCAATTAAAATATTTAAATTAAACAATTAAAATGAACTGCAGGCAGCGCCACACACTGTAATTAGTTATTACTGTAAATACGATGTACGTTTATAGGCTCACTTAAATTCCTGATTTCCCTCCCCCTCTCCATTTATAGCGTCTTTGTAAAACTTGTGTGTATATTGTGTAAAAGCTTGTCGTGATCGATTTAACATTATGTGTGCATGCTTAACAGTGCTGTTAGACAACGAAACGGGCATGAGCATGTCAAGCAAATACCTCTTCTTCCTCTTCTTATATTTCATGTGCCTGTATGTGTATGTGTGTAGGTGTTGATCGTATGTAAAAAGTATTTATTTTCTATTGCTACTCTTAATGTTTAACATAACTATCGGTGACTCTTCGCTCTCCCTCTGTTACTTCTCTGTTCATTTGCTTTCACAGAGCAGCTAATACTCTATACATACGTACATACATATATATACATACGCCTAAAAGCTTTCAGCTGATTGGTTAGAAAATGTTAGCAATGGCAGGCATATTTCCATTTCCCCCACATATATATTTGATGTCTTAAATGTGTTAAATGCATGTGTGTGTGTGTGTGTGTGTGTTGTACTTAGGCATCTATTTCTGTCTTCCTCTAACACGCAATTAATTAACATATCTATTGAAAAATGTGTACCAGCAATCAGTTCTACATAATATACAAATCCACACATATATAAATACTTACATGCATACACATACATTCAGACCATCATACATAATGCACGCCTCTCATAACTCATAATCAGCACGTAATATATATATCATTAATATATATACAAAAATATATTTAAAAGGTTTGCAGAAATTAAATTGCACACACAAACACATATATTTTATATAACATGTAACATATTTATATAATATATACAATTAACAGTTAAAAGAGCCTTAAGTAAGTCTATTTAATTGTTAATCAATAAAGTGTGCAATTAATTTCTGCAAATGTGTAAATATTTCGTTAATTAACAAACAACAAAAATGCTTATATATATGTATATGTTTTGATCGTATATTGGAATATATTTTGAATACTCTACACAGTGTTTCCTTCATCATATATAATTAAGATTTAATTGTTTCTTTTTTCCCTGATCTTTTCTTAATTGTGTTGTTGTTTTTCATGTAGGCATTTGCTTGGTTCAGCGATCTACTGGTTGAACATGCGGAAATCTTTTGGTCTCTATTCGCAGTTGATATGGACAGAGTTCTGTCCGAACAAGCACCAGACACCTGGGACTCATTCCCCCTATTTCAAATACTTAACGATTACCTAAGATCGGATGGTAAGTGAATGAAAATGAGAATGTTCATTTTTAATAGTATTACAATATATATATATATATATATATAAAATATTTATTATTCTTCATTATTATTATTAATGTTATTGATTTCCATTTTAGATAACTTACGAAATGGAAGATTTCACCAGCATTTGCGTGATACTTTCGCCCCGTTGGTCGTCCGTTATGTGGACCTGATGGAATCATCGATAGCCCAATCTATACACAAGGGTTTCGAGAAGGAACGCTGGGAAAGCAAGGGGTAAGTCCAAGTCTATATTATCGAAATATATTTAGAATATCGTATTGATTTGATTGCATGTACATAAACACATTTCATATCCATAAATATAATTTATAAAACAGATATAAATATAAATTCAAAACAAAAAATGAGTCATTTTTTATTGGGTCGAAATTAATTTTATAAAAGATTGATTATCCTAAGTGACCAGGCATCATTTATAAATGAATTTGTTTACTTATATATTAATATATACATATATATACACTCCCCGAAATTCGATTAAAGGCACTCATGTTTATGGTGCCCTACACTGTACCAAGCCCATCGGGACCAGGCTTTATCAGCTGGCTTAACATAACCTACGATCCACATCCTCTCTCTTTGCAATGCAACCTGCTCTCAGCGTACTCAGCGCTGTTAGCAGCCTCCACACAGCGCACTCAGCGCTGTTATCTTTAACATAAATGCTAATATGTTAGCACTAGTAATCGTGTAATCTCTGTAACCACAGCCAACGCAAGAAGTTGAGCTAATACTTTCGAAGTGAAATAAATATATCTAGGAAGATTATTGAAGGAAGATAGAAGATTAGGAAAAAGAGGCCCCCACATTTTCACATTACACTGTTATTTTTTTTCTAATATTCTTGCATATTTGTGTGCGAAATTCAATTAAAGGCAGTCACTTTCTAGCCGTTATATGGATTTTCACTAAATGGGATAAAGAATAGATACTTATTTAATATCTTATGGGTAAAAATAGAATAGTTGCAGACGAAAATTTGGAATGGGAAAGGAAACAACACCTCAATCTGAGCAGATAGCTAAGATCCTTTCTTACATGGATTCTGGATGAGATGAGATCAAATTTAATTTCGATGGTCCAAAAGGTTTAAGATATTACTTGAATGATTTAAAGAAGTCAGGGAGATTTTTCGCACCTCGAAGCTGGGGCGGTCCTTCACTCTTTGCTGCATTCAGTCATCCCAAAAACATCCTGATTTTGTACAACTTCAGGCCGTATAAGTTTGGAGTGTTTGATAAACCTGTTAAACGAAGTTTTGGTGAACTTTATGGAGCATGCATCAACCAGACCGAAATGCCTTACTCCAACAGGATAAGGATTTGAAGCTTTTAGAGTAACCAGCATGGTCACCCGACCTGAGAACATGTGGGGACATCAGGGGGACAGTTTGAGACAGTTGAGCAGCTACAAAGGAATGGTCCAAATACCACCCAAAAATCAAAATCAAATCGAATTTCGGAGAGTGTATATATAATTAAGTACAAGCGAGCGCATAGATTATACAGTTGCGGTAAAATTAACAGCACCACTGTGAAATTGGTAAGTTTATAAACTGGAGGCAGACTTCAAAAACTGATAAACACGTATAGGGTGTAGTCAAAATGATGAGACGCCGTTTAGAATCGAACTTTATTTTATTTTAAATTCTTAAAACTAAATATATATATATGGTTTTCTTATCTAGTGCTATCCCAAAGAATAGGGTGACCACATGCAAGTCAGCCTCAAGTGCCTACGCTTGAGAACGCTGCATGAACCAGCTATAAGAATCTTAGAGCGTCAGCTGTTCATACTTGAACATTCTCCAGTAAATGTAATATTAAACAATTCTCTATAATGTAAACATATTATTCAAGTATATATAACGGGTATATCGGTATATCGGTGCATCGGGTAATTCGCGGCTGCGTGGCAAATCGTCCTGTGGAATTCTTCGCGCATGTCACCCAAACTCTTGATCGAATTCATTGCGTTTTGCATTTTCTCTAAAGACTCCTCATATTGGCTCACTTGCACCTCAAGACGCGCAAGTGTAGCTTGCATAGGCCAGTCTATGCTATATCAACTTGCTTAGGTCGTCTTCGTTCTGCTTGATCTCGGCCTGCAGTTTGGCTCCTCGCCGTCGTTGCGATTTGTCGAGCACGGCCTGCACCTCTGCAAGCTCCGCCTTTGCGGTTTGGCGCGCCTTCATGGCACACCAGCGGGTGTGCAGACTCGTCATTCTTCAGCTGATTACGTGATGGTCTTGTCAGGTGTATCCGCATTGAGTCGGCCCAGCTGTGTTTGCGCATCCTTCAGTAGCGCCTTTTATTCGCCCAAATCGCGACGCAACTTTTGGTTCGATGCCTCTTTGGCATCGCAATTCACATGATTAAGATCCTCCATGGAGCTGAGTTTGCGTTCCAATTCATACTTTTCATTCGAGCGCCTAGATCTTCTTAACGCCATTGTCGCGCACCTCCTTGAGCTCCTCGTCGCGCTGCAGTGACTCTTGACGCGCCTCGTCGAGCTCCTGCTCCAACAGCTATATTTCGCCGGACAATTCATCCAGCTCCCGATCCTTAATTTGCGGATTCTCCTTGTTGTCTTCGACCTCGCTTGATTTTAAGGAACACAGTTCTTCGAGTATGTTCATCTGCCGATCCTTGTCTTCCTTTTCTGACACCCAGTCAGGCTTTAGAGCCTCCCCTTGCAGATTTGAACGCAGTTTTTTGAGTAGGTACATCTGTCGATTCAATGCTGTCTTATTCGATGAGATCCTGCTCAATGTTCCTATATATAGTCCGAAGTGCCCTCTTTTTTCAAATTCCAGATCAGTTCTAGTTGGTAGATTCGACAGTTTTATATCGATTTTCTCCATTAAATCTTCACATTCGAAGAAGAGATCCACAATTTCTTCGGAAACGTTCCAAAATTCGAATTCCAAATTCTCCAACCAAGTGATGGCGTACTCTTACTAAGTTGCAGCTCCTCTTTTGATGGGCTGGCCAAACATCTCTTGGCATTTCCTGCGTAAGCCGATTGTAAATCTGTTAACTTTCCTCACCTTGTGTCCGTTTTCATGTGAGCCACAGCTCACGCTTTGAGTTTCATGAGGGTGTAAAATCAAACTCTGAAATCGACGCGAACTTCAAATTATATAGACATTTAGTGCAGAACTATATCCCCAGTTGACAATTAGTTTCGAACTCTGAATCCAGTTCGACGGATCAAAATATGTGCGAAGCACGTTTAGGAAGGAGCAACAGCCCGGACTGCTAAGCCAGCTGAAAGACATCTGGAGAGTTTCAAGGAGCGGTCCCAAGTTCGGGAGGAGCAGCAACAGGATCTGCCCTGTAATATCCAACCCCAAAAAGAAGGGCAGCCACAACTGGGGCAACGTCAGCAGAGTTGCGCCATGGAACATGATACACTCGTGCACATTCTGCGAGAGCACACTATTTTAGTTGCCGATATGGGAAAGAAGATGGATGCGCTTTTGACGATGCTGATGTCCATGGTGGAGTCCATTGCCAAAAGCCCTTTTATGCCACAACAATTATTGGTCCCTTCCACTATGGATGTGAATCTATAGCATCCAAGAAATCATTGCAATCCATGAAGGCTAAGAAGTCCACACAGTCCGATGCGTCCGTTATATCAAGAGTAAATTACCCCCAGCAACACAAATCTGAACACTGTTCGTTCAGAATTGCCTTCCCCCTTTTTGTCTATGACATGTTAAAAATATTTCATAGGTTGCTTTTGTTTTGTAGTAATGACGAAATAAATATGGCTAGCTGGTGATTGTGATTGATATTCACAGTCATTTCGATGAGACAACGTTTAGACTCGAACTGCCTGCTCGTATTTACAATTGTTTATTTATTTTATTTTATTTCAAATTTTTAAACCTAAATAAAATTCAAAGCAAATGCATTGTTTTACTCAGCGTAAGCAATAATCGTCGTAGTGGTGCTATTATTTTTGCCGCAACTGTATATGTTGTGTGTGAATATTTGTACTCATGTGTTCTCTATTGGTGTGCAAGTATTAGTGTTGAGCAGTTGGGCTTATGAAACGAAAAACACACCCACACATACACATACACATACACACACACAAACACATGCATATGCACGAGAGGCAAAAAGAAGTCTCTCTGCCATTCTCCCATTATCTCGCTCGTTTGCTCTCTCGACTCCATTTTCATTTTTGAAATTCTGCCAGTATGTATATGATTTTTTTGATGATATTTAACAAATAATTTTGTGTGCGCACTATAAATATATATGTATATATATATATATTTAAGGATAAACGCCGCCTTGAATCCGGCCGCATTAAATAATGCAGCGCAGGCGCTAAACACAGCAGCCCTCAACCCAGCCGCTCTGCTCAGCGGCAAGAAAGATCAAGTCAATTTCTATGTGCCGAAGTTGCCAAGGCGAACAGCGGCTGCTGCGGCTGCCGATGAAATGAGGTTTTTTTTTTATCTACATAGCGTTCTCTTTCTCTATCTCTATTTGCATTATGTTGTTGATTTTGCTCCGTATAATATTTATCCTAGAGCTTTATTTTAGCGCCATAGCTTAACATTCACTGTTGTTGTTCACATGCAAATGTTAATTAACTGTTTTTAAGTATAAGATTACATATGCCTATGACAAGTAGTAATTTAAATAACTAGTAAATACAAAGTTAAATTTATCATTTTAAATATCACAAATCTTCACATACATATACATAGTATATGTATAACATACATATCTAATTTTTGCGTTTCTTTGTTTACCGTTATGGCTTGGCTGTAATTTAAGTTTCACACTTCACCTTAAACATTGAGCTGAGAACAATCGACCGTTATGTTAACACTCACCATAGCTTACGTTATTGCGTTACGTAACATTAGCGGCAGCTTAACATTAACATACTGTTAGCATTGCGCTTGGGTTTTAATTATATTAATATCGACATCAAGTTAAGTTAATTCCATACGTAACTAGCTCTAAAGTCGCACTTAAGTGTACTTAAATTATTCCTATTAATATGAACTTAGCTTTACTGCCTGCAATGAATGCAAGAGTTTTTTGGACGCTGTTTTTTATCACTAGTGTTAAAAGCGCTTACGTAGGAAGACTGCGTAGTTGAGTCTTGACTGTAAACATATAAATAAATAAATAAATAAATATATAATTGTATAAATATAAAAAGAAAGAAATATATAAGTACATGAGTATTCAAATATATAAATAAATATTTAAATAATAAATATATACACATACAAATGTATTTCTGAATAGGTTTAACAGAATTGCTTTTAGTATAATAAATCTAGCTCTATAAAATAAGTGCATTGAATGAAATCGAAATTAAATAATTATATAATTACTTAATAATTGTTTCCTGTATTTTGCATTATCTAGAAATGGTTGTGCGACTTCGGAGGATCTATTTTGGAAGTTGGACGCATTACAATCGTTCATACGCGATTTACACTGGCCGGATGCGGAATTCCGGCAGCATTTGGAGCAACGCTTGAAGATGATGGCCGTTGATATGATTGAGCAGTGTATACAGCGAACAGATGCATCGTTTCAATCGTGGTTGAAGAAGAATGTTGCCTTCATATCGACCGATTATATAATACCGTCAGAGATGTGCGCCATGGTAAATGTGATATTAGATGCTAAAAATCAAAGCTTTAAATTAACTACCATCGATGGTATTGATCTGGTAAGTGCAGCGATGATTGACGATTGCTTGATGACTGATTGATTGATCTATTTATTTGTTGTAGTACAAGTTTCATGCGAAAATTGACGATCAAATTGACAAAGCGAATGTGGCGATGACACAAGGCCTCAGTGGCAAACTTATGTCAGTGCTGGAGTCGACTTTGTCAAAATTGGCCCGTTACGATGAGGGCAGCCTAATTGGTTCAATTCTTAGCTTCACGAATGTGTCCAGTTCGGGCAAGGATCTCGGCCAGGGCTATGTGAATTTCTTTCGCAATAACATGGATCAGATTCGCGGTAAAATCGGTGATGATCTCTGGACCCTCAACTTCTTCGAGCAATGGTATTGCCAGCAAATCGGCACGCTCTCCACGTGGCTGTCGGAGCGCATGGATCATGCCCTACACTACGCCCAGGTCACCTCCATCTCTCACATCATTAAGGTAAGAAAGAAGTTACGAAAAAAGAAATAAGCTACAAAATCAAGTTTAAAATATAGTATACAGATATACAGATATATAAATATATACAGTGAGGGACAGTTCAAATGGACTTTTTTACATAATCCTATCTAGCAGGTGGAAAACCTCAATCTATTAGGGTCATATATTCATATTGGTGGTTAATACATGTACCTACCATCGGTCTTTGGAATTTTTGAAAAATAATGAGTCTCTGACACTGGCCCAATTAAGCTGTGAGCCACTGTATATTAATTATTATATATATCTTTTGCCTTTACAACAATAAGTTATCGAAAAAATAGAGACGAGGACTTGTCAGTCATTATATAATTGAGATTTCTTCCGGAACACAGAAAATCTATTCGGACTTTGAGCTGCAGGGTGTGCTGGAGGACAAACTGAATTCAAAATCATATCAGACAGTTATACAACGAATGACTGCTGAGGAGGCGACTTGTGCCCTGACAATGCCCGACGTGGCCGACGGCGATGAGTAAATATAATGATATAATTATAAGTTCTACAAGGAGTTTGGTTAATTCAACATATTCTCTTGTAGAAACGGGGACGAGGTGCGCAATGGGGATGAGGAGGATGCGGGAGATGAGGCTGCTGGTGCTGGTGGATCCTCGTCGCGTGGTGGCATGCCAAAGGCTAAAATGGGTGCCTCGCAGGCAGCAGCTGTCACTAACGTGGTTGCTGGGCGTGTTGGCAACTTACTTGGCAAGGGCATTGGTGGACTTAGCTCGAAGCTGGGAAGCGGCGGTTGGTTCTAAATCTAAGTTCATGTCCCGCTTTATTTGTCATTTTCACTTCCCAGCTTACACTGAGCCAAAACACCAACAAGAAGACAAAACCACACAAAAATATACAAGAATACATGTAAAGAGCATTACTATACATATATATATATATATCTATTTGTATACTCAATTGAATATGGCTAGCAGTTTTAGCATATATAATATATATTTTTTAATGTATCATAATACCAACTTATGTTCACTTTAAGCAGGAACAGTTCTTACGGGAAATTCATTTGAAGTACACTTAAAGAAATACAGTAAACAAATAGCAAACATTATTACCTCTTGAATATATTATACGATTATCAAATTACCAATTTATAAATGAATTAATTATTGGACAACTAACTCTCACTTATTCAATTATACTACATTACATTGCATTATTATTATTTTGTGTTTGTTGTTATCTAATAAACAATTTATCAAAATAATCTTCCAACTTAAGCAATTGCTAAGCTGAAAAAACTTAAATTTTGTAAAATAAGAACAATTGCGAGAAATTTAGTTTGTATTCCCTTCGTTTAACAATAATAAATGATATCTACCCACATAATGTATAAACGTTTACGGTTAACAAATAATATCCAACTTCATAATATTAACATATATTTGGCCTTTACCACAATATAATAAATGACACAAAACAATTAGCAGCTGGCAGCAAAAAATACATAAATAATTTTTATTAAACGCCAACTCTTCACTTTAAGCAATTATATCTATCTATATATATATATATATATATGTGTATATGTATATGTATATGTATATGTATATGTATATGTATACACTTATATTGTGCTTACATTTAAATGATTGCAAATAAAAACATGTAATCGGTATTTAGCGTTCATTTTAGTTATTTATTAAAGAAACCTTAAGTGTGTATGTATGTATTTATGTTAATATATAAGAAAAATATATATGAATAGATGAATTTATATATTCCAATATATATATATATATATATTCCAATGATACAGCAGATATTTGTTATTTTTCACTTGCCAATGAAACTCACCTCACAAATAATTACTGTGGTGGAATGTGCTGCTGGGGAAAATCTGAAATAAAACACAATGCTTTCGTCGCCGTGCTCAGGTATCGGGTATCAGGTATCGGGTATCGATTATCGATTATCGCCCAAATGAAATTGAGAAGCTTTTGGTTTTT
The DNA here is from genome assembly GCA_035041375.1 of Drosophila conformis. Classification (NCBI taxonomy): domain Eukaryota; kingdom Metazoa; phylum Arthropoda; class Insecta; order Diptera; family Drosophilidae; genus Drosophila; species Drosophila conformis. The sequence continues at coordinate 772,321 of JAWNLE010001377.1, forward strand.
CTTTTGTCAACATATTTTTTTTATTTGTTTGTTGTTTTTATTAAACCGTATTTGCTTTGATATTTTCATTTAAATATCGTACATTTATTTGTTGTATTTACCAATTTAATGTTTGTGTTATTCTCTTATGTGAATGCTTGATTTTTCTTGTTGTTTTATGCATATAATATAACTATTATTTGTATAATAAGTATGGGTGTATATAACATTTAATATTTAGTATTTATTATGTATGTATTTATACATATATATATATATAAATATACATATATATATATATAATATAGAATACTTTGTAAATCTAGATATGTGTGTATATATTACTAATTACTATTGCCTACTTACAGTTAGAGAGCTTTTAAAAAATAAACGGAACAATTAACCAATCAGTGTAACTTATTGACTTAGCTTATGTTTTATTCTTATTGTTTCAATGCAAAAACCAGCGTAAATCGTAATTAGCTCTGCTTCTTCTTCTTCTTCTTGCATTTGATATACACATGCACACACACAAGCGCACACGACCAGAAAGGGTGACTCGTGAGCCATTATGAGCCGCACAGCGTGACTCACAGCTCAAGCAATAGCGAACGTCTGCACAAGTCAGGCGCAAAGACTCAGAAAAAGACAGGGCGATTCGACTCGAAGCTATGCATATCAGCTGCGTATGTATAATTGCAGGTATGTGTGTATGTACAGGTATAGGCAAAATATGATCTAACATTTTACATTTAACTGGCGTTGTAAACATACATTTTACATTTGACATTTACATTTATCTATAGCTGCTCACATTGATCTACTTTTACATGTTTACATAAGTATGTGTGTGTTCATTAAATTTGATGCTTGGCAAATAATTAATTGGCAACATTTACGCTTAACTGACTTGAGTTTAGTTGAGTGTTGAGAATAGCAGATGATTCTGTGTGTGTGTGTGTGTATGTATAAAGGCATTTGCGGAGCTTTTGTTTGTTAACAGCATATATGTATGTATGTATGTATGTAGGTACATAAATGAGACAAAGTAGAATTATTAAAACTTAAGCGTTAGAGGTAAATAAATAAATAAAAGTGTATATATATTGCAAAACGGTTCCACATATGCACTAATTACTAACGTACAAAAATTCAAATAAAAAAACACAGAAAATTGGAAGCATTGTTCAACTTAAATATAAATCTTATTTTTCTCTTTTACTAAAGCTAAATATACATACACATGTGTTGAATACACATATACATATAGGTGTGTGTGTGTTTGCTTACATTTGACAACTCACCACAGCTCAGCTCAGCTCAGCTCAGTTCAGTTCACCTCATCCGTCGTCAATCGTATTTGGCTTTTGTGATTGTGATTCGTTACGCATGCATACATACATGTGTGTCTGTGTGCGTGGGTCCGTGTCTGTGTGTGTATGTATGTAAGTAATTCGTGCCGTGCTGCATTTAACAGACTTAACAGACGCATGCATGTTATGTGTATGTGTATGCTATATATGTACACGTGTAATTTTAATTTAAATATGTTATTTAACAGTCTTTTTATAATTGGCAATGGCTTAACACACATTGTTGTGCTTACATATGCATATGTATACGTGTGTAAGTAATATTTACATACACTGTTACTGTTAATATCGCATTAATTAAATTCACTTTTACATTTATATATTTATATTTATACTTGTTTTCTGCATTGAATGTTTGGCTTTTAGTATTTTACATACGCATTTAATAGAAATTCACAACTTTAAATGTTAAACGCTTACTCTAAATGTTAACATGTATATGTGAGCACACATACATATATATATGTGTGTGTGTACGTGTGTGTATTCCAGTATAAGCTATTTTTCTTTCTTTTTATGATTCATTCTCCAATTGGTTCACACCTAAATAACTAAGCTACATGCATACACTTGACCAAAAGTAGCAGTGACTTCTAAGAAATAATAAAATAAGCAAAAACAAAATGTAGAAAAATAAAATAAGTAATTAAAAACAAACAAAAAATATTAAAAATAAAGGATTTTTCTTTTGCAAACGAATTTGTTAAGAATGTTACATATATATACTCATGAACATATATACATACATATAGACAGACACACGGATACTTAATCTGCTATAGCAGCTAAATCAGGTCCAGATTTGTCAATAAATTCGTACGTTGTTCTCTTCTTTTGTATACATATATATACACACACACACATAAATACATACATACATATATACATATACATTCTTGATATAAATTATAAATAATACTTTTGGTTTTAAGAACAATTTTTATTTCATTTGATTTTATATTTTATTTTTTCGAGTGTATGCAAGTAAACATTTTTTTTTTTAAACCTGATTTTTATATATGTGTGTGTAGATATGTATATATATTGAAATATACATATATATTTATTGCAGCAGTAGAAAAGCTTCGTTTCTCAAGTTTTCAAATTAAAGCTTTCGTAAGATTAACAGAACTAAGCTTTTCTATTCTAACATTAATGGAAATGTGTACACATATTGGAAGCCTTGGAAGCAATTGGAAATAACCAAAGAGAAAAAAAAACCGTTAGCACTTTCAATTTGCTTAATTTCCAAAAAAATGGTTAATTAAATGCACAGCATTCAGTGGCAAATTGCTAGATAATAAAGTTTTTCTTGCGTGTTAAATCTTTTTTCTTTACATGGTTATAGTTTGGATATGCAGATATATATATAAATATATATGTACATAAGTATTTTAATTGATAAACGTTTGTTGTGTATTCAGAGCTCTAGCTATTTTTTTTAGTTTAGGTGTATACATGTGTGTGTGTGTGTGCGTATAGCAGGACTAGTTCACACTGGAATTATGCTTTTTTTGTTTTTCGTTTGTTTTGCTTACTAAATTCGTTTGCTGGTTTGCTGCTTTAAATGTACACAGGGTGTACCGGGTACATACATACATACATACAGGGTGTACATGTAGCTTTTGGCACTTTTCCAATTAACATTAATGGCCACATGTTACACGTTATGACGATGGCTTTGACAGACAGAGAGAGATTGAGAGAGTGTGGTAGAGAATGTTGTACTTATTGCACGTTGATATTATTCTTATGCATGTTTCAGCCTGCTATGAAACGCTTATGGCGCCTGTTTCAGCTGCATTGCCATTGGTTGTCGCCGCCGGCGGATCGTTTGTGTTGCGACGCTTTATATTTGTCAAAGACGTCGGAGCATCGATCACTGGCACAACAGAGCTGTTAACAGAGCTGACGACGCCGCTGCTGCTGTTAACGTTACTGCTGTTGTTAGAGGCAGCTAACAGCTGTTGCTGAAAATGTTGGCTCAGACTACTGCTGAACAGCGAGTGATGAGCATGAGCGAGCGTATGTTGGTGTGGAAGTTGATGTGGAAGTTGATGTGGAAGCTGATGTAGATGTTGTTGTGCATGTGTATGCTGGTGTGCATGCTGTTGATGATGCGCATAGGGATTATGTCGCAATATTGACTGCTGTTGTTGTTGTGCCTCAGCGATTAATACAATATTGTTGTGGTCTTCACGCCGCTTGGTCAGCTGATTAATGCTCAGCGGATTGTTTATGTCCCGCGGATTCGCACCAATCGGATTGCGATGCAAACTGCTGGCAGCGGCGAGCGGCAGTGAAGTCGCTGCTGTTGGTGCGGTTACTTTTAAGCAGGTGTAGCCACTAAAACCATTCGTAGCTGGCAGGCTGCTGTTATTGCGGCTGGCGCTGCTACTGCTGCTGCTATTAACAGCTGGAAACAGTTGCTGCTGCTGCTGCTCTGCTGCCTGTAGGCTGAGGCCCATGCCCAAATGGCTGAAGCGTGTGCCAAGCATCATGGCACGCTCAGACGCTGACGTTGACGGAGTTGGAGACGCTGTGCTTGCTGCTGCTGCTGCTGTTGTTGTTGTTGAGGTATTCGGTGTATTGCTGCTGCTGTTAAGGCTACTGCTCGAAGAACCGCCGCTGCTGGAAGCCGGCCCCGCCGTTGCTGTTAATCTTGACGGCTGTTGACTACTGCTGCTGCTGGTGTTATTGTTGCTCTCAGCCACTGCAAGTGAGAGCGAGAGGGAGAGCATATTGTTATTGCTGCTGTTGCTGCTGCTTGCGACGGCTGGCGTCGCTGGACTAGTTAACATGTTCATGTTAAGTGGACTGGCCAAACTGGCCGTTGTCGAGGGACTCTGCATACTGGAAAGGCCGCTCAAACAGCCCGGACTGGAAAGCGATTGACTCATTGACTCATTGTCCTCGTTATCGGCCGGCATTTTATTCGTCGTCGTCGCCATCGTTGTTGTTGTCGTTTCGGTTTCGTCACCGCTGCCGCAGCTGACGTCGGCGGCGCCACCCATCAAATCATCATCGTCCTCGTCATCGTCGCTCATCTGACTCAGATTTCCAGTGTCATCCATGCCGCTGCCATCCTCGTGGCTGCCGCCGCCGTTTCCATTCAGCGCTTCCATATAACGAATGCATTTCTTTTTGCGTCTGGTCAAGAAAAATGCAAATAAAGTATGCAGAAAGAGAGAGAGACAGAGAAATGTTTGATTAGTTGGATTCAGTGTGTAAAATTCATTATTCAAATGGTGCTCTATGCAAACACATATATATATACATACATATGCATATATTTAAGGCATTCCACACAACAAATGCACAAAATGACCATTGAGATTTAATCGATAAATAAATGCATGCTTTCAAAAATCAATTTTCAATCGTGCAAAACCAAAAATGCTATGCTAAAAAATCAAATCAGACTGTCCTATGGGTGCTTTCCAAATCAAGACGTGCTAAAGCTCTGCATTGACTGTCCAAATATATATTTATATACATCATTGCGCGACTTCTCCCGTTTGAATGTCAAATAATAAAATATATATCAAATCAAATATAAAAACCTCTCTCTATATATATATTATATATATATATATATTTCCTATATTGCATGCAGGAATCTCACATAAAAAAACATTAAAAAATGAAGGCAAAAAATGTTTTTTTTTTATAATTATTAGAAAAATGAGTTGAGAAACAGATAATAAATAAACCGGATTGCACTATGCTCATCATTATAGCAATAATTTGTATAGATATAGTTAATAAAACAATAGTTCCTTTACTTTCATATATATATAGTTGAGAATCAATTTTGTGTATTAATTATTTTGATATATATTTGAAAATAATTAAGAATTCTTACAAATGAAATGAAATCCGGCTTCAAACTTGAATTAGTTATTGTTTATTAATAAAAAATGCAACTAACTCGGGCGATTGCGCTAAATTGAAACCGATTCGCTGAGGTCTCCAAAACTTCCAATTCGAAAAGTATCAGAATCATTTTTTTGACAACATAACATAGGAAAACAAATATATATTATACATGTATATATATATAAAGTTAGTTGGGGGCATAAGCAAACCGTAAATTAAAAAAATATTCAACTCGCTCGCAGGAACTGAATATCGAATATATATAGATCGTTGTCTCAGCAACAATATATATATAAATACAACTTCTTCGATTAAGAAACAAAATTCAAAGAAAAAAAACAAAAGGCAAACAACTGCAACAACAACAACAGCAACAACGACAACAACAGTATCAAACAGCTCTAGCAAAAATGTAAATTAAAGTTCGATGTAAGTGGAATTAATTAATTTAATTTAATTAAAATTAATTAATATAATTCAAATTCATTAATTAAATTAAATTAATTAAAATTAATTAATTAAATTAAATTAATTAAAATTAATTAATTTAATTTAATTAAAATTATTTAATTTCATTCAAATTATTCAATTTAATTCAAATTAATTAATTAAATTAAATTAATTAGTTGGCAAATTAAATGTAATTAATTATCAACGATGGTTGTGTATTTGTACATAAATACATAATCAAATATATAAATAATTATATTAATGCCTTAATTACACATATAATTAAGTAAATATTTATATATTCCTCAAATAATTATTTGGCCTCCATTAATTATATATATATATATATATATATGCATTATAGGGAATATCAAGTACACCAATACAACAAACAGCAGATACATTTTGGATGTACATCGAAGTAGTTAGGGATCAGTTGAGTATATATACGCTATGTATATAAAAGTCAGCCTTAACTGCCGCATTAGCACACGTTAACCACACTAATTTAATTACAATACTTTCTTCTTCTTCTCTTAATTTGAAAAAATTAACAATAATTAAACGAAATGCAATTTGTAATTAAATTAGTTGAAATTATTTTTGAAGATGCTGATTAAATGCGCTCAAGCGAAATTTGTAATTAAATTAATAATTAATTTAAATTAATAATTAAATTAAATAAAGTAAAGCTTTTCCTCGATTTTTGAGTGTGTGCTCTTGCTACAAATATTAATTAAATGAATATTAATTAAATTAAGTAACAAACAAATAATTGTTGCTAATGCGGCTTGGTTATTGTTGTTTGGCAAAGAACATAACGGTTGGTTTATATATGCAATTAGTTATTGGCTTACAACAACAATTTTAATTGTACAATTAATTATAATTAATTATTTAATTATTTATTTACTGGCTTTTAAATGCTGACTCTCTTCGAGCTGACTTTGAATTAGGTATGCAATTTGGCAAATGCCATGTTGTCCGTCCACTTGAGGGGGGCGGGGCAGGGGGCAGGAGGGGGGAGGAGATGATATCGCTCTCATGATGATTTCCTTCTCTTCTTTTATCTTTTATCTCTTATCTTCTTTTTTTTACAAATTTACATAAGTTGGCGGCGCTTGGGGCGAGAGCTGTTGATTGCTGGCAGATACGCCACTTCCTCCACCTCCACCTCCTCCTCCTCCTCCTCCTCCACCACCACCTCCTGCTACGCCCCCATTTAAAGGTGCTGCTGATCCATTGCCAGTACTGCCCATCATTTGGAGGTGCGTCGTATGCGAAGACGATGTCGATGAGGATGAGGAGCTCGACGACGAATTAGGCAACATGACCGTCGTCGTTTGCGTCGTTGGCGTCGTCGTCGGATTGAGCATGCCTATGCTACTTATGCTATTCATCACATTGACACCGATACCGATACCGATGCCACCAACACCCACCATGCCACCGGTTGGGGCAGTGAGTATGCCGCCAATGTTGCTGTTGCTGTTGCTGCCCGTTGCAAGGACGCCCAAGCCAACACTGGGACTGAGAGTGGAGAGTTTACAATTGGTTCCCAGTTGATAATTGTAGAGTTGCCAAGTTGAGATTTGGAGAGTTGATAGTTGGAGATTTGCCAGTTTATAATTGAGGAGTTGGTAATTGGACAGAGAGAGAGTTGAGATTTGGAGAGTTCCCAGTTCAGATTTGGAGAGTTGACAGTTGTACAGTTGATAATTGCAGAGTTGAGAGTTGATAATTGGAGAGTTTGAGAGTTAAGAGAGCAAGTTTTAAGTTGGTTCAGAGAGTGGTTAAAGGATTTAGTTTATAACAAAAGAGCGCTCAAAATATTCAGTTTTTGGTTTCAGTGTATCTGTGTGTGAGTGTGTGTTGTGTGTGTGTGTTGTGTATGTGTTTTATTAAGGATCGTTTTAATGCATTTGAAATTGGGCAACTTTTCAACAATTCATTCAATAGTTAGTTATTAGAAATTATTTGAGAATTCTGATCACAACAATCAAATTTATTTGTTTAAACAGGCATTTCTGCAGATCTAGCATCTGTTGGCAGCTATATGATATAGTCAACAGAACTTAGCTCTCAGAACTCGAGAGTTTTGGTACAGAAATCTAAAGAAAACTAAAAAGTTCCTCAGCCAAGAAACCATCAATTGAGCGGAACATCTAGCAAAGCTATTACTACTAAGCAGACAATACATGTATATGTATATATATATATATATATAAGTGTTGTCTGCTTAGTGCTATTACTACTAGACTATGGACTATATTACCGCAGTATATAGGAATCAAACTTTAGAGACAGAACTCTGCAAAATGTAGCTGGCCTAGAAACTCTGGAAATTATACAAAACTCTGATCATTAATCGATAACAGCTCTATATATAATACAATAATATATATATATGCAAGTTTCAAGATAGCTTGGAAAAACTGGTAGACTTGGCTAGCATAGTTGATCAATAATCTATATACTCTAAAGGATCTAACACGGGTTTAAATCTAAAAATTCCTTCCCATTGAATAAATTATAAAATTGTTAAAAAAAAAAAAACCTTATCAGCAGAAGTCATGAGCAAAGATTCTATAATCACTTAAAGATTCACCCTTTAGATATCCAAACTATATACGGTGGCGGACACCTTATTCTGATCAGCGTCAAAGAAAAAAAGGAATTGCCTGCCATAAGCTAACCATTCATTATTTTTCAAAAATTCCAAAGACCGATGGTAGGTATATGTATTAACCACCAAAATTAATATATGACCCCAATTCACTGGGGTTTCCCCACCTGCTAGGTAGGATTATGGCAGGCAATTACGTTTTTTCTTTGACGCTGATCAGAATAAGGTGTCCGCCACTGTATATGCATATTAAACTAATTATAATAAGAGCTTTGGTCCTGTGCAGGGGCAGGGGCAGGGAGGAGAGGGAGAGAGCAGGCACCTTTTTTTGGTTTTTAATTTGTTGTATGCATGCAAAATGGTTTTTTTTTTGTGTGTATGTGTACTTGTGGTACGGTTTAAAAAGGTATGTGGTGTAGATAATGGAGTGTGGAATACGCCGTGTGATATATATTTGAATGGTACTTCTTTCAAGGTGTGTGTTCTTGTCTACTATAAAATACAACAATTTAAACAGGACCATTTAAATTGAGGGGTAAGTCCTCCATAAGTCCCGCATACATATATATAGTATAATATATATATATATATATGAGATAAACATTTATATTAGAGTTGTATCAGAATCGAATATAGTCGAAGACTATGAATAATTAATTACTGAGTCAGAATTCGAATATTGCCGAACTTTGTAGATATATTTGAATTAAATCTGATTTTATTTATTTGAACTTGTAATTATTATTTATTTATCGTACTCGTTTAATAATTTAATTATATTCATTTATTTTATTGTACTTTGACTGCTGTGCAACTGCTCTCAATAAAAACCTGACCCATGGAGGCCAGCCTTGTTCATCGCGGTACCTGCCGCTGAAGTTGGATTCGCAACTACCGTTATTTGCTGGCGCGATTCAATTCTTAAATATCATATGGCCCATGTTGATAACGGTAAGTTCAAACGAAGAGTTAAACACAGTTTGTCATTGTGGATTGTATTTATTTTGCGCCAACTCGTCTTTACTTTGCGAAGAATTTAGAGCAACTGACAAATAGAATACAGAAAGTGAAACACAATACAGTGTGACCAGAGCAACGATATCAATCGATCTAGCGATATTAATCGTTGCCGTTGAAATTCAAACGTATTTCAACAGCCTACAATATATATATATTTGAAAAGGGAAATATTCTTCATCAGTAATTAATTGAGCATAATCTATTTAAAGAATTGGGTGACTTAAGCGATATATATATATATATATACTTATATATATATATAGGAATTAAATTTCTAGCATTCACAGAGAGAGTCGAAGCCAGCCTTGGTCATCGTTGTGTCTGCCTATGATGATTCGCAACTACCGTTATTTGCTGGCGACGGGTTGCCGGCAGCTAGCGTCGCGACGGTCGCTGTTAGGCGCCGATGCGGATCCCTTCGCGACACAGTCGCGGCGTTACACAGCCGCAGTCGCCTTACACACAGCTGCGTAACTGCGTAATTCTAGGAAGTTAGGCGCGATGAACAAGGCTGGCTTGCATGGGCCAGCTATCATCATGTTCGTACTCGAACATTGTAACTGTGATTTTCGATAACTGTAGCTTTAGTTTTTGCACGTACAACTCTAATACAGATGTACGTTTACAGTTTCTTTTATCATATGTACATGGGGGATTTCTTACTGCGCTTATGATTGTTGATGACTGACGAATTCACTGCACAACAAAAAGCTGCTTTAATTAAGATTATTAATTTGATTAACACATAAGCGCAGTAAATGCAGTAAATGAAAAATAACAGTAATAATAATAGGGTTGGCATTATTAATTTGTTTAAATAATGGGGAATTTACCTGCAGGGTTTGCACCACTGGTTCTGCTGATCCAAACCGAAGCGCGCTCGACACTTTTTCATATTGTTGCCTAGGAGAGTATATAATACATATATATATATATAAATATGATGTAGTATTCAGTTGAATATAACAATAGTTGGTTAATGAACATAACATGGTAGTTGGTAGTTGGTAGTTGTTTTGTTAGTTGTTAGTTGTTGGGGCAGCAGGACATTTACTCGCAGAGAAGCATTCACTACGGTCACTGACTAAGTTTAAGTAAAAGCACACACATACACAGTGAGAAAAGGAGAGTGAGAGAAGATATGCACTACAAGAAATGGGGACAGAAAAACAGTTAATCAATATAAACATTATATTAGTAATTAATTGACAGCTGTAGCCTCGATTACACACAACTTCACAAATTAAGTTTACATTTTAAGTACGGCAATTAATTATTATTAATTATTATTAATTTTCTTCAGCTACTTTCCACTTGATAAATAAATAAATAAGGATAACAATCTGTAGAATTAGATACGAGATTACAAGTATTTAATTAATTTAATTTAATTAATTTTAATTAATATAATTATTTATCAGTGGAATTGAGCTATCGATTTCACTATTGGCACCACCTAATTACTAATTAAGCGAATCATTTCCATTTGTCGACTGTTAATTAGTTGGTTAATTATTTATTAATTTTCGCGTATACATACATGCACTACATGATGTACTTAATTACATACATACACATATACATATACATATATATGCCATATTCATGTTCATTTTTATCATTAATTAATTAATATACGTTGCTCATATTTGCTGTGCAGGACAATGCTTGATGAGTGATTGATCGATTGAATGATTGAACGATTGAACGATTGATTGATGTATAATGTACACTACTTTTTTCGACTGCTGCCGAAAACCAAAACTGCCCTCACGCACTCATTTGTATATAGGCAAAAGTCGGCTACCAATAGTCGGTCCTATATCATCTATATTTTTCGATCATTATTCATTATAAATTTTGCTAATCGGTTCTGAATTTCAGGTCTTGATTCCAATTGGTATGATTTATGTACATCATTTCATTTGTATATATATATATAGGATGATATTTTGTTGGATCAGATTTCTTTTCCTTTTTTTGGTTTATACGATATATATTTATATATATATATATAGGTTTATATTTTTGTCGTTCAGAGAGAATGTGATGTTATAGAGAGAGAGAGAATATATATGTATATATAGGGAAATCTAACCTCCGCCGCCGCCTTCGCTGTTGTTGCTGCTGTTTGCGTCTTGTTTCCGCTTCCGCTTCTTGCCACGTGTGGCATTCGTGCGCGAACTCCAATCGGGATACATCTGCATGTGCAGCTGGCGCTCCCTTCTAGCCAGTTCATAATATTTCGCCTGCTCCTCGCGGCCCAGCGCATGCCACTGCATGGACGGGGTTTTGAGGCGGGTTGGTCGGTCGGTTGGTTGGTGTCGAGGGGATTTACGCGACAAATATTTTGCATATTTTAATTTTTAAGTTTTGTTTTTTTTTGCGTTAAGCGCATTTGGAAAATGTTGAAAAAATAAAGATAGACATAAAAATTAATCAAACGATCGCTCAGTTTTTTCTCTATTTCTTGTACATGCTAATTGGATATAGTTTAGTTTGTCTGACGACTATTTGTTTCTGGTAACGGAAAGCAACGGTTCTTAAACGTTTGTACACTGCGCAAAATATAGTAGTAGTTATTGTTGTTGTTGTTGAAAAGCTTTGACGGATCGATCTGGTAGACGGTTTCGGGTATGCATGCATTCGCCAATTGAAAGTCCACACAGAGAATATATATTTTTTCAATATATATACACATATATATATATCTGATTTCTATGGAAATGAAAGCATTAAATAAAATGAAGTTTTCGTTTTCTATCTTTTCCCGGACTTTGCTTTTGCCAATTGAGTAAATACAATAATTGTATATATATTTTTGGTGTATATATCTTTTTGTGTGTGAGCGTGAGAGTGTATTCATTATTATTATTATTATTATTAATGCTATTATTATGATTGCCAATTGAAACCCCTTAGAGACTTATAGATGTATCTAAATGTATGTAGCCCTACACATAAGTACTAACTGCTCAATCCGGAGTCGATCGAGGATGGAGAGTGGAACTTGATGAGCGCCTTTGGGCAGGCATTGGGTATTTTTCTTAGATGATGCTTACTTCTTATATAGATATATGCCAGGTGAGAGAGTGTACAAACTAGTAATCGAATTAATCGAAAATCATAAGTTCTATGCCTTCAGCCCTAAGCTGCATTTCTCTAGCTAGCATACAGTGAGAGACAGCTCAAGTCGACCAGTGTAATTGCCTGCAACTTATTTGGACCAGGTACACTGTGGACACCTGGGCACAGGTGGGGAAACCTCAGTTTACTAGGGTCATACATTCATATTGGTGGTTACCTACCTTCGGTCTTTGCAATTTTTGACAAATAATTATAATTAGCTTTGACACTGGTCCATTTGAGCTGTCTCTCACTGTATATGATTTATATTCTAAGCCAAAGCCAAATACAAAAAAATACTTCCAAATCAAATACATATATAATCAAGTCTGGAAAGGAAAAGACAACAACAACCGAAATGAAAAAATGGCAATAAGCGAGCTTTATTCCAAATCTAAATCAAAGATATATACGTAGAAGCAGCTAGATATATATAGTAACTATATGGCTATAGTCTGTGTCTAGTCTAAGTCTAGTCTAGTTTTAATTTTGTTGTTTTTCGAGGGTTTTCGAGGGTTTTTCGATTTTTGTTTTTGGGGTATTTTACAAGCGTTAAATTTATGCTAATTATTTACACAAATTACAATAATTAATTACAATTTTAATTTTTAATTTTTAGTTTAAATTTTAGTTTGTTAGTTGTACTAAATTGTTGTGTGTTGTTAGTTTTGTTGTGTGTTGCATGTTGCATGTGTTGAATGTAGTTTTAATGGAAATCGAAACGAAAAACACAAAATTTGAATGCGGTTAGAGAGAGACAGAGAGAGAGAGAGCGAGAGAGCAATAGAGTAATAGAGTAATAATAAAGAAAATAGTGTTACAAATTTGAGCATAATTTTTGGTGTTTTTTTTAGTGCAATACCTCCCGAATCCGCTGTCGATCTGTCTTTTTTACGCTTTTTCTTTTTCGAGACGTAACCGTAGTTATCTCGTGCGCTCCACCCCGGATACAACTCCATATGCAATTGGCGCTCTTGTCGCGCCTTTTCGTAATATTTGCTTTGTTCTTCGCGGGATAGTTCGTGCCACTACAAAATTAATCATCATCATTATCATTAATTTTCCATTTGTTGATATCAAATCAAAAACAAAACCAAAAAAAACTTAAAAACTTATTTGTTGATTATTTTAGAAAAGGTTTCTTGTTTTGCAACTGCTTTGTTTCTTTCCCTCTAATCTATAGTTATGCTTATGCAAGTCCTTCAGTTAGTTCTGTCATTATTCTACAAAATTGAGTGAGTTCATCACTGAAACAACTGAGAAACACATTCGCAGAGCTTTGGAAATTTGTTTCCCCCCTCTAGAGACTATATGTTTACAAGAGCTTCATTTCATTCTGTGATTATCTACTATCCGATCCGGTCGGCTTCAGCTTACCCGTCGCCCCAGTATCTGATTGATCGCTGCCGACTCTTTGAGGGTGCACTCGGCGACGACCTTGGCCCGCATCTCCTTCATGTAGAGCATGAATGCATTCAGCGGCTTCTTGATATGCGGCTTCTTCTTATCGCTAGAACTGTCCTTGCAGTCGTTGCCATTTCCCTGCGAATTCGATGAGCTTTTCATATCCAAGTTTCTGCAATTACAACGAGCACATCATTATATATATATATATATATTCATCATATCATTAGTATATATATATTTGGGTTTTTGAATAGTATTTGAAATGAGACATACTAATATACATTTATATACATAAATGTTTATATACATGTATATGTACATAAATGTTTATATACATGTATATATACATACATTTTTATACATAAATGTTTATATACATGTATACATGTATATATACATAAATTTGTATACATAAATTTTTATATACAGTGGCGGACACCTTATTCTGATCAGCGTCAAAGAAAAAACGTAATTGCCTGCCATAATCCTACCTAGCAGGTGGGGAAACCCCAGTGAATTGGGGTCATATATTAATTTTGGTGGTTAATACATATACCTACCATCGGTCTTTGGAATTTTTGAAAAATAATGAATGGTTAGCTTATGGCAGGCAATTCCTTGTTTTCTTTGACGCTGATCAGAATAAGGTGTCCGCCACCGTACATGTATATATACATAAATGTTTATATATATGTGTACATACATAAATGTTTATATATATGTATACATACATAAGTGTTTATATACATGTATACATACATAAGTGTTTATATACATGTATACATACATAAATGTTTATATACATGTATACATACATAAATGTTTATATACATGTATACATACATAAATGTTTATATACATGTATATATACATAAATGTTTATATACATAATTAATTCTAATATATTTTATATACATATTTTATATACTTATTATTATATATTATATACATTACGCATGTTTCTAGGAAAATTTACATTTTTTTAAGCCTGGTGCCAATACTCAAATCGTAGGGTGCATCCGAGGACAATGACGACAAGGAGGACATGCCGTCAACACAGCTGTCCGCCGGATTGGCTTGATGAAGGACACTTGCTGCTGGAGGACACGCGGAGCCAATGCCCGCTGCTGCAGTTAGTGCATTAAACTGTGCCTTAAACATGTCCGAAATGGCGCGTTCCTGGAGAGCAGCAACTGTCGAGGAGCTATCCCTAAAGACAGGCGGTGCCGTTGTGGAAGAGCAGGCGGAGGAGGAGGCAGCAAGACTGGTTGGCAAAATAGCGAGCACCTTGTAGCCGCTAGTGCCCGCATTCATCTCCTGATTTGCTGTCAGCGTTGAAGCTGAGTGTGAATTTGCAGTATTTGCATTATTCGTGTCGATGCGTCGAGCATATTTTGATTTTCGACGATGGTGGTACTTGTGCGAGGCACTCGTTGCCGGTACGGCGGCAGTAACAGTGGAGCAGCTGCTGTTGCTGCTCGTCGGGGGTGTTGAGGGGGTTGGCGGGAATTGTATCTCGGTTAAATAAACAGAGTCATTGGTAGCAATGTGGCAACGATTTGTGGCGGGTGAGGCTCTATTTAAAATGCCAGTATTCTCTGCTATTTTGCCAGAGTTGCCAGATGCAGTGCCCGCAGTGTCCTGTAGCTGTGCTAGGGTTGCATATTCAAGTAGAATTTCAGCGGCGGTATTCATATTTTCTGGCTTGATTTCGGCGGGATTTTTATTGTAGTTACTATGCCAAATGCAGGGCGGAGTTGAGGGGGAAGACTGCTCCAGCTCCAGCTCCAGCTGCTCCTCTCCCTCTGCCTGCTCCTTCTGCAGATGCTCCTGGTCCCCCTGCTCCTCTCCCTCCTCTGTTGGATTGGAGTCACTGCTGGCTATGCTCTCACTATAGCCATTCCTCACCACAGCTGCTGCTGCTTGCTGCAATATTAAATTCTCAATGTCCTGCAAGCTGCGTGGGTTTTGGTCCTGCTGCTCCTGATCCTGCAGCTCCAGCACATCCTCAGCTGTGCTCTCCGCGGATAAGGCAATTGCTGCTAGTGCCATAACATCATGTGTGGCTGTGTACTGCTGACTGCTCCTAGTTGTAATAGGATTCAAACCTAATCTCTGCAGACTACGTAAATAGTAAAGTTCCGCGCTGCTCCACTGCTGATAGAGGCGACGCACTTGCAACAGCATCGCCTCGATCTTGCAACGATTTGTGGCCAGCTGCCGTTGCACAGTCATCTCCAAGTTGGAACTGGAGCTGGAGGAATTGTCCTGCTCCAATCCTGCGCTCAAATTCAGCTGAAACTGTGTGGAGAGCATTGTTAATTGCTCCAAGCCCTTCTTAATGTCAAAGAGCACTTTTTTCTGCGCTTGAAAAAAGTAGCATTTCGAAGCTTTTGTTCCCGTTTGAATTTCCTTTTTCGATTTGCTACTTGTTGGCTTGATTTTGGGTTTGGAACTTGTTTGCCAGTTGGCATTTAAGGATACTATATCCTGATTGGAACGATTCTGATTTGGAGTCTGATTTGTACTCTCCTTTAAATTTCTATTGTTATTATTATTATCTTGTTGGAAGGATGAGACTGTAGCTACTCCTCCTCCTGCTCCTCCCCCTGCTCCTCCCCCTGCTCCTGCTCCAAATGCAGACTTGCGCAAGTCGGAGAATTCTAAAATGTGAACTCTTCTTTCTCGCTCCTGTTCCAGGTTTAATTGAGGCGCATGCAGAAATTGTGCATACAACATTTGTGTGGCCAAAAGTTGTTGTTGCTGTTGTTGCTGCTTCTCCAATTCCCAGTTGCGTTGTGGCTCCTCCATTTTAGACCATTGTTGAAGCAAATCCTGTTGTTGTCTCAAAAGCAACTCTGACATTAAAGTTGAACTGGCAGTTTGCGGAGTGTGGAAAATGTGATCCTCCATTCTGGCATCCATACTAATACTATTATAATTATTATTATTGTTTATCCTACTACTATTATTATTATTTTTATTATTATTATTGCTTTTATTATTGGCCTCTTCGATTAGTTTGCCACTTGGCTTGGAAAAGTCCTTTGGCTGCTGTTCTTCTTGTTCCTTGCTATTTTCAATCGTTGATTTTTCATTATTATCTGTGTAGATCTTTCCATAATCTAAGGATCCTCTCCTTAAGTTGAGAGAAGTTTCTGTATTATTTTTTGCACTCTCTGTCTCCATAACAGAGCTACAGTTGAGCCAATTAGCTTTTTAATAATTGCGCACTTTTTTTTAACATTTTTTTGTTGTATTTTTCACAATTTCTTTTTAGGTTTAAGTTATTGCATTATTTTTTTCTTTTCTTTCTTGACCTACACCATTCACATTAAGAGCGCGCAGTCCCTTAAAAGAGTAGCTGCCAATTTGCACTGCCCTCTTAAGCTTGCGCTTTCGCACACACAAACATTACATTTTGCCTCTACGCTCATTCATTCTCAAGCTGAGACTATTTTTATATTAAAAGCAAGCAGTCCAGCTAATTAATTTGCATGCCTCTCTTTATGCTTTCGCTCTCTTTACAAATATACTCTGGCACTCTATATTGCCTTTATGCTTATTCTTCAATTTCACATATACACTGCGGCAGTCCTGCTAAGAGTAACTGCTGCTTATAAATTTGCATGCCTCTCTTTATGCTTGCTTACGCTCTCTTTTAAAAAGCTGTCTCGCACACGCATTATATTTTGCCCTTATTCTTATTTCCCACTTGCGTGTTTAGTTGTGTGAGAGAGAGAGAGAGAGAGCGACAGGCGCAGTAGCCTTACCAATATAACCCTGTTGCCTGCCTGTTGCGGATTTCAAGCATATTTTTGAGAGCATGCCTACACACACATGCATTCACCAATGCACACACACACACACACATGCCTTCAGCGTGCATACATACAAATAGTTAAACAGTGTATACAATGCATGTAAATAAAATGAAAAGTGTTTGCCTAATTGTTGTATTTTGCGGCTAATTTACATTTATTTGTTTAAATAAAAATAAAATAGATTAAAAAAACTGTAACTCCAATTCCACATTCCAGTTTGCAGACAGCATTCAGCTGTTATGATTGTATTACAATAATGTTCTCTTTGCCGCTGACGGCTAACTGTAAAACGTGTGCTTGTGTTTGTCAGTTGGTTAGGTACCCTGTTGTCTATGCATGTGTGTGTGTGTGAGCTGATGTATGGCTGACGCTTTAAACACAATTAATATGTGTATATGTATGTGTGTGATAATTTAATGTAGATACATTTTCTCTAATTACAGCAGACAAGTAGTACTTTTTTATTGGACAACATTAAAGGCATTTTTGTATAAATTTCACAGTTATGCAATTTACAATTAAATAAATTATTTCACAGCATTGCACGCACACACATATAAGCACACACACACACACATGTGCATCGAATGCATTCAGAACCGAATTTCGTTTTGCTTTCGTTTAGCTTTGCTTTGATTTTCAGCATATGTTGAGAATATTTTTAGCATTGCAACGTTTTACGATTTCAATAGATTTATTATAATCAGAAACTGTTGTCTTTTTGTTGCACACAGCTTATATTTTTATTTGTATTTATATATTTTTTTGGGTATTTTCGCTAACGAGTATAAAACTGTCTGCCCATCAATTTGACGAATTACTTCCGACTTTGGGGGCTTTTAAAGCTAACAATTTGCACTGCTATTCAAGACTCTATTCGCCTGGAACTCTTTCTGTCCTTCTCTCACTCGCTAACGCTCTCTTGCAGAGAGAGAGGCCGGCGTGCGCTAGTGCAGCAAAGGTTTGCGCCGTGAGAGAGCGAGAGAGAAAGCGTGTGTGTAAGAGCGCCTAACAATTAGAGCAGGGGCTGGTGGCGCCATCTGTGAGGGGGAGTGCAATGTCAAATTTATTTGTGTTCAGCAAGTCTCTAGCGATAGCTGAGAGAGCTGGTAAAGGAAGACAGCAGGACGGCGGACAAAAATGTATTTAAAACTGTAAAAAATAACAGATCTCGATATGGTAAGAAGCTTAAATATTAGCTGCTCATTTAAATTATAGCGTGCTGTGCAAGATATTATATGCATTAATAAATATATATATATATATATATATATATATAATATATATTAAATAAATACAGATGTTTATTTATTTATTTACAACTACTAACTATAAACTAACAATATTTTACAAACTTCTCAGATCAGGGAATGGAGTACTGATAAATTGCCGTTCGTTAATGCAAACAGTTGTGGAACTGTTACTAGTAAAGCACAGGCGGCGCCATCTATTGCACGAATTTGTTCCAGTCTGTATTAAGGGAAAAGCGATTGGAAATTTCCCTTTTTATGTTATTGACGTGTGTGCCAGTGTGTGTTGTTTTTACCGAAGGAAAAAGCAGATAAGATACAATCTTAATTTCTGCTTTCAGCTTTGATAACAGAGCCAAACATTTTTTACAAGTGCAGCAAATATTGCTGGAGATAAATTAATTAATTCTGTTTCGATATGAAATAAATGGAAATCAAATACATATTCAAATCTAAATAAACTAAGAACTTAATTTAGATATCATCTATATAGCATAAGTTTTAAAATAAGTACAACAAATACTTTGGGGTTTCTTCTATTTTTTCCTTTTGTATGCGTAAATTCCATCTTGCAATATATTTAATGGGAATGTTTCCTTTTAAGGGTTGTAAGCCTTGAATTTTTAAAGGCGCAGACGCAAACCAATTGACAATTGGCCAATGGAAAACTTGATATTTCTGTAAGTGTGTGCATAACACATACATAAGTACACACATACATACATACATTTGTATGTTTGAGAGAGTGTGAAGCGGGGTTAAAATTAAATATGGCGTCTGTACGCAGAATGCACCCACACATTAAAATGCTGACAAGTGTATGTGCGCGTGTGTGAGTGTGAGTGTGTGTGTATGCATGCGCATGTTTGTGTCGATGTTTTAATGAGTGTGAAACTAACTGAAAAAACAACAACAGAAAACAGAAAACAGAAAACAAAAAACAAAACAAAACAATAATAAATAAGCAAAAAAGCTAGAATTCAACTCTCAGCAGAGAGTGTACGACTCAGAGATACCCTTTGACATCCCAACATCATTTCATTTAATGCAATTTGATCTGTTCTGATCTGTTAATACATATTGATCTTCACAGTTACAAATGTAGTATTATTTAAATTGAATATATTTCTCATTTATACTTATAGATTAAGGATTATGTATATGAATATATAGGAATAGATCGAATTTATGTGGCGATCTCACCTTGAATATCGATTGTTCGTTGTGTTATCCTGTACGCCGCAATCCTGTTTGGAACTGGACGCCACAATTGCTGGATGAGAACTTAAAACATGATGCGGTGTGGCATGCACCGAAGGCAACAAACTCGGTGAGAATCGAAATGGGAAATCGCTAGAAGTTTCAATTATATATATAAGATATATATAGCTAGTTATAGATATAGTCATAGTCACCTGGGCAACGTTGTATTTATCGGTAATGAGGAGGGATAAGGTGTTCTAAAACTAGATGCTGAGTAAACCGACGGTGTGTGCCTGAAATGAATTAATGTCCATGTTAATATGCAAATGTATATATATATATATATATTAATCTGTTAAAGTCAGTCAATATTAAATATATATTTCACTTTATTAACTCACCAGGATGCTACTTGAGACATGTCGGGGCTTAGCATCGGATAAGGGTATTGACTGGCAGCAAACGGATACAAAGCTGGACGTGTCAGACCTGAAAGCAGAAAAACAAAGATAATTATTTAATAGTTTAGTCTTTAGTTAATCATACAAGTAATATATAATCTATATATAATATAATAACATTAATAAATAATTTTCAATTAAAATTGATCAGCTGGAGTCGAGCACTCTCGACTGGAATACACACCAAATAATTTTTGTGAACATTTGTTTATCTATAGGACAATCAGTTGAGAGCGACAGAGAGAGAGAGAGAGAGAGAGAGAGAGAGAGAGAGGGAGAGAGGGAGAGAGAGGGAGAACAACTGCAATATGCAGATAATACTGATAAGAACCAAAGGGGAGGAAATCTTGCCCCCTTTATTGTTGTGCGCAGCTAGAGCTTAAAGTAGTCGTATAAATATCGGATTATTTAGCGATTTGTACTTTCACCGTTCTCTATACCCTGTTCTCTGCACATACATAGCCTATTCTCGTGTCCTTTTCATTTTAATTGAAAAATTGTTGTCGCATCTTTCGCTCCCCCTTTTGTCATTTGTTGTCATTTTCAAGTTTTATTGTACCAAACCAAAGTTGGTTGTGTAACAAAAAAAAAAAAAATGAAAAAGGACGAAAGGATGGGCTAGGAAAGGGGTGTAGAAAACGCTCTAGGGTTCTGGTTCTGTTCTGGTTTGGGAAGGGCGACTATTCCCAGCAATCAGCCGCGGGCGAAGTGCGTGTGCCGCCTCAGCAGGGGTGAGGGTGTAGGGATCGGGGTAGGGGGTTACGGGGTTACAATTCTAGTGACGACAAAAAGGATGTCATCATCATTATTATGTGGTTGTGTGCAACATGTTTTTTATTCATTAGGCTATTTTTCCCTACATATTTTGTTTTTTTTTCTCTCTTGTATTGTAGATTTCAAGTTGAATGAGTCGCGCTGCTCTAGTGATACTGATATACCGATATACGGATGTATTTGTAGGGGAATACCCTTACTGCCGTCGGACAACCCTCAACTGTGTGGCCATATGAAGTCTGCTCTGCTGCAAGAAATGTTTTTTCTACATTTATAAAGTCTGCTCTGCTCAGGAAATGATTTCTCAATACTCATTAAATCTGCTGTTCTATATGATCTTTATATATTTATGTTATATATTCATAAAGTCTGATTTACTACGCAAATATTCTTATATAAGAGTAATTCGGATATAATCTTTAAATATAGAGTATCTTTTAGTCAACTCTGCCACAATCCACAATTCACGTAGCAATTTGCCAGCTTTAAATTGTCAACCCCTCACTGAAAAATGTCATATTAAGGCTTATTACTTTAAAATGGGCAGAGTCCGTTCCAGATACCAAACCCAATAGCAATCCCAATCCCAATCCCAAACCCCGGCAATACTTGGGTAATATTTAAGCTAAGCTGCGCATATCATTACCATGGCATCTCTTTGCTAAAAAGAGGCATGTGCCGATGACGATGCCGATTGGGATTGCGACTACGATCCTGAGGAATCAGAGAGAGCTCTGTACTCAGGGTCACGAGGGTTGATTACACACACACAGCACACATAACACACACCACACGAAGTCCTTTGCTGGAGTGGCGTGCAACAGACAAAAGGGAAAATCGAAGGGGCGTCCACCGTTCCACTTTTGTATGGCGGTGGGGAACTGAAAAAAACGCCCCCTTTTCAGCACTACTAATAGTCCAGCAATTAGGCGTTTAATCATAATGTAGCGCTAATAGATTTTGTCAAAATACACCATTTAAATACCTGTCTTCTTCCTGAGTGCAGTTATAATAATAATTATTACAAAAATATAAAAAAACAAAAACATAAACATATAAATATATAAAAGCATGCACATCCCACACAAATACTTAATTACTTGCAGTAATCGATAACATTTAAATAAGCTAGACTGTTAATGGCCGTAATCGATAACATTTTAATAAACTAGACTGTTAATGGTAACAGTTACTAAATTTAAACACCTGCAGTAATCGATAAAAATTAAGTAAGTTAGACTGTTAATGGTAACAGTTACTTAGTTAGACTGTTAATGGTAACAGTTACTTAGTTAGACTGTTAATGGTAACAGTTACTAAATTTAAACACTTGCAGTAATCGATAACAGTTAAATAAGCTAGACTGTTAATGGTAACAGTTACTAAATTTAAACACCTGCAGTAATCGATAACAATTAAGTAAGTTAGACTGTTAATGGTAACAGTTACTTAGTTAGACTGTTAATGGTAACAGTTACTAAATTTAAACACTTGCAGTAATCGATAACATTTAAATAAGCTAGACTGTTAATGGTAACAGTTATTTAGTTAGACTGTTAATGGTAACAGTTACTTAGTTAGACTGTTAATGGTAACAGTTACTAAATTTAAACACTTGCAGTAATCGATAACAGTTAAATAAGCTAGACTGTTAATGGTAACAGTTACTAAATTTAAACACTTGCAGTAATCGATAACATTTAAATAAGCTAGACTGTTAATGGCAACAGTTACTAAATTTAAACACTTGCAGTAATCGATAACAGTTAAATAAGCTAGACTGTTAATGGTAACAGTTACTAAATTTAAACACTTGCAGTAATCGATAACATTTAAATAAGCTAGACTGTTAATGGCAACAGTTACTAAATTTAAACACTTGCAGTAATCGATAACAGTTAAATAAGCTAGACTGTTAATGGTAACAGTTACTAAATTTAAACACTTGCAGTAATCGATAACATTTAAATAAGCTAGACTGTTAATGGCAACAGTTACTAAATTTAAACACTTGCAGTAATCGATAACAGTTAAATAAGCTAGACTGTTAATGGTAACAGTTACTTAGTTAGACTGTTAATGGTAACAGTTACTAAATTTAAACACTTGCAGTAATCGATAACATGTAAATAAGCTAGACTAGCTTGCCACAAGTAATTGCACATCCAGCAGTGGCAACTTGGACACAATCACAGTCAAGCTCTACAAAATAGGACATTTTGTCTACGCATAATCATTAAAATAAACATAATAAACCATACGCCACTCATATAATATATAATTATATATGAAATCCCACCACAAACATATGAATAAGTGCATGCATTAATATTTGGCATTATTTGATTCCCCCTCGATCAACAGGCAAGCGGAAAGAATCCGGCTGAGATTTTATTGTGTTATTCAATTATTAGTATGGCAGTTTGGCATTGTTAAGGATCATAATGCCGTGTAATCCGCCAGGCAGGCTCTTAAGTGCATGCCTTTTATTTACGCCGTTGGTACTCATTAGATCCGACCAGACGGACACACGGGCAGGCAGACAGACGGACCATTAACAGGGCCCTTAAGCGGCCAACCACCAAAAAAAAAAAAACCCCATGAAAGATTTTTGAGGCGAGGGAAATTTGGCAGAATGAATGCCGTATTGAATGCCGTATGAATTTGTACGCCGTAATCGAGCATAGTAGGAAAAATCGCATCATGTGCAATTATTATTTCATAATTTGTTTGAATTTCGTATTTGGAGAGAGAGTGCTGAAGAGGTGAAGGGTGATAAAGTCAATAGCTTTGCGGTTGGGTTACTCTTTATTGCTGTTGGGTTTGTTCGGTTTGTTCGGTAGTTCTTGTTACCCTATGTATGTATATACAACTGAGATCGTCAACTTGTTAATTGCTTGTTGCGAGTGCTGTTTCAAGTGCGCTTAGCGTGCGCGCAATTATTATTCAAATTAATTATATTTCTAGATATATATATATATATGAGCCTGTCAAAATGAAAGTAGTGGAATAGTAGTGGAACTTTCTTCGATTTCCCTGGGGCTAAATAATATTCGTAAGAACTAGATATAATGTGGGGATGTATTACACAACGTTTAGTATTTGGTTGCATTGGAAACTAGCAAAATGTGACCAAATGTTGACATCGATGACCAAGACCCCTTCAAAGTGTCCTCACACCACAAATGCTCAATCGTGTTGGAGACTGGGCCGGTCATCCCATCCCGATGCCTCCATTGGTCTTGAATGGTTCTGTAGAGACTTTACTGATGATCCTTGAGTCGTTGTGCTGTTGCAATGCCCAAATCAATTGTGTCTCATCGGTAACATATGGTGGCATCAATTTCTCCTATATATATATATATACTTTTTAATAAGTTCTCCTTTTTAAAAGCATTTTTTTTAAATTAATCATATTTTTGCTCGGTTTTCCTAGACTTCTTCCCTTTTCTTTAATTTAAACCTTGTAGAAACCATTCAAGTTTTGGCTTCTCATTTTCAAGCTGCTTAGCTTTTTCCACATTTACATTAGATTCCCCAAATATATATATGAAATATATGTACATGCTACTTTGAAGTGAGTACTTGAAACAATGATTGCAATTTTCCACACAATTGCCAAATAATTATCATATTCATGTCATTTTCCGCTGAGTCGAAATCGAGAACGAAATCGAGCTGGAATAAAATTTGCATTCTAATATCGGCAGGAATAAATTCAACGGAAAAAAGCATTCCGATTTTGATTAGCCTTTAAATTCTGCTTCATAATTGTATTTGCCAGATTACAAATGTATTTAAATATAATGTAAAGACACTTAAAGTACAGTCGAAGGTATATAGATGATAAACTAAGGCCTGCCTGAGACCTACTGACTTTTGTGTGATTATATTTATTATTATTATTATATTTAAATTTATATTTCAATTAGTATTATTTTCAGATTTATATTTATTTATTTTTTATTTTATTTTATTTTTATTATTAGTACATTGAAATTTATTACTTATGTTCGAGGATTTCATTTAAAAGTGCTATTTTATTTGCTTACCAATTGCTTTGGGATCCAGCTGATAGGGAGGTATTCCACAGTGGGCGGGCGGTGGTGTTGTTAACGGATCTCCATTGTGGCAAAAGAAAGGTGGCAGCCCAATTTTATTTGCCTGCAAATATGAAATCCAAAAAATACATTCAAAGTAAAATATAACATTTTGATAACAATAATTGTTATATATATATATAACATATATATATATATATATATAATATATATTTATATGTAAAAGGGATCAACAGACTGCATTTCGATAACATGTTAAGCGATATCAAAACTGTGCTCGATAACTGTCAACTCTATGTATGAGTAACATTACTCGATTAAAGCTTTGCAAACATCTTTGAGAGTGTTTATAAATTAAGGAAACATTACAAATTTTAAATAGTTCGAGTTCGAGTCTGAGTCAGAGTTCATTGGACTTTTGTTGACCTCTAGCGGTGACTTCGCTTAACCTGGCAGCGACTGCAGCCAAAGCAGGCAGGCAATGCAGAAATGCGCAAAGATAAACAACGGGTGAAAAGCAGTGGGAGAAGGAAAGAGAGAGAGTGGGTTGAGAGAGGTTAAAAGGAGAGCGGACAATTGGTAAACAGAACGCAGTATGCAGTATGCTTCCCCTCCCCCCTCTTATGCAAGCATCTTCTCTATCCCTTTCTCTCCCTCCCATGCCCCTGCTCTCATTGCGCTGGCATTGTTCACAAAGTGCACATTATCAATTTAAAGACAGGCAGTCCACATTAATGTACTATTTTATTGGGACTGTGAATTTAATCGAAAATATGTCCATTCAATTTTGCGTTCATTTAATGGATACAAATGGCAAAAACTCCCTATCTCGCTCTCGCGGCTAAAGCTCTCACTCTCAATTCCTTTAAATTTCAGCTTTACATATTTACAGCTTTCTAGGTAATTTAGTTTAAGTTCTGCATGGACAACATTGGTAAAAGCTTTCTTGATTAGAGCTCTCTGCCTCTCACTATTATCTATTCCGTTAATTTATACAGCTTTCCAGATCTAGTAACTAAGCTCCGCATGGATAAAAATGGCCAAAACTCTCTCTATTTAATTGAATTAGTTATTTTAATTTAATTCGTTATTGTATAATTCATTATTGATAAATTGTTTCGAGCGTTCTTCTGACAGTTTTCATTATGAACAAATTGAACTTTTTTTAAACTGTATGTTTAGCGAATGTATAAAAATAATTGAAAAAAAAAGTAAGGCTCTCTTTCCCGTTGACTAGAGCTCTCTGCCTTTGTCTCTATTCCTCTCTCGCTCTCTCGCGGAGTAGAGAGACTCCATACATTTCGGCTTTACATTTGCCGCCTTCTAAATCATTTAGTTTGAGCTCTGCATAAATAGAAATGGTAAAGGCTTTCTCTTGCTTTGGGATCGCTGCCTTTTTCTATTCTTTTAAGTGCAACCGAAATTATCTGCGTTAAATCTCCGCTGCTTTCCAGATCAGTTTGAGCATTGATACAAATGTTAAAAGCGGTCTCTCGTCTAGAGTTCTCTGCCTATATCTATTCCTTTAAATGTAAGCGAAAATATTTGGATAACGTTTGTTCATACAGCTTAAACACGGCTAAGCCCGCTCTCAATTAGCAGTCTCCTCCTCCCTAAATCTCTCTATTTTCTATTGCTTTCTATTACACTCTTAGCGCTTTATAGATCATTTAGCATTGAGCATAGATAAAATTAAAAGAACAGCTCTCTCATATTTTCTATTACTTTTGGTGCTTTATCTTCCCCCCCCCCCCCCCCCCCCCTTTCTCACTCATAGATCATTTGGCTTGAGCATCCTCTTTCTATGCTTCTGTCTGGACATCGGAGTGTAAGGAACAGTTGCCTGGCTACTGCGGACTCAGTTTCCGAGTTGCTGTTGTCAACTTTTTATGTTCAATGTAATAATAATACATATACACACATATATACACATATGCATATACACAAATATGCAGCTAGATAATGCTGTGTGTGTGTGTTTGTATGCATATTTGTAAGTTTGTTGCGTATTATCATCAATGTTGTTGTTGTGGCTTGATGAATAAAACTACAAAAACAACAATAACAAAAACAAGAATAATAACAAGCGACGGCAGCAGCAAGCAGCGGCTACAAAGCAAGCGAAACCGAAAATATGCCTTTAATGTTTGCCGCCGCTAAACGAATATAAAAAGTGCCGCCAACGCTGCCAGCGCGTCCGCCGTCGCTTTCCCTCCACCCGCTACACAACACTGCCAGCCCCCCTCCCCCTTCTGGCTTGCTTCAACCGTCTGCTTGGGGTTTTAATTTTTTTTTTGCGTCATTTGTGATTGTGCTGTTTTTTTGTTTTTTTTTGTCGTGTTTAATTTAAGGTTAAAACTAACGCAGCAACAATTCCAATTTTTAAGCATTTATTGTGCGCTGTTATTAATTTGTATATATATATTTAATATTGTTATTAAATTTGGTGCAGCGACCATTTTAATTTACAGCTGTTTGCTAATACGCCGTTAATTGGGCTTTTAAATGGAAAAACACATTTTACATTCTGTAATTAGCAGTCATAATAAATAAATAATAAGAATATCAATTATAATTTAAATCAGCTATCCAGAAAGCAACGGATTTAGGCTCCATTTACGATAATTTAATATACATCATTTTTATTAATGTTTATTTTTTATTTACAGTTACTCGATGCTCTCTTCATAGCCTTACGACTCACACACTGACAGCTTCGATTGAAACTATGCAAAGAGCTAATGAGAAAGGCCACAAGAAGAGGCTGAAGAAGAAGAAGCTTGCTATTGATCTTAAATATTTGTGTATATACAGTGGCTCAAAGCTTAATTCAAACAGTGTCAAATAAAAAATTTAATTGCCTGCCATAAACTAATTATTCATTATTTTTCAAAAATTCTGAGCAGCTCAAATGTGTAAAACATCACTCGGCGGAATGGCACCCAACAAGATTTCCGCCGAAGAGGAGGAGCGGAGGATCGTCAGGAAAATAAGGGAAAATCCCAGGCTATCGGCTCCAAAAGTGCCTCAACAGGTGCAGGATGAAATGGGGAAAAAGTGCAATGCGGAAACATGGCTTCAATGCCCGAGTACCATGGAAGAAGCCCTTTATAAGCGCAAAAAATAAAGGGACTAGGATGACGTTCGCCAGAACCCACTTGGACAAGGATTTGGAGTTCTGGAACACTGTCATATTTGCAGATTAGTCCAAATTCAACATTTTTGGCTCTGACGGACCGAATTATGTGTGGCGACAGTCCAATACTGAGCTGAATCCGAAACACGTAAAGGCAACAGTCAAGGTTGTTGGAGGAAGTGTCATGGTATGGGCATGTTTCTCGTCAGCCGGCGTCGGGAAATTGGTGTTCATTGAGACAACAACGGACAAGAATGTATACCTCGACATACTAAAGGAAAGTTTACTCCAAGGTGCCGAGAAGCTAGAATCCGACATACTATCCGGTTCTATCAGGACAACGATCCCAATCATAAGGCCAAGATAGTACAGTCCTGACTCATCGGGAACTGCCCCCACATGATAATTCCACCGGCTCAGTCTCCAGATTAAAATGTTATTGAGAATTTGTGGGCTCTGCTGGAAAAAAAACATCAGGAAGCACAGCATATCCAGCAAAGAGGACCTCAAAAATGCTCTGCGGGATGAGTGGAGCAAAATCAGCCCAGAAGCTACCAGGAAGCTGGTATTTTCGATGAATATTAGATTAAGGGAAGTAGTTAAGGCTAAAGGATATTATACCAAGTATTAACATCCATATTTAAGTTTTTAAACGCAACATATATTACTTTTTTAAGACTGTTTCAAATAAGCATTGACCAGAAAATAGGGTACTTTTTACATTATCCTACCTAGCAGGTGGGGAAACCTCAGTTTATTAGGATCATATATAAACTTTGTTGGTTAATATGTACCTAACATAGGTCTGTGTTAACTGCATTGTTTTAAAACTATTTCTATTAAGCATTTTTGTATATATTTTGTTATATTATATATTACTCTTACTTTGCTAGGATTATAATCTTATCTTTTAACTATTAATTTTGATCATAAAAAGCTTAGATTTATTTATTTATACATAACTATTACCTATAATTTTTCATTAGAAAATGCATTGATTATTTATTTCAGCATCAATTATTTTGCATTAACACTTTTTTTGATGATTTTGAAAATGACTTGAATGGGGAGAGGGAGATGCTGTAAGAATTGGAATTGGAATTGGTCGCCATTGTTTAAAATTGTAAAACTGCAGCGCAAGATATTTTTTTTGGGGTTGTTCTTTGTTTCTCTCTCTATCTTTCGCATTAAAAAAGGCATATCAACAGCAGCACTCAGCACTCAGCACTCGGCACACACTTTTGGGTGGTTGTTGCTTGTTGCTGGCTGCTGCTCAGTTACCTCTTCTTCTCTGTTTCTGCTGCTGCTTTGCTTCTCTGCTGCTTCTTCTTCTTTTGCTTCTGATGCTGCTGCGCTGCTGCTGTTCTGCTGCTGCTTCTTCTTCCGCTGCTTCTCTGTTTTTACTGCTGCTTCTTCTTCTGCTGCTGCTTTTCTACTTCTGCTGATTCTTCTTCCGCTGCTGCTATTCTACTGCTGCTGCTGCTGCGGCTGCTGCTGCTGCTGTTCTGCTCCTGCTCTTCTGCTGCTGCTTAGTTTTTGTAGTTGTTTAGTCGGCGCGCGCTTTTTTATATATTTGGATTTCATGGGGTTTTTTTTGTGCGGAACAACGCACGCACACAATGACGCTAGTTCTGTGTGTCTGCATGTGTAGTAGTAGTATCAGTAGTAGTAGTAGTTAGTGTGCATGAGAATCCGTTGATTATGTTTACATACACGAGCACGAGAGCGTGAGTGAGAAAGGGAACGCAAGCAAAAGAGAGTCAGCGACGTCTGTATGTATGCGTGTATGCATATGTGTGTGTGTGTAACGAACGAAAAATGCTAAAAGTACCAACAACAACAACGCACCACTACCAACGACGTACGTACAGAGAACCGATAGCAGCCGAGGTGGAGGAGAGGGTGGAGCAAAGCAAAGCAAAGCTCATTCCTCTCTCTTTTTTTGGGGGTGTGTGTGCTGCACTGTGCAACACTGTTCGCTGTTCGCCGTGCGTCGATTAAAGAGATTTAAATTAAAATACTTGATTTTTTGCATTTTTTCCAAACTGATGTGTCAAAGCATATTTTTTGGTATTTGTCTTTCGGCGCTACTGAATTCTGGGCATCATATCTAGTAAAATTGTTTTCTAAATGCATAAGTCTTAAAGTTTTGAAGCCGACATAACAAATATATAAAATACAAATAGATTTGAAGTTTTTTTTGTACAGGGTCGTCTTTATAAAACTTTAATTTATAACATTACATTACATGAAATCAAATTTACATTAATTAAATATCATAATAATATGTTTACATCTATTCATTTAAATATAATTATTAACTTCAATTTTATATTATTTTAAGTGCAACTTAAAATAATAATTGTAATTTTCAATTGTTTTTAGTGTTAATATTAGCAATAAATATAATTAATGAAATGTTCAAATGTTCCTCTACTAGAAAAATGTTCCCCTCAACTAAATGATATTATAAATGGAAAAGGGACATTTTCTACAAGGGCGCATTCTTAGCTAGAACTGCCCCACCCTCTTTCCAGTCAGTACAGTGAACCTGTTGCGGGCTGGAAGGGAAGCATTTTTTTCTTTTTGGCTTAGAGGATGTTTGCTGCCGGTGTTTTGTACTTAACCTTTCTTTGTTATCGTTGTCTGAAATGGTGCAAAGCTCCACACAAAACTAATGTTTGACAACAGCAACAACAACACAAAAATCGCCCAGGCGTGCTGCAAGATGAAGCAGCGGAAGATGAAGGATAAGAAGCAGCAGCAGCAGCAGCAAGCTGACCACTTGGATTTATTTGTCTGCGCGCATAGTTTTTTGTTGTTGTTTTTTTTGCCTTCGCAAATACATTAACGGTATTTTTTTGTCGTTGGTTGAACGCCCAAAAATTCAATTGACACCAACAACAAATTGGCAATTGGCATCAGGTGGTTTGGCCCTAATCGAATATACATCCGTTTCTAATCCAAAAACCAAACTCGACGGAAAATGCTTCATCGACAGTGGTGGTCAAAATGATAGTACCACTCGGCAAAATAGTAGCGAATAGTAGCAATACTACGATATTGACGATGGGATGGTGAACTGATATTGCCACATATGGGAGTAGTTTTAATTTCAGGCCAGAATAGCATAATCCCGTAATAAAAAAAAGAAAAGAAAATGAAGATAAAAATACAAAACGTTGAGAAAACCCTCCCCTAATAGCCCGCCCCTCACCCCTCATCCAAAGAGGATTTTAAATGTAATTACCCTTTTTTGTTGCTGATAAGTGAGTATATTGTAGACTATATAATAATGTCATCCCTTGGCATTTGTATGTGGTCGCATCCTCAAAATGCAACATTGTCCAAAAATTAGGAAACCTTTCATGATTGATTTAATATTAATAATCCCAGGGTATTTCCAAGTCGTCACTTCTCTACAATTTTCAATAGCAAATCAAATTCTTTCTTATCCTTATCTTCTATTATATTTGTCGTCTCAATAATAATAATACTCATACGGTAAATTGATTACTTGTATCTGTCTCTTTTGTTATGCTTATTCTCATTCATAAATGAGAATTTGTGAGCTTGTTTATTCTTTATTCTAATGCTCTTACAGCGATAAGTCTTCTTATGCTTTTTTATGCTTTTTTTATGCTTTTTCTTCTTCTGCTTTCATTTTTTGGCAATGGATTTGGGATAAGCTGTCTTGAATCTCGTGCAAAATTTGTGGATATCATTTGAAAAGCCGCAGGAATGTGAGCTTTTTTTTGATTATTACTATTGTTGGAGTAAGTTGGGCATTGGCGACTGGAAAAGAGTCTATATTGGACTACTATGATTATATATATATATGATATTTATGTGTATATATGTGTATATGTATATATATGATTATTAATGTGTATTTGGAGTATTTTTGATTTAAGTATGACTTTTTATGTTTGACTTTTTGCAATGTTAATTTATTTACTTACTAGTTAGACTGTGTAGGCCCTGAACCGTATTGTGGTGTAGGAAGACACACAATACGGCTATATATGAGGGATGAAGAAAAACTGATGCGGGAACGGAGCTGGGCTGGGACACCAGGACTCCGACAAGCCAGAAGTCTCCTAGGTGGCTATAATCAAAAGCGATTTAAGCAAGTGATAGCCATGGGAAAGAATAGACTCAGAATACTCACAGGTCTATTGACAGGACACTGTAGACTGAGAAGTCACTGTAGACTGAGAAGTCAACTAACCAAATTAGGTATTTACAGCAGCAACATATGCAGTTTCTGCGGATACGAGGAGGAATCCTCGACGCACATCCTCACAGAATGCGTCGCCCTAACCAGGAAAAGATGCAGCATCCTAGGGCAACATATCATGAGGCCCAAGGACATAGAAGCCCTCAACCCAACAAAGCTTCTAGCATTCGTGCAGGAGTTGGGATTGATGGAAGAGCTGTAGGCTCAGTAGGGGGCACAATAGACCTTATAGGTCGCAGTGCTAACTATCCCCAATTATAATAATAATAGTTAGACTGTGACTCTTATGTCTATATTCGATTCTGTACAACTCTTCTTCTTTTTACTTTCTTTATTTATTGCTATTTAGAATATTATTTCAGACTTTATTTGATTTCTGTATCACTTGTCTTTTGTCTTATTGGTTTATTGATGTAAAACAATATATAATAGAGAGTTCTTACCATTGTTACGGGTAGTCCACCCGGTGCACCATTGGCATATGAGTAGGGAGACACCAAATAGCCCATATTGAAGGTAGGCGTATGCGGCTCGAGTTTATCTGAAATTTGGAAAAGAACCAACCAAAATTGTGACTATTAAAAACTTTTTTTGTTTTTTTCTTTTTTCGTTTATATATTAGGCAGTGATAAAAGATGAAAAACATTAATGAAATGAAATTGAATAGGAGAATTGGTGTGGAAGTGTTAATGTGGAGGAATCTACATAGCACTTGTTTTCTCTCTGTGTGGCCTTCGTTCAGTTGTTTGCATGTGTGTGTGCGTGCGTGTGTGTGTGTATTAGTTATAGCTCGCACTTTGAAACAATTAAGAAAATCATTCAAGAATTCAATTTAAGTCGCTGACCGACATTTATTCCTCTATGCTTAATTCTACAAACTCACTATCCCACTCTCTCTTTTTCTCTTTCCCTCTCTCACTCTCTCTCTCTCTTGTGTTAATTTATTAAGCGAACTGGCAAAAGAAGCATGAATAGGGATTTTTCCAACGCTGATTGCTCTTCTTTCACCATATACACACATACACACATACAAATATACATGCACACATACAGAGAGCAAAGATAATGTTAACATTGGGAAAATATCAGTCGTATCATTAAATAATTCACAGCTTGTTAGAAAATCAAGCACAAAAGACACGCTAAAAACCCCAGCAATGTACAAAACAAAGGCAAAAAAATATATATATATCTTCCTAAATCAAAATGTTAAGCAGGAGAAGTAGGAGGAGGAGGAGGAGGAGGACGCCGCAAACACGGAATGAGAATCAGCCAATGCACAAGCAAAGAAGGTACGAAAGGTACAAAAAAATATAGTGGGTAACAAAATAATCCAGGCAGCCATCCAGCCATCCAGCCAGCAAGAACTTCCAAACACACACATAACAATTTCGACGCCGGCAGCGGCGGCGGCGGCGGCAGCGACTCGTCGATTCTACGAAAACTCATTAATTTCCAAGGATACACAATACCCAAGCAAGGCAGACGTACTTGGGAATATGTATATGTACACAAACACACATGCATACGCAAGTCGCTTATGCATGTATGCAAGAAGAAGGGCTACAATCATACATTCAAGCAAACTCAATATTAAACTGAACTGATCGACGCACAGTGGGCAAAGTTGTTTGATATTGTCACGAAATTGAATAAGATGTTTTCAGGCAAGCCGAATGCTGTTGAGTACAGCAGCTGACATTTAATATATATTATTAATATATATTATACTTATTTTTATATACATGTATAAAATATATTTTGCAGCACTCAATTCCAATAAACGCATATATATGTGAGTAGTCCTCAAAAACACACATACTACTTACACATGTATGTTGTGCGCTTGTATGGATTTGTTTGTGTATTTGTGAATGCATGACTAAAATTTTTTGAATGCTCATACACACACTGACTTTTTCAGGGTTGTCGCGATTTAAAGCGCAAGGGATTATGCATACAGAACAAATTATAAGGTATTCAAATTTAATATACATAAATATTTAAAAATGCACAAGTACTTTTATTTATATATATATATATTTATTTGTACCAATTTTGGGGCCCCACAAAAAGTAACCCTTCTCAAAAAAGCCACTGGGCTGATTACGTCTCTTCTTCTTCTGCTTCTTCTTCTTCTGCTTAACGTTGTTCCGCAGAATTCTCCTGCAGAGTGTGGTCAAGGAACCAAAGGCAAAAAGCTCGTTAACTGTTTTGTTATGGGCTTAAAAAAAAACAGCAAAAACAAAAAAAAGTGTAGACGGCGGCGTCGGGTTGTTAACAAGTTATGTGTGTCTGTCTGCCTGTCTAGAAGTCGCAATCGACGCTTGCTGCGAACTGAGCACATATGTGTAGATATGTATTTATAAATGTACATAGAAAAGTAGGTACAAATGTACAAAATATGTGCATGTGAGGTGTGTGTGCAGTTTTAAGTATTGATCGTTATATGCAAATGCTTGAAGCATGCTTATGCACTGCAATAAGTAGGTACAAATGTGCACTTTGCAGTGGTAAGTATTGATTGCTAATGCAATCAATTAAACATGCTTATGTTAAGTGTTATGTTTGTGTAATATTTATTATTAATACAACATTAAAACAATGCTAGAAAATATGCTGAATATATATAAACTGCGTTATATAATAAATATCAAAATTTTATGTTAAGCAGTTGCTTTATATTTTTTAACGATCGACTGCAAAACAAATTAAATTTAAAGCGCTTGCATACACACATGCAAACATACATAATATGCATATGTTTACGTGTGTGTGTGTCTTGCAAGCAAACCTAAAAATTATACATACAAGCATGCATGCATGCACTAACACATGCATAAATAAATGCATGCACATATCGATGTACACACATTTACTCGTTCTTTTTAAAAGAACAAACACACAGACACGCTTCGAATAAGCCGCGCTGACGGCGAAAAGAAAGCACAATATAGCAAACAGAAAAAACAAGAAACAACAAGAAAACAAGAAATGAAGTAGCGTGTCGACGAGGCGATCTGCATCACCTTGTTAGCACCAACCATGGAACGAAAACGAACGCAACAAATACTAAAAGCTAAAGAGACTGGCAGCAGCTCTGATAGCAACCGCGGCAGCAGCAGCAGCAGAGGCGTCGGCAGCAGCAGCAGCCGGTTATTTATCCGCCCCAACAACAACAACTGCGTATTCAAAATGTAAGCATATGTTTGCCGCTTGTCTCATTTAAGTTTGTTTATAAAAACAGTGCATGACGAATGCGTTCTTCGTTCATGTCTTTATTTTAAATGTGTTGGTATATATATATTTTTTTTTTATGTATATATGTATTTATTTTAATGACACGAAATAGAAACACTTGGTGCTTCAATGTGATTACCCAGAAGTAAGCTGCTCTTTTCCTGTCGCGTTTTCAAATATTTACCGCGTGCCCAAAAGCCAAACTCACCTCGGTGTTTAAAAAAAAAACAATTATGCCGTCTCTGCTCCTGCTTCCAATATTTGCCGCTTGGACATGTGCTTGTCAAATTCACCTCTCTGCTCCTCTCCCGCAAGTCAAACTCACCTCGCCATATTAAAAACAAAGCTATTCTCTCCACAAGCCAAATTCTCCTGACACTAAAGCTTCAATTAGCTGTCAATGCCAAGCAACCAGCAACTCTTCTTCTGCTTCTTTCAGCGTGCTGGCCAATAATCTTTTTGCTTAGTTCTAATTAGATTTGTAAGTTTTTCTCCACTATTTTCTCGTCAGCCGCGGCCGGTGGCAAATAATATTGGCGGACTGCTGCCAATCAGCCTGCATTTAATTTTATCGATGCACAATTCCCCACCCAATAACAATAAGAAATCTATTAGCGATGGGCAGTGCAGCTTTTACCCGAAATGGTCAAACAAACTATTATATTTCTATGTTATTTATTTACATAAATATGTATAAATGTGTAAGTGGGTGTATCTGTACTAAGATCCGTTTTACAGGACAAGAGGTGAAGAAAAGATGTAAGGATAAGATGAATATAAATACTCGATAAATGAATTGCACTTACTGAATACGGGACTGTGATCTGGCCTCGTCACTGTTTTGCTGCCCTTTTCCTGGCAAAAAAATATATATAAATAATTAAAATATGTACAATTACATTGAGTTTAATATTCTATCAAAATCATAATCTACGTATTTAATAAATGTAATTTAATATTCTATTAATATTATTATATATAGTTAATAAATTTAATTTAATTACAATTTAATAAATAAATCAAATTTCAACAAGTAGAATTTACCTCACTCTCTGTTAAATCGATAAGGCTGGATTTCTCTTCGACTAAAAGGTTCTCGGATGATATTTTCTCATCTTCGCGATCGCCTTCATCTTTGAATATTTTCACCTCGTCGGTGCTGCCTAAATCATCACCGGACGAACCATGACGCGAATGTGTATGCGGCATTGTTTTAATACTCTTTCCACCACCACCACCAACAGCAGCAGCAGCCAGACACTTTCCAGCCACTTTCCAGATCGATTAGCAGTGCGAAATTTATTTCAATATTGCCTTCGGGAAGCTGTTGCTAAATGCTGCATAATATGACGTCATCATAAGCGTCATCATCACAACTACTATTCCGTATTTAAAGTGCGTCAGTTGTATTATAACCGAATTTACTAATTTGCCGGCCATATCGCTTCAAGCGCATTCACCGGCAGATTTCCAAAAAAAAAACAAAAAAACAAACAAAAAACAGAAACAAATAATTCCTAATGCGCCTTTACATCAAAGTTCGTCCAAACGTCCACGCCTGTAAACAATAAAAAGATTTCCATTAATATTTGTGTCTTATACCACAACCAGAAACATCTTATTAGATATTAATTATCTTATAAATATATTTGTATTTTTGTAGTATAAGCAATACACAGAGGAGGAGGGGGAGCAGAAGCAGGATCTACTACGTCTTATTACAAAAAATAACCGACCAAAAAAATTTCACAAACCATATCAATACATATATAAATATTATACATAATCATTTTCGTGATCTCTCAGTCTATTTTTATTTCAATTATATAGGTAACATTTGCTATTTCCTTAATGTTAATTAAGCCTTCCAACTGGAATGCTGGAATTTGCATTCCCATTGTGCACATGCATAAATATGTACAATTTGCTGAGCAGCGGCAAAAGCTCAGTTAGTTGGTCTTTTGAACCCACGCAATAAAACTTCGAAATGCGCCCAAGACGATCAGCTGTTTAAGGTATGTGTGTGTGGTACTCAACTATAAATAAAAAATAAAACAAACTAGTTTTAATCACTGCAGAAAAGCAAACACTTATACAGACAGACATTTGTATTTATTTATTATCAGTTTCTCTGTTGGCAGGTATAACGATCACTAAGTACACATATATTTAGATGTGCTTGCGTGTATGTATGTATTTTCGATGTCCTACTTGTCATTTTCGTTAAAAGTAAAAATGCACAAGGCCTTTTTGCCTCTTTGCCTGCGTCTTCGTTTTCGACCGCGGCCAGCCGATCACGAAACGACTTCCTAGAACAATCTCATCACTGTTTGCATTTGTATTTGTGTTGTTTGTTTTTAGTGTGCAGAGCCGAGGAGAGTCAAGCCGAGTCGAACCCGAGCCGAGGCGAGCCGCTGCTGCTGCTGCTGCTGTCACTGTCTCTTTCGAAGAGACAACCAAAGAATGGAAAACGAACACACACAAGCGCAGTATGTGCAGGTATGTATATGTGTGTATGCGTGTGCGCGTAGGGCTTATGCTGAAGTTTCGAACATTGTTTCGTCTATTTTCATACACACTCGCATGCACACAAACAAACATAAGCATGTACCTGATGAGGTGCGGGTCTCTGTGTCTGTGTATGTGCACAGCAGGGAATAAGGTTAACTATTAGTTCAAGGTAACAAGCGAACCCAAAACAACAACAACACTACTACTAATGACACAACGAGTTTCTATTTAGAGACGTGATTGTAGGATAAAATATCAACAGGTAGAAGAACACAGAAAAAAACAACTCAAACTCAAAGAGCAGAGAATATGAAAAATGTTTTGTATTTTCAGCAAATAAACCCACACACACACACATAAACAAATAGCACTGTGTGAATTCAAAGAATCTACAATTTGGGCTAAGTATTTAGGTACAATATATAATAAAAACTTACGATTTGATAATTGTAATTTGCCGTCGGCAAAACAACAGATGCGTTCTGTTTTATTTAACTTTTAATTGGCACTCGTTTTAATATGTAGATTTATATTTAAATATTTAGATTTCTATATATATATATATTTTGTGTATGATTTATATCCATTCGCATACACATATACACTAATCCACTTGCACATTTATATGTAAATTGTAAACTCTAAAACAATATTACATTTGATTTGTAGCACATACATTTGTTATATTTATATATATTTTTGTTACACTCCATTTTTTTTATTTTGATTTGATTTGTAATTTTTTCGCACTGTTTTTATTTGTGTATTTTATTTTATTTTTTGTCAACTTTTACTCGTCAAACGCACATGCCACCAATACATTGACAGAGCTAAAGCATACATATATAAACAGACACACACATACACACACACATAAACAGCCGCTGACGATGACGACGATCCCGATCAAAAACGCCACACGTTACACACACATTGACACATACTCACGAGATACGCTCATGTGTGTGCATGCATGCATGTGTGTATGCATAAGTATTTTCTGCTGTTTTACATGTGTGTACATTCACATTCACATACATTTATACACACTAGTGTATATATAAATATGTATCTTGATTTTGTCAAGAAGTAAAATTTCGTCGGCACGATCCTTCTTTCTTTCGTTACTTAATTCGTGCATATAATCAATTATTTACCTCATTCTGTATATATATTTTCATTTTAAATTGTCATCAAAGAGTTACGACTATTTTCGGTAGCAAGTGCAATTTTTGAAATGCGGTAAATTGAATATTAAAAAAACGCTTGAAAATATCACACACAGCCGCTCGCCAAACCTCGCGCAACAAAAACTGAGAAATTAACAGAGCTTCCAACGCTTCCGTAACACAACTGAAGGCTGTTAAGAATAACAGCCAGCGCAGTGTACGTATTTCAAAACGGAACTGTTACCATAACAGACAAGTTGCTTCAACTGTTAACAAGCCTTACTCGCTGCTGCACAGAAAACAGCTGATATTTGACAGGTAATATATCGATCAATTCAACTTGCACACGTTACTTGCTATCGATTCTATCGTGTGTATCATAATCGATGTTAGTACGAGCTGAAATTCATATTATCGATATATAAATTCAAACCAAACTAATTTAACAAGTGCTGCAAAGGTTAGCTGCCAGTGATGGCACTTTCCAAAGCAAGTACCTGGAAAAAAGCCAAACATTTGACCAGAGAATATGAAAAGAGCAAGCGATAATTAAATTTCAGTCGTTTTCTTGTAAATTAAATATTTATTTATTTTCTATATCGCTGTATCTATTATTCTAATGAATAAATGGTAAAATCTTATATATTTGATATAATTGACGCTGTTTCTGTTGGATTTGGAACAGTTTTCTTCATGGTTTATCGAAGCTGTATGGATAAGATTGTCATCATTTGTTTTTGATTTAAAATAGTTGCTGAAAAAATAAGAAAATAATTCACATTAAGATAAGATATTTCAAATTACAAATTTAAGGAATCAATGTGCTGATCAGTTCTACTATCTTAAACAAAAGGGTTTACATGATTAATTCAAATACGATTAAATGTTCATCATTCATTTACCATCGTTTTTTAAGTTATTTACTTTTCTGTTGCTGTTTTTACTTACGTTTTTTGCACGCAAGGCACATATTCCTAGAAACCAGAACTTTCCAACTGCAAGCAAAAGAAAATAAATATAAATAAAACTATAACTTATTTGACATAAAAAATATATATATATAATAGGTTTAATCAGCGATTAATTAGTTTGCGTTGGATATGGAACAGTTCTCTTCATGATAAATCAAAGCGAGCTGGGTAAGTTTGTCATCATTATATGCATTTATTATTATTATATTATTTATAATATTCACCTAACCTTTTGACTAACTTAATGAACGTCATTGGAAGAGATCAAGTCTTACTTCAACTGCAAAATGAAAAAATATATTAAATATTAAGATTTAAAAATATAAATTGATAAATACAAAGATTAAAATTGAAATTCAGTAGTTGGATTTGTCATTTATTGCACAAATGATGGGGAATCCGTAGATAAATCATCAAAATTCATATTCATTCTTGTTTATGTGGGATATGTTGAGCCAGGCTTTATCAGCTGGCTTAACATAACCTACCATCCACATCCTCTCTCTTTGCAATGCAGCCTGCTCTCAGCGCACTCAGCGCTGTTATCTCTCATTGAAAACTTACTTTTAGATGTGGAAACTACTTTGCTCGTCATGCTCGTCACACTGTAATTAAAAGAGTGTACAAAGCGCAATTAGCAAGGGGTTTATTTAATTTGTTTATTTATTTACTATTATGAATTAAATATCAGCAATTAATTAATTTGCGTTGGATATGGAACAGTTCTCTTCATGATAAATCAAAGCGAGCTGGGTAAGTTTGTCATCATTATATTATGCATTTATTATTATTTTATTTATTTAATTTAACTAACCTTTTGGCTAACTTAAGGAACGTCATTGGAGGAGATCCAGTCTTACTTCAACTGCAAAATGAAATAATATATTAAATATTAAGATTTAAAAATATAAATTGATAAATACAAAGATTAAAATTGAAATTCAGTAGTTGGATTTGTCATTTATTGCACAAATGATGGGGAATCCGTAGATAAATCATCAAAATTCATATTCATTCTTGTTTATGTGGGATATGTTGAGCCAGGCTTTATCAGCTGGCTTAACATAACCTACCATCCACATCCTCTCTCTTTGCAATGCAGCCTGCACACAGCGCACTCAGCGCTGGTATCTCTCATTGAAAACTTACTTTTAGATGTGGAAACTACTTTGCTCGTCATGCTCGTCACACTGTAATTAAAAAGAGTGTACAAAGCGTAATTAGCAAGGGTTTATTTAATTTGTTTATTTATTTACTATTATGAATTAAATATCAGCAATTAATTAATTTGCGTTGGATATGGAACAGTTCTCTTCATGATAAATCAAAGCGAGCTGGGTAAGTTTGTCATCATTATATTATGCATTTATTATTATTTTATTTATTTAATTTAACTAACCTTTTGGCTAACTTAAGGAACGTCATTGGAGGAGATCCAGTCTTACTTCAACTGCAAAATGAAATAATATATTAAATATTAAGATTTAAAAATATAAATTGATAAATACAAAGATTAAAATTGAAATTCAGTAGTTGGATTTGTCATTTATTGCACAAATGATGGGGAATCCGTAGATAAATCATCAAAATTCATATTCATTCTTGTTTATGTGGGATATGTTGAGCCAGGCTTTATCAGCTGGCTTAACATAACCTACCATCCACATCCTCTCTCTTTGCAATGCAGCCTGCTCTCAGCGCACTCAGCGCTGTTATCTCTCATTGAAAACTTACTTTTAGATGTGGAAACTACTTTGCTCGTCATGCTCGTCACACTGTAATTAAAAGAGTGTACAAAGCGCAATTAGCAAGGGGTTTATTTAATTTGTTTATTTATTTACTATTATGAATTAAATATCAGCAATTAATTAATTTGCGTTGGATATGGAACAGTTCTCTTCATGATAAATCAAAGCGAGCTGGGTAAGTTTGTCATCATTATATTATGCATTTATTATTATTTTATTTATTTAATTTAACTAACCTTTTGGCTAACTTAAGGAACGTCATTGGAGGAGATCCAGTCTTACTTCAACTGCAAAATGAAATAATATATTAAATATTAAGATTTAAAAATATAAATTGATAAATACAAAGATTAAAATTGAAATTCAGTAGTTGGATTTGTCATTTATTGCACAAATGATGGGGAATCCGTAGATAAATCA
Source organism: Drosophila conformis (assembly GCA_035041375.1). Lineage (NCBI taxonomy): Eukaryota > Metazoa > Arthropoda > Insecta > Diptera > Drosophilidae > Drosophila > Drosophila conformis. The sequence continues at coordinate 815,189 of JAWNLE010001377.1, forward strand.
TCAAAATTCATATTCATTCTTGTTTATGTGGGATATGTTGAGCCAGGCTTTATCAGCTGGCTTAACATAACCTACCATCCACATCCTCTCTCTTTGCAATTAAACCTGCTCTCAGCGCACTCAGCGCTGTTATCTCTCATTGAAAACTTACTTTTAGATGTGGAAACTACTTTTCTCGTCATGCTCGTCACTTACTGTAATTAAAAGAGTGTAAAAAGCGCAATTAGCAAGTGGTTTATTTTATTTATTTATTATTATGAGTTAGATATCAGCAATTAATTAGTTTGCGTTGGATATGGAACAGTTCTCTTCATGATAAATCAAAGCGAGCTGGGTAAGTTTGTCATCATTATAATAAGCATTTATTATTATTTTATTATTTATGTTATTTAACTAACCTTTGGGCTAACTTAATGAACGTCATTGGAGGAGATCAACTGCAAACCTTTTTGCAATACAGGTATGTCTGAAATAATGGAGAAGACTGAATAAAATCTTGTGGAAAAAGTTAAACTATAAAAAATGTGATGTTAAGCTCAGTTGCAAACGTGAAGAGTTTCATCAGAATGAATTTTCAAGAGTAGCAAATAAATAAAAGTCATCAGTGCAACTAAAATAAATATTTAACAATATAAGGAACTCACCATTTAAAAATTAAATTTGTGCAATTCTGTAAAAAAAATGAAAAAACAGATATAAATTGAATAAGTATTGTCAATAAATGGAAATATTTAATTAAAATGGGAATTCATCAGTTGCAAAGGTGACCAGTTTCATCAATTTAATTATTCAAGAGTAGCAAATAAAAGATCATCAGTGAATATATATAATAATAAATATATATGCAAAAAGACAGCTTACCATTTTCAGGAGGAGCAAGTTAAGCAATTGCTGCAAAAGTAGTTAAAAAAAACACTTGAATTAATAATAAATAAAGTCAGATAAAAAGTGGAAAGTCCAAATTGCTTTGTGGCTTTCAGCTTAGTTTTAGATTTTCATCAATTGATTGTACAGAGACGAAAAATAATGAAAACATCATGTACAAAAATAAATATTTGAAGTTAGATTCAAATCGTAAACTCACCAATATTAAAGGCCATCAAATTTGATTGGAAAAACGATGAAAGATACACTGAGAATAAATAAGATCACGTTCAAAATAAATTGTAAATAAAAGAATTTCAAAAATTATTTTTGTTTTACTCACCTTACCAGAAGACAGTCAAATTTTTGAGGAAATGTCTGAAAAGAAATCGAAAAAACCCGAAAAATACCCAAAAATATTAAACACAATTTACGTTTATTTGTTTTTCTTTTTTTTTTAAATTGTTTGACATTTTGAAATGGGAATCCAAAGTGTATAATTTAGTTATTTAAACGGCCTCCTGGACTGGTGGCTCATAGCCCTCGGGGCGATCGATGACGGCACCCTCGGCGGAGACGACGGCTTCTGTAGTTTTTCCGCCGCCATCGCCATGAAGGTCGAGCAATTTGGAGACATCGAAGCGGGGCTTCTTGAGCACCTTCACCTTCCGAATGTAGACATCGTGCAGCGGGTAAATACGCTGACAACTCTTCTCAATGTCCTTGGCAATGGAGTCCAATGCCAGCTTGTTGACCAGCTGCTTCAAATCGGCTCCGCTCACCTCGTTCGTAATAATGTCAGTCATGCGGGCGCGAATTTTGCGCACCTGCGACTGCTGAGCGTAGCACGTTTTGCGCTGCGACTGTTGATCCTTCGATGTGAATCCGATGCAGAATACACGCAACAAATAACCGTCGCTAGTTTTGGCCTCGACAATTGCCTCGATGAGCGTCTGCCATTTCTTAACCATCGATCTGTGTTTGCAGAATGGAAAACGTTAAGCTAATGTAAATGGTAACAGAAATGCATGTGTACACATTGACATGCACATGTTTGTCTTATCATCTTACATCCACTGCCATATATACATAGTTATACACATATTCATTATGTACATGTTACTAATATGTACATATGTCACAGTGTAAATATGCCATGCACACAAATACCTTACTCACACATATATTCAGCACACACACACATTTACACACACCTGTATTTATCGGTGGTCAAATCCATTCCATGAAAATTGCATAGCACATTGCGATCCTGCACATCTTCGGCAATCAGGCGGAACTTGCGGAAGGAGCGCTCGGGATCGATGTCTTTCTGCAAATCGGCCAGCGAAACTTCAAAAACGCGACCTTTCAAATAGTCGGACGCAATGCGCTGGCCCTGCGTACGATTGACGAGGGTTTTGCCAATTTGGCGTGTTTGGAACATGTTCGGTGCCTTGACATCGTACCAATCCTTGCGCGAGAAGGGATCGATCACCTTCTTTTTGCCACCTTTCTTGCCGCCTTTTGAGAGACCTTTATTTTTGCCGACCGCCATGATGAACGCCTGAACCGGAAAAGGTAGAGTCACGTTGGCACAACTGTCAAAAGATGGTAGCCAGCAAACAGTGTTGCTAGTTGTCCAAAAAAACATGCCACACATTGCTGGCGTAATTGGAACATTAGGAGAATGAAACAGATTGGTTACATTCAATTTAAATATATTATTTTAAACTGTATATTAATCTTAAACTCTTTTTAAAATATTTGCAAATTAATTGAATTATCCGAATTTTATAAAATTAACAAAATTTTATAATCAAATACAGGTTTGTTAAAGTTTTTATTATTTTAATGCAATAAAACAAATATTATAGTTAGTAAATTATTTAAAATGAATGGAATTAACCAGATGCTACAATTAGACACTTGTTTGTCATAGTTTTTATTATTTTAAATAAATAAACCAATTAATATTATATATTTTTTTATCACATACAGCTCTTATAAATAATTTTTGCTATATATATTAATAAGTACAGAACTTTGTATTTAAATAATTTGATTAAAAACCACAACAACAAAGGAATTAAATGACTTAATTAAAATAATAATTCTCTCATAATTACTCAAAATTTCCCAATTGTTCCATTAAGCAAATAAACCACCAGCTTATCAACACTGTTTTTGTATAATGTGTGTTGGTAAAAGAACGTGGTATTTTACGGCGTTGAAACTCTGGTCACACCGTCAGTTATTCATCGCATCCATTTTTGTTCGCTTAGTTCCTTTTAAATTATTTTCGCGATCGAAATAAAGTTCACAATTGTTTGTCTTCTCATCGCAAATATTTTACAATACATTATTATTCAACTCGGTTCCCAAGAAGGCATAAGCAAAGCAACTTTGAACAACGCTGGCAAAGGACAAACCCACAGTCACACACAATAACAGAGCATCGTTTTTTTTTGTGGTGTGTTTTGCATGAATTTGGCTGGCATTTTTGCCTCGTATGAAAATATCTGCAACCGGATGGACCACATTTAATTACTTCTCTTGATCTCGCTGCAACGGCAAAAATGTACAAATTTACCAAATTAAACTAAGAAGCAAGCAACAACATCCATAAATAAATGTAAGCGACACGCTTTAACGAATAAGCGCATAACAGATGTAAATAACACAAACACATATATGCGTATGTATGTGTGCGTGTAGAGAACAACGCTCAGGAAATGCTGCAAGCTCGCATATGTAAATAACATAATCAGGATACTCTGCAAAGATAAGAAATGTAAATAACGTATGCCAATACAACATATGTAAATGCAATGTACAATTGATGTACAGCAGTCTGTAATGGATCCAACTAATTTTGCCTACGAACATTATGGTATATTAGTTCAAAACGATGACGATGATATTTCAAGGGCCGATGAACTAAACACTTTAAATGCACAGCATTTAAATGATGGTAAGTAGATAGCTACATATTTTGTTATTTGTTCAAATAAAGCAAACTAAAAATATGCATACTTAAATTAAACGATTATTTGCTTATAGAACGCAAATCATAATTACTAATTATAATTATTTTGTTGTAATTATTTAGCACTTATTTGTAGCAGTCAAAGAAAGCAAGACGAATCCTCGAAAAGAAGCGAAGACGACGACGAAGATTTGGTCAACTGCATGCAACAGTTGCAAGAACAACAGCAACAGCCAGATCGACAAGAGGTAGAAATTAAAGACGTTGATATGATGATGGACCGAAAGAGTGGCAAGTGTCGACGCTGGGAACAGAAACTCGTACAAATCAAGACAATGGAAGGGGAATTTAGTGTCACAATGTGGGCATCTGGGACATCAGATGATGAATACTCTGGTTCCGAGCAGACTGCCGATGAAATTGATTATTTAAATGCTGCCGCAGAACAATCGGTAATACAGAAAACAGAGACAGTATTAAATCAACAGCAGCAACATCAACAGCAACAGCAACAGCTCGAGCAACAATTGCTGTTCCAACAGGAGCAATATATTCAGTTACAACCCCATATGATACTACCCTTAAGTGGCACAACTCTAGCAACAACAACAACAGCAGCCACAGTAACGGATAAATGCAACAATCGACAACAACAAGCGAAGCGAAATCCAACAGTATCTTCGTCAACATTTGCCGTCATTTCCTCGCAGAATTGTCAATTGATTAGCAGTGATCCCAGCGGAATTCTTCCTATCGGCAATCAATCCCTATTAAGCAACGATAATGATTGCGATCTGATCAATCAGCATAATGGGACGACTAATTATGGAACAACACTCTCCAACTATAGCATAGTGCGTTCAGGTAAGTCGTAGTTGTTGAATATAAGTTATAATTATTAACTATTAAATTTTAGCTATAGACTCGGCTGCGAATGGAGCTGCTGCTGCTGCTGCTGGGGATGCTTCGGATTTCTCTCAGTACAGCAACGATAAGAAGATCGCCTGTCCGCACAAGGGTTGTCACAAATACTTTCGGGATTCGTCCGCAATGCGCAAGCATTTGCATACACACGGGCCGCGGGTGCACGTTTGTGCCGAATGTGGCAAGGCATTTGTGGAGAGCTCAAAGTTGAAGAGGCATCAACTGGTCCACACGGGCGAAAAACCATTTCAATGTACCTTCGAAGGCTGCGGCAAACGCTTTTCGCTCGACTTTAACTTAAGGTATAAATAATATATACTATATATATATATACTTGTCTTTATAAATATATTTATTCTCCATTTATGTAGAACGCATGTCAGAATCCACACGGGAGATCGACCTTTTGTTTGTCCTTTCGATGCGTGCAACAAGAAATTCGCACAGTCCACCAACTTGAAATCGCATATTCTAACCCATGCCAAGGCCAAGTAAGTAAGCGAATATGAATACTTGTGCATATCTATATAAATAATATATGTAAAAATGTTATTTTTGCAGGCGTAATACTGGCACTCCGCGCCATAGCAATTGTCTCAGCAAGTCAGAGCCCCCGAGTCCCGGGGATAGTTCTACAAATCTAATTAAAGTCGAATTGCGTGATACAAATAGTAGTACTACGATTTCAGATAACACCCATGCCGCCGCCTCGTTCGTAATGTACGCCGATTAACATCATTATTCATTAGGAGTATAATATTAATAATAATTATTATAGGTACATAGTGTGTGTATATAGTATATATAAAGCTAAACTGTCTAAGTTAGTTAAGATACATTTATTTTCTCAAAAAATGATTACTATTAAATAGAACACAAATTTATATGAAATCGGAATCTTTTGCTACTGCTGTTGCTTTTCTTTATTAAGATCTTTGAAGTCCTTAGTTTTTAGTCTGATTTATAGGGTGTTTATCTGATGATCTGTTCTGGGGAAATCATGTTTATAGGTTTTATTCAGTTGATGCTCATTTATAGGCAGCGGCGTATTTTTGCGTAATGTGTAGTCTGCAAAGATATTGAAGTGAATATATATATATATATATATATATATATATCTTATGTATTTACCACGCATATAGACTTGGGAGCTTTTAGTTCGTTGCAGTAACTGATCATTTAACTTCCGGTTTGGTCGAAAGTAATTCTTTAATATATTAGACTTGTAAGTTTCGGGCGATTCCTCAGTTATTAGCTAATAAGGCAAGCATTAATTAAATTAAATTACTTCATTTAAATTAAATTGATAATAATACTTACTGTACTATCTTCCGATTCAGTGGAACCTATATCTTTTCCATTGCGTGCCTCGAAGTTGAAACTTTTGTCTTCGATAAAGTTGATTACTCGCAGATCCGCTGGTGGTAATTTGATATTATTTTCTATATAATTGGGTAGCTTCCACGATTTAATATCATCGTTCCACAAAGAGTTTTCCATTATCTTCTCTGGATTCCTAATGAAAGAAATCGGAATTCAAATATCGAGCATATATATACTTATATTATCATTATATTTACCAATTTTTGCCATTTTTGCGCAGAATTGGCTGGGCCTTCAGTAAGAGTAACTGATAGAACTTGAGATTACGACTCAAGTGCCTAATTTCGTCCAAATAATCCTCCCTATCCAACTGGAACTCCGAATTGAGATCGGCTACTTCTCGTTCCAGCATTTTGATTTTCTGGCTGGATATTTTGATGCGTTCATTTTTGCTATTGATCTCTTGTTGAATGCTGGCGTAATGTCCCTGCAACAGATCCCGATCCTCGCTCTGCATGCGGCTCAGGGCATGGGCGATGGCACTCAGGTGCCGTTGCGCCTCCAATTTGCGCATTCTGTGCCGCTCTCGCAGCTGTACATCATCGACTCTTTCCCCACCAATGAGTGCATGTTTTATTAAATCGATGCGTTTGCGTGCATGCAACTGGAAATCCGCATCACCCTCCTTGATTTCCTCTCTCTCCTCTCTCTCCTCTCTTTCCTGTGTTTGCGCCCTTTTGGTCTCGTTGGTCTTGTCGTTCATCTCGTCCCGCATTTGTTGTCGCATCTTGGCCTTTTCCTCCTCCAGCCAAAACTCCCTGTTTCTATCGTTTGTTAAAATATTCTGTTGATTCTCGTCGAGCATGCGTTTCAGGCTCATAATCTGCTCCTGATATTGTCGCAGCTGTGCATCCTTGGGGTCCTCGTTGATGGTGGGTATATTTGATATACTCTTCGCCCGGCAGGCATAGCGTAGAGTGGACAAAGTCTCATCGTAGCTGTTATCGGCAGGCGATATACAGGATACCATTAGAGTTTTTGTATTGCCACCCAGAGAATCCTAAATATGTATTCGAATTCAGTTAACAGTATATATATATAAATGGATAATCAATACCTGTAGTAGTCTAGTTAGCTTTGAGTCCCTGTAAGGTATATGCTTCGACTTGCCATCCACCAATGCTGAGATTACATTTCCAAGTGCCGACAGAGATAAATTAATTTTTGTTGCCTCTTTTAATCTCTCACCAAATGCGCCCGTTTTACTCTGCCTCTCTGAGCCCGCCAGATCTACCAGATTTAATTTTCCTCTACGTATACCCCCTATTATTGGATTTGTTGCTGGCGAGCAGGTTTCTTGTATCTGCTCCAAACTTATGGTGAATATTGAATGAGATCTCGAGCTCTTCTCGTTCATCAAGGTGGCAGCTGTGATCCGATTCTTATTACCAATATTAAGCCAGTTATAACAATCCGTTGCACTCATCACTGCTTGAGTGGTTAATGTTGGCACTGTGACTCCCAGGCCTGGCACATCCTTAAGTGGATGATTTTTAATGCTGGTCGGATCATTGGCACTCAACAGATCCCTTATGTTCTCATTGTAAATCTCCAAGTAGCTGACCAATGCCAAATATCGTACAGTTGTTGCTATCGAAATGGTTTCAAATATATGATCAAAGCAACGCTGAATAATCCCATTGTTTTCAGCAGCTCCGGAATACCCGTTACCCTTTTTCAAATTGCAAATTTATTAATGATATATTACATATGTGTAATCAATTCATTACCTACCTGCATTGTGTGTGTCTTGCCGCATCCAGTTTGGCCATACGCAAAAATGGTGCCATTATAGCCCTCCAAAGTACTCTCGACCAACGAGTAGCACATATCATTATAGATCTTTTCGGTATTCGAGTGTCCATCGTAAACGCTATCGAATGTAAATGATTTCCTTGGGACACTACGCGCCGAGGGGTTTGACACTGAGACAAAGTAGTCACCGATTTCCACAATGTTCTGGGGATTTATATATGAAATATGAAATTAAATATAAATGGTATATGAATAAACTTAATTTATCGAGAGTAATCGATATTATTTTATCGGAAATAATAAGCTTGTGCAAATATTTACAAACTAATTTATTTATTTATTATATTTTATCATTAATTTGTTATTAAAAAATAAATATATTATTTACTTCTTTATTATTATTTATTTATTTTACAAACTTGTGTTTATAAATTATTATTATTATTTATTTTTTCAAATTTATATTTACAGATTTAGCTGACTAATTTTATTTATTGATTATTATTCATTTATTTAGAAATAATAATTTCCTTAAGAATAATTTATCTGATATTTATTTATTATATATTTATTTATTAATTTTTCTTCACTTATTTTCATTTAGTTAATCATTATATACACATACAGTACACTTGCTGCCGATTTCCTTTATATTCATGGGACGACAGCGCACAATGACTTTAACATTTTCGCCCATTTTGTCTCTCTATTATTTGTTGACCGTGTTTGCAGTGCGATAATGTGGAAAGGACATTTTATACTAACTGGCCGTGTTGACCAATCAATGACCTGAACTTGAACCAATATTCGAACGTGCTACTTACCATACATCTATACTCTATGCACACACACAGGCATACATAGATTAAACACAATTACACACGTGCAGTTGTTGCAGTGTTAGAGTAAGAGAGCATATTGTTCGGGTTGCTCACGTTTTCAACTTTGAATGTAGGCTCTTGTTTTCGCACATCTCTCTGACACGATTATGGCATGTTTAAACTTGAACTATTTGCAAATTCGGACAACAGAGTTGCAACAGAATATGTTTTGTGTTACTAGTATGTTATGTGAGCTTTTACTGCTCACAGAGTTGTCAGAGTATCACTTGTAGCGGCTGTGCTTAATTGTTTTCAGCTGTGACTGCGGATATTAGAGTATCACGTAGTTGGCAATGTCCAGCTAAAGCGCTTTTATTTGTTTTCATGTGCATGACAATTACGACGCCATCTGCATGTACAGTTAATTGATTTGCGTGGTTTTTCCTCCAGCAGCTCCTACAAATCGATATAATCGATAATCTTTAACAACTAAGCACTCAAATCTGTAGTAACACATTGCATGAGGCTGTTTAAATAATGAAATATTAATATGTGACACTCTTATAATTTGGTATAAGAGCGCAAGTAGTATAATGAACTACTGCTACTATGTTATGTGAGCTTTTACTGCTCACAGAGTATCATGTAGTTGGCAGCTTAGTTGTCATTCAGCTGTGCTTGAATGTTATCAGCTGTAACTGCGGTTATTAGAGTATCACGTAGTTGGCAATGTCCAGCTAAAGCGCTTTTATTTGTTTTCATGTGCGGTAGAATGCATGACAATTACGACGCCATATGTATGTACAGTTAATTGATTTTCGTGGTTTTCCCTCCAGCAGCTCCTACAAATCGATATAATCGATAATCTTTAACAACTAAGCACTCAAATCTGTGCTACACATTGCATGAGGCTGTTTAAATAATGAAATATTAATATATGACACTCTTATAATTTGGTATAATAGTGCAAGTAGTATAATGAACTGTTACCGTTGTTACCGTTTAGTGGCTGAGCTTTCGAGCATGCGCTTTGCTAAGCACTGAAAGATTTTTAAAGCCATACGAAAGCTTGTGTCCAATAAAATAAAATGTGACACAATTTACAGTTTTGTGGCTGCATAAATTCAATTTGCCCTCTTAATAATATATATCGAAGTACATTATATACTATACATTTTAGATTTCTACTGATATTGTGAATGGAAATGGCGTAAGACAGTGTGAAGTTGAGTTTTCACAGTGAAAGAGATGAAAATATGCGAGATGCTTGTACCAAATGTTTAGCTAATACTAATGGACAACAGAGATATACCTTAATGACAAGGGAGCCCCTTAATTTGAACGCATCCTACGGGATCTACTTTATAATCCATTTAGTTTTGCTATCAATGCTATTGGTTGCCAATGCACTGCCACCAGTAATTCGAGTTGGTAAGTAAATTATACATTATGATATTATTATATTACATTATTTATTTATTTGTATATTTTATTTAGGAGCTGTTTTTACAGAGGAGGAACGTGAGAGCGGCATTGAGTCAGCCTTTAAATATGCCATTTATCGCATCAACAAGGAGAAATCTCTGCTGCCCCACACCCAACTTGTCTATGATATTGAATACGTGCCCCGCGATGATTCCTTCAGAACCACCAAAAAAGTCTGTCGCCAGTTGGAGGATGGTGTCCAAGCCATCTTTGGACCCACAGATCCACTGCTCGCAACCCATGTTCAATCGATTTGTGAAGCCTTTGATATTCCGCACATTGAAGTCCGGATTGACTTGGAAATGAGTGTCAAGGAGTTCTCTATTAATTTGTATCCGTCCCAGAATATTATGAACTTGGCCTATCGGGACTTGATGATGTATCTCAATTGGACAAAAGTTGCAATTATTTACGAAGAAGACTATGGTAACTATATCCCGAATAGTGATATTATTCTACTACCAGTCTAACATGTTTTTGCAGGACTTTTCAAACAGCAGGATTTGATTCACTCATCGGCGGAGATGAGAACTGAAATGTATATAAGGCAAGCAAATCCGGAGACTTATCGACAAGTTTTACGCGCAATTCGCCAAAAGGAAATTTACAAAATAATTGTTGACACAAATCCAACAAATATCAAAGCTTTTTTTCGATCTGTACGCAACATGCATCAATTATTATTTATATATATAATATATATCTATATGTATTTACCTATCCATAAATATGTGTGCATGCATCTGTGATCCAAGAAACAAATTTATTCAATCCACGGATCGCTTAATATTTCTTTGTAAAATGATTATTATTATTAGATGCATACATATTTATATGCCATATATATATATAGATAATGTGAGAAAGTTTATACATATTTCGACATGGTATTTCAGATTCTACAGCTGCAAATGAATGATCATCGCTATCATTATATGTTTACAACATTTGTAAGTGGATACTCTTTATAGAGATATGAGTTTTATAAATGAAATTCACAGGATCTGGAGACATATGATCTTGAGGACTTTCGCTATAACAGCGTAAATATCACCGCTTTTCGTCTGGTTGATGTTGGCAGTAAACGTTATCAGGAAGTTATAGATCAGATGCAAAAGCTACAGCACAGCGGTCTAGATATTATCAACGGCATACCCTACATACAGGTGAGCTTTAGAATCGTATTCTATAATATAAAGCCATATTTATAATATATATAATATATTTCAGACGGAATCGGCTCTGATGTTTGATTCGGTTTATGCCTTTGCCTATGGCCTAAAACATTTGGACAGCAGTCACACTTTGTCTTTCAAGAATCTTTCCTGCAACTCCGATCAAGTGTGGAGCGACGGACTCTCACTATATAATTATATAAATTCGGTACGATATATATTAAAGACCCAAATTATTTTCATTTTTTAATTATTTATATTTGTATTATTTAGGCCACCGTTGATGGCTTGACTGGCAGAGTTAATTTTATGGAGGGGCGTCGCAATAAGTTCAAAATTGATATTCTCAAATTGAAGCAGGAGATAATTCAAAAAGTCGGCTATTGGCAACCAGATGTGGGCGTTAACATATCAGATCCCACAGCATTCTATGACTCCAATATTGCAAATGTAACGCTGGTTGTCATGACTCGAGAGGTTTGTGTAAATAGTTTCATATATAAATATATATCTACATATATGGGTGGGTTTTTTTTAGGAACGGCCCTATGTAATGGTTAAGGATGACGCTAACCTAACGGGAAATGCCAGATTTGAGGGCTTTTGCATTGATCTGTTAAAGGCCATAGCACAGCAGGTGGGATTTCAATATAAAATCGAATTGGTTCCAGATAATATGTATGGGGTTTATATACCGGAAACCAATTCCTGGAATGGCATCGTACAGGAGCTAATGGAAAGGGCGAGTATTTTAAATAGCTTTGTCATATATATCTATGTATTTAGTAATTTCTGTTTCTAAATTAATTGATTGTATCTTTGAAATTTCAGCGCGCAGATCTGGCTGTCGCCTCAATGACCATCAATTATGCTAGGGAAAGTGTTATAGATTTTACAAAACCGTTTATGAATCTCGGAATTGGCATACTCTTCAAGGTAAATCAGTTCAACTCTTAGCTCCTTTGTAAATACCCATATATAAGGGTAGTATTAGTTAGTTTAGATGCAAGTATTTAAAATGTAATCGTTTAGGTACCGACCAGTCAACCCACACGACTGTTTTCCTTTATGAACCCATTGGCAATCGAGATATGGCTTTATGTGCTAGCTGCTTATATCCTAGTATCGTTCGCACTGTTTGTGATGGCACGCTTCTCGCCGTACGAATGGAAGAATCCGCATCCCTGCTACAAGGAAACAGATATCGTTGAGAACCAGTTCTCCATTTCCAATAGTTTTTGGTTCATAACGGGCACATTCTTACGACAAGGATCCGGTCTCAATCCAAAGGTAAGATCAGCTACTCAGATTTCAACAAATAATAAGGTTTGTATGGAGTATTGTCTATATATATTGTCCCCATGGCTAAGTTATGCATTTGTTCATTATATTATTATTATGAGTTTTGTATTGTCTTTCAGATCTCAGATCGTGCTCAAACGAAGTTTTTCTCGTTTATGAATCCGCTCGCGATCGAAATATGGTTCTATATAGCATTTGGCTACATTCTAGTCTCGATCTGTATCTGGATTGTGGCCCGATTGTCTCCAGTCGAATGGGTCCGTTCCAAGCCAGCATGTTCCATGGCCTGCGATCATATGTTGTATAAAATGCGTAAAGCCAACTATATATACGATCAATTGGAACTGAAATCCTTAGCGACTGCTAATGAAAAGTTAAACAATGATAATGGAGATAATACAGATACTGATCTTGTGGATTGCCAAACAACAACAAGAAAACAATCAGTTTTACTGGCTGACAAGCATAATGATGATAACGATCACGATAACGAGAACGATAACGATTCCGATGACACTTTGGAGCTAATTAGCGTCCAAAATGATTTTACACTGAAAAATAGTTTCTGGTTTGCAATTGGCGCCCTAATGCAGCAGGGGGCCGATCTATATCCCAGGGTATTCATTTATTCCATTTCTATATCTACTTATTTATTTATTTATTCAATGTCAACTGAACAATGCAAAAACTACAAATATTTCAACTGAATCGAAAGTAATATTTCAAATTAAATCTCAATCGATTAGTAACATATTTTCAGCGAAATCGAAGGGAAATTGGTTGACACAATAAATATATATATATCCATATATTTTCTTTTACTGAAATATATTTACAGCAAATTCTTTTCTCATTACGTTTGTAGGCTACATCTACGCGAATCGTTGGCGGCTGCTGGTTCTTCTTTTGTCTGATTATAATCTCATCATATACGGCTAATTTAGCTGCATTTCTAACTGTCGAGCGTATGATAACCCCAATTGAAAGTGCATCCGATCTGGCAGACCAAACGGAAATATCCTACGGCACCTTGGAGGGCGGTTCAACAATGACATTTTTTAGGGTGAGGACTTTGGGGAAAGCGATTTTATAGTCTGTTAAAATATGAATATTATTTATTGCAGGATTCCAAGATTGGCATATACCAAAAGATGTGGCGTTATATGGAGAACCGCAAGTCATCTGTATTTGTGAAGACCTACGAAGACGGCATTAAACGTGTTATGGAGGGCAATTATGCCTTCCTAATGGAATCTACGATGTTGGACTATGCTGTTCAGCGGGATTGCAACTTAACACAAATTGGTGGCTTACTAGACTCCAAGGGTTATGGTATTGCAACACCAAAAGGTTCGCCATGGCGCGATAAAATATCATTAGCAATATTGGAGCTGCAAGAAAAAGGCATAATTCAGATACTGTACGACAAGTGGTGGAAAAATACGGGAGATGTTTGCAACAGAGATGACAAAAGTAAAGAATCAAAAGCCAATGCGCTGGGTGTGGAAAACATCGGTAAGATATCAATAGCTAAATATATATATATATATTTACTAGTTAATTTGATTAAATGATATCTTTTGTTTTAGGTGGCGTATTTGTTGTTCTACTTTGCGGCCTGGCGCTGGCTGTTGTCGTGGCCATTTTTGAGTTCTGTTGGAATTCCAAGAAGAACTTGCACACCGACAATCAATCCTTGTGCTCGGAAATGGCTGAGGAGCTGCGCTTCGCAATGCACTGCCAGGGTTCCAAGTCCAAGCAGAGACCAGCCATAAAACGGGATTGCTTAAAATGTGCTCCCGGGTCCACCTATGTCCCCGTTTCAAATGTAACAATGCCAAATTTGGGCGTTCATTACAACTATTTTAATTGAGAACCCTGATTTTGGAGAAGGCTCTTCAATTCTAATAAATGACGTACACATAATATATGCGTAACTGGCTTAACAGAATCAGTTATTTTTGTATCGGATCTTTCAAAAATAAAAAGCGAAAAAAACCAATTAAATAAAATGTGTTTCAATTATTATTGAAGATGCCTTGTTTGGCAACTCTTTCAGAGAATCCCTTAAATGTGAATACTAAGATAGATTGAGCTGATAATTCCCCAAACATTGAAATGATTGTTGATTACGTACATTTGTACACAGGCGATATTTATTTGTAGTGCATGTACATTTTGTTAATTGTGCTAAGCAGACTTTAATTTCTAAAACTATATATATATATATAGATATACATATATATAAATGAAAAACAATATTACCGTTTATTCTTTTTATGAGACTTGCTAATTTTACGTCGCTTTAGTATCATCTCGTATAGAGCATCTAGTCCTTCTTGGAGTCCCTCGCCAGTTATAGCACATGCTGGCTGGATATACCAGCCCTTTAGCTGCATCGACGAGGAGGCGGAGGAAGAGGCGCTGAAGCTATTGTGCTTTATTGTAAACTGCGAGGAGGAGGAGTTCATCCCCGTTGTGGCTGTTGCAAGTGGTGCACCGTGTGGCAAACTGGCAGCCTTGTCCCTGCGCTTATCGCTGCTCTCATCCAGCTCGGTTGTTGTATAACTTTGGTTTGATGTACTATTACTACTACTACTATTATTATAGCCAACAATGTTGCCCGTCGATCTCGAATTGGTTGTTGATATATTCGAAATTGGATTGTGTAGCTCCGCCAAGCCCAGCAACTTTTCAAGCTGCTTGGCGCAACAAGCATTTGGTAGATCCTGTTTATTAGCCAATATCAGCACAGGCACCCCCTGAAAATTATACAAATAAATACATAAATGATGTATGTTAAGTATATACTTACTTGATTATCAGGACATTTGGCTGTGCGCATCAGCTCCATTTTGGCCTCCTCCATGCGTTCAGTATCCACAGAGTCCACAACAAATAGAATTCCGTCTGTGCAGCTACAAAATAAATAATATAAAGTATAAATACAAATATAAACTGAACTGAAGATATTTAAATCGCACCGCGTATAGCTCCGCCAAAGCGGTCGTAGTTTTTCCTGTCCGCCCACATCCCAAACGAGAAAGTGAACCCCCTTCGCCTTGCCCAGTGTGCCCTGTACCTGCAAAATAAAGCATTAAATATTTATTTCTTGTTTTGTAATTCGTTTTAAATCGTTTACCTTCTCACAATTGAAGCCAATTGTTGGCACTGTGTTTAAATACTGATCGAATTTGAGTCTGTAAAGCGCTGTTGTTTTGCCAGCTGAATCCAGGCCCAGCATGACTACGTGCAGCGTTCCCTGTAAATGTCAGATTGCTGTGCAATTTATAAATGTTAATTTTATTTTTATGGCTGACCTGTGAAGGCAAGGCATCCAGTAAATTGCCATTTTTTACCATCGTTGCCCCCATTTTTTTTGTTATTCCTTTTTTTGCTGTCTCTGTTTTTCTTACATTATGTTTCCACAACTTTGTTTAGGGATGCTGCTCTTGTATCGATACATCGATAGGTGTAAGATTTACTTCCATTGATTTTATCAGACATGAATGTTAGCAGCCAGCTGGCGCAGTTCACTCTTAACATAGCACTCTGTTGCGCATCTCCAGCTCAAATGTACAACGGCCAGGGGCCCGTTTTTTTTTTTTTTTTAAAAGTGTTCTCATTTTAAATTTTAATCTAAACAGATAATGGCTATTTCTACTGTTGGAAGAATATTCCTAAAATGAAAACACTGAACAAATTATCAAAAAAGGTTTTTCTTATTGCGCTCTGTTGGGAGCGAATTTAAGTTTAAGCTTCGTTAAGTTCACTGCTGTTAGTTTTATTATTTCCAGCAGACTGCTGCGAAACTGTTAACATACATTTTAAATACCATACGGACAAATTAATGTAAAAGTCTTAGGCACAAATTTGAAAAACATAGCCAAACCATTTTACATTTTGCACGCTTAAATAAAGTAAAGGAGAGAGTAATACTGTAAATTACTCAAAATGGTGCTGCTAAAATGATTTATCGATTTGTGCTGTCAAATGCAAGCAACACTGTTAAATGTTGGCATATGCGCTGTTAAGATCATTCGCCGTTATTTTGAGTTGTTAAATTAAATATTTTCATTGCAACAGCCCGGGAAAATAGAAAATATATCAAATGTTTTTAGATGCTTTTCAATTATAGCAGCTTATGCGGAATTTATCCTTCTTGACAACTAATGCCCAGCATAATGAATAATGCGGCAACTGCTTAAATAGCAGAATTTATGTATCTTATCCATATATATATATATTTATATATTAATGCACATATGTATTTTTGTAGCCCGATTTTATGTGCATGTATTTTTAAACGGGATTGTATTTAATGAAAAATTATTTTCGTGTGTATGTGTATTCGATTTGTGTGTTTGTATGAATGGATACACACACGCATACACACATGCATACATGACTTGAATACGATATTGTGAATGTGCGCGGAAATTGTGGCTGGCAATGTAGTAAAAAAATAGAATGTGGACAGTGTGGACGCTATCTTTGATGTGCACTCATATTCTTTGAATCGGCAAATAAATCGGCAATATATATATATATATACTACATACATATCTATACACATATGTAGCTAGACTTTATTCATTCGAGGTCATTATTTAAATAAGTTCGGTCCGAATTTAATTTTATTTCGTATCCTAAATTTAAGTTGCAGCAATTCACTTGCAAATTTAAGAAATTACAAAAATTCTAACTGTGGTAAGTAAATAATTAAGTACATGAAGTGATGTAATAAATATGAAAAAAAAAATATATATGCATTCAAATTAACAGGGATTATATAATGTGATCAGTATTTTTAAATTATTTAATTTGCACATATATATTTATAAATGTAATTAATATTTTTTAATAAAAACTCGGACAGATATGTGTATATATATGTATATAAACATACACACATTCAAAAAATTCATAGATAAATACACAGCAAATATAGATTGACAGGTGTCAACAGGTGCTAAATGCAATATTTGAAACGCGCAAAAAACATGCCTAAATTTATATATATTTATACATATTGTTTGCTACGCGCTGCATAATTGATTAATATTATTGTTATTTAATTATAATATAATTAGTATTGTTATCTAATTTGTAAACATTTTTATTTTATTTTAGAGAATTGTACTTGTTGTAAGCAATGGAGTCTGAGGGCGTGGTAAGTTTAAGATAACATGATATATTATTTATATCATGACTGATTACTTATCTAATTTAATATACTCAAGCAAGTTGCCTTACTGCTGACAATTACTTGATATATTTGTATTATACTTTTACAGCGCTCTTAGGAGTTACTTTTTTGCAAAACTGAATGTTATATTGAATGAATTTTTTGGATGTTACCTCAATTCTGGAATAACCAGTTCAGAACCCTTTAACAAAATACCCTATTATTTTTTGGAATTGATTGGAAAATATTTAATTATTAGTTGTATTCAAATGGGTGTTTAAATTTATAAAAATGTGTTTCATTGATTTCCATATTCAATATAACCCAACTGAATATAGTTTGATTTATAAACTTTATAGAGAATGCTGCTGCTTCTTCTTGCTTACAAGGAATTATTGTTTTTTGCTGTATATAACTGTTTGTTATTGTTTTTTATTCCAACGGTAAAGACAAAAGTGAATGAAACGGAAAGTTTGCCACTAGCAAATGATTCCGAAGAAAATGCAATTCATAAAACAGGTGAACTACAAACAGCGCAAAAGGAGGAGAAAAGCGAATCGAGCAATAAAGTCGCGGAGAGTGCTGCCAGTGAGGCAGACCCCGTTATTTCTGCGACTGCGACTGCGACTACGACTGTCGTCGCCGCTACGAGCGAGAATGGCGATGAAGAAGAAACGACAACAACAACTGTGACTGTCACCAAGAAGGAGAATGATGAAGCAGAGCCCCAAACAGAGACAAAAACCACAACAACAGTTATTGTGTCGAAGAAGGAGAACGATGCAAACGAAGCAGAACAAGAAACGAAGACAACAACCACAACAACAACAAGTACAGTTATTGTTACGAAGAGCGAACCGGAGCCAACAGAGAACGAAACAGTGACAACAGTTGTCATTACGAAAAAGCCTAAAGCTGAGAACGAGGTGGAGGAGGAGAACGAGAATGTGAAAGAAGAAAAGGAGGAGAAATTGGAATCAGAGAAGACTCCGGTTCCCGTTGCAGCTACAGTTGTCGCTGACGAATCCGAGGAAAGTGCGAGTGAAGAGGAGGAGGTGGACACAGAGGAGGAGGCTGAGGCTGAGGCTGAGCCGGAACCAGAGCCGCAGCCCGAGCCGAAGATCAATGCGGAAAAAGTATAAATATATTTTGATTAACTATGTAATTAATATGCGCATTTTCTAAAAACCCTAATGCAATCGCTACAATAACTATTTTATTTATTTATTTATTTATAATACTGATTATCACCTTAAATGGAAAACATTTTTGTTAATTATAATAATTTGAAATGGAAAAATGTAGCCGGGAAATCATTCAAATATTTATTTGCATTAATTGATTTTAATAAATTTTTTTCAATATAGATCGAAGATGTGCAAGTTCAAGCTAAGATTGTTGACCAACCGGAAGTTCAGAATACGGAAGTTGAGACAGATGGAAAAGGTCATGTTAGTAATTGTATATAAATATATAAGCTACTAGTGCAAAAATATTATATGTATTTTGCAGAAGGATATCAATAATCAAATTGAGAACATTATATCTGACATCGATATCAATATAAAGGCTCAAGAAAAGATAACTCAGCTCAAGGAGCAAGAGCTGCAACTCATACAGAAACAGCAGGAATTGGCCAATCAAATACAGCAGCAACAGTTGCTGGCCCAAAGGCTAATTGCCCAGAATCGATTGCAGGAACAAGAGTTGCAACAACAGCAACAAAAGCAGCAACTGCAACAGCAGCAACTGCAACAGCGGCAACTGCAACAGCAGCAACTGCAACAGCAGCAACTGCAACAGCAGCAACTGCAACAGCAGCAACTGCAACAGCAGCAACTGCAACAGCAGCAACTGCAACAGCAGGAACTGCAACAGCAGCAACTGCCACAGCAGGAGGCAGCTCCAAAATTATCGCAGGAATATACAAAAACTTATAGCCGTCAAGAAGATTCCTACGACACACAAGTAAGTACCCAAAAAATAAAACAAAAATAAACAAATAACTAATAATTAATAATAATAATAATAGTAATAATAATAATTATAAACTTAATATTAATAATAATAATAATAATAATAATATGAAATATAAAATATATTTCACCGCTATTATTCAAGCTGGTCCCTTTTAAAAACTCCCGTTAAATGAATAATTTGTTTGTATACTATATGAGCTATGAGCTATATCAGCTATAAGCAATAAGTTATATCTATATATAAGAGATATAAGTACATGCTTATGTACACTTCTCTATATGTATATCAAGAATATTTCGGTCTCTGTTTATACGCATACATATATATATTGTATTGTATACATATCGTACTATTCGAGTTCATCTTACCCACAGTATCTCGCTCTCTCTGATCTCTCTGATCTCTATAATTAGCATCGAAGAGAGGGACAGAGAGAGAGAGAGATCTTCACATAGATGTATGATATAGTCAATTCTCAACGACTACATTTAAAACTCTTCATGTGTGTGTGAATGATTCGGTTTTAAAGACAATTTGATCTGTACGAACGACTAGTATCGAAAAATGTAGCAGATTTTATGATTTGCTTGAAGCGAGTCCCACAATTTAATTGACTAACATGCAAAAAGGCTGCACACCCGTCCATTTTAGGGGGGGACTACCCCAATCGATGTGGTCCAAGAATTCGTCAATAGATCGGAAACGTGGTTTTCGACCCAGCGATCGTTACGACGAACATAAAAAGAGAATTTTACTCGAGCTGAGCAAAAAACTGTGGCAAAGAAAAAATGTACGTAGCTCTGCTGCTACCAAAATCAATTTAAAGATACACAAATGTATATATATATATATACACATATGTGCATGATAAATCATACAACATTTGAATTGGAAACCATGAATGTATGTATGTATGTATGTAATCAATATATAGGAATCATCAAACGTGTCGAGGACATTTGATTTGCGCAAAATATTTACTCCAGCTACTGATGCACCCCAAATATTGCCCAAGAACCGTAAGTAACAAACTGCAACAACAAAAGGTGATACGTAAAATAAAAATAAAAGAAGCAGATTCAGATTATGAACATGAATGCAAATGTTTATACTCTGAATACCTATCGATATATATTTACTGCTACGGCTACCCAATTTATGCCAATGCCATTTACATTGTATTCCGCTATCCTCATCATATTCATCATCGAGATAACCCAAATACAGTTGCGGTCAAAATAATAGTTGAGCACACAAAAGTACATCAAATTTAGTGGAACAATGATGAAAATTTGATCCAAACACAAGTGGTAAATACTGCGACATAAGTAAACATTAAAAGTTGCCATAACTATCGAAAAAACACCAGGACTCCGACAAGCCAGAAGTCTCCTAGGTGGCTATAATCAAAAGCGATTTAAGCAAATGATATCCATGGGGAAGAATAGACTCAGAATACTCACAGGTCTATTGACAGGACACTGTAGACTGAGAAGTCACCTAACCAAATTAGGTATTTACAGCAGCAACACATGCAAGTTCTGCGGACACGAGGAGGAATCCTCGACGCACATCCTAACAGAATGCGTCGCCCTAACCAGGAAAAGATGCAACATCCTAGGGCAACATATCATGATGCCCAAGGACATAGAAGCCCTCAAACCAACAAAGATTCTAGCATTCGTGCAAGAGTTGGGATTGACGGCAAAGCTGTAGGCTCAGTAAGCGGGCACAATAGACCTTATAGGTCGCAGTGCTAAATATCCCCAAGTCTTCTCTCCAAATAATGTTTCTAAAAACTAGAATTAATGGGTGGCTATATTTGACTGCACTTAGTGTTTGGAAAATAGTTTGATCACAATATAATGAGAAATATTTCGATTAAATACTTGAAAACAGAATTACTACGATATATGTGACCGCAACTGTACCTTTAATAGTTATGTATATTGCATGCAATCTATTTGCAATTGGCTTTTGCTTAGTTAGGACTTACACAGAGTGGATTACGTATCGCCTTTTAACTATCTACTGACTATGTTTTTGAATTGATGTTACATTTGTTTCAATTTGTTAGGAAAGCTATATGCCTCATCGGCATTTTATTCGCCAACACTGCATCCCACGGTGGAGGACCAGGTTGAGCTCGCTCGCCGAATCTCACATTCATTGAGTGACATTAGCAATCAGAAATCAAAGGGTCAATCAATGTTTGTGAATCGGAAGAAACGCTCTGTTAAATGGGTACACGAGGCTAGTGGTCAAGGTAATAGAATTGTCAATGCATGCTTAAGGACCTATCCTATTATTACTATGATGTATACATCACATATTCACCCAAAACAACAAGTTGGAAACTGAGTCAATGAAAAGCAGCCTTCTCAAGTGTTGGACAATTTTCAGATAATACAGTTATTAATAATAACAACAACTTATTAAGTATAATTTATGAATTCAAATGTGGTATTTTATATAACTATATAACTAACTAAAATCATCTTCTCTTAAATGGATGTAGCTCTGCCGACTCAAATAGACTTTAAATAGCATTATGACTAAATTGAAATTATAAAATTGATTATTAAGAACACTTCTTCTTCTTCTTAAGATAACCTACACATTCCTTGTGATTTATGAAAGTATTATACGAAGATCTCTAATTAACGAATACCGGTATTGCATAGATATAGGAGAAGATGATATAATTGAAACGCAATCATTAGATAAAGAAAATGCTGAATTAAATCTGATGATGTCGGAACTAACCAAGCCGCTGGAAAAAACTCCATTAAAACTTGTTATGAATCCACGGGGTCAAATGCGCGACTATAACTCACTGAAAGACTCGATAAATATTGAATCTGGCCTATTATCACCTGACAATTGCGCTGAGCTAATAACTGCGCTGCAACTGCATAAGGGCCGAGGTAATAATTAATAATAATAACATTTGGATTATTATTTCTGTTACCATTTTATTTTATTACTATTAATTTTAGTTATTAAAAGGCTTATCATTATTAATTATAGTATTAAGCGTAAGGTGTTTTCTTTCTTGGGGTGATCGGGGGTTAATCTGTCGGTCTGTAGGTCGTTTCTCCGTTATTGCCAGCATTGTAGAGGTTTTAACTTAAGTAGTTTCCGATTTAGAAGGAGTATAGCCATAATATTAAATATTAGTGTTTTAATTAAGTTAATTAACACTTGTTGACAAGCCATAATTAATCAATCTGTAATTTCTTCAAACATGTACCTCACAATAAATCCGCTTTACCTGCCACTGCCACTGCCTCGGTCTGCTTATCTGCGCGCTACTCTCAACAATAAACAAATAAATCAAATCTAAATCAAATATCAAATCGCTTTCAAGGAGCTGAGCTCTTTGCCAAACGTCGTAGAAAGGCGGAGAATTGGGTAGTCGATGAGACAAATGCCGGCATTTACAGTCCGTCTGGTCTTCCAGATTACCAACAATATCAGGCAAGACCCCCAACTTCGCCCAATCTCTTACCCGCGTATTCGGATGCGGGCAAGCATCGTGTCCAGCTCAATCTGCATCAGGATCAATTGATTGAGAAATATTCAAAGCCCGGCGTTCAAGTTGTGAAATCCCCCTGGGAAGCGGCTCTTCAAACCGGCTCGGCAAGCACAGCATTTTTGGATGGTTCCAATTATCGCGCCCAGACGCCAACAGCTTCGCTGGCATCACCGGTCAACTTTAATCGAGATGTCACCGATTACCAGGGCAGCAGCCAATCGCCCTGCATCGAACAGAATCTGTATAATCTGAATAAACCGGTTAGTCTTTCTCATTTTCCAAGTATTCCTTTATTTATTTATTTTTTTATTTTTTTTTAGCAATTTGATACACCAAATCACCAGAGAGAACTGGCTTATAAGCCGACTGTGGCCCAGGGCTGGGGCGGTCGAAATGTGGAACTACCAAGAGGTAAATGTCAATGAACTGTTTTTTTCCTATTATAATTAGAATATATATGTATAGATAGAATATATATATATAAAGAATTCGTTTTATTTTTTCCATGTAATGGTAAATTAAATATTTACAGAATATCGTTCTGAAGAGTGTGAAACCCAGAATATAGATAATATAAATGAATATTATTTTGACTCAGATGAACAAGTTCTAGTTCGGAACTTCAACGATGATATTCAGCAACGGCTACAACAATTAGAACAGTTTCAGCAATGCTTTATGCAACAGCAAAGCTTGGCTGCTTTTAATAGGGATTATACAAATATAAAACCTTTTGATAGGGGCCAACAATCTAAATATATCAAACCAATAAATACAAAAAATACTCTTTCAAATACTACAACTATGTCAGCCCCAAGTAAACCAATTCTCTCAGAGAGTGCAGCAGAGAAAGACGACGATACTAAAGAACCAGTTAATGTTCGTGAGAAAGACGATGATATTAATGAACCAGTTAATGTTCGTGAACTGATTTATTCATTTGAGCAACAATCGCTAAAAGAACAGGAAGAATCGCAGATAAATCGATGCCAAAAGCGAATGAACGAAGACAATTGCGAATGGGAAAAGGAAAAGGAACCAAGTCAAAGCGAAGGCACGAATTGCAAGAACCCCTCAATTATTTTTCCATGTCCTTGATAATACATATATGTGTACACATTACTAAAATATATGTCTATTCTTCAAGTTGAGAGTTAAGAGAGAGAGAAAACCAGTTTAGTTTCATCTCTGCGTATATATAATTAATTTGTTATGCCTTATGCCTGTTATGTGTGTTTTTATAAAAGACCTCATAAATATATATGTTTATGTTTATACCTTTACCACTCTATTAATTCTAGAGCTTTCTTTTGTTTGTTTTATATACATATAGGTTTATATGTGCCGAAGGAAATCTCATTATCGAGCTATGCACCCCCTCCCGTCCAGTCGAAGGATCAGCAGCAACGCAGCCATACTTTCCCGGGCTCAACAAACGTTGACTATTCTCGGGGCAATCAAAATTCGACGACTGAGTTTCCCATATCGACCCCCACGAACCCGTATTCATCAGTGCCACCCAAACAACAATTGTACGGCCCACAAAGTTATCAGAAGGTGCCGCCCATCTCGATGCAATCAGCACCCCAGGTCAATTTCAATCCTTCACCGCTATCCTTTGATAAGTTGGCGAAATTTCAGAAATCGGCGCAAAATCAACAATATCTGAATGTGAACAAACAGATGCCAACATATGGCAGCGGTGTACGCAATGCATCCCCAACTCCCTTTGGATCTGCTGTCATTAATGATCATCGATCGACGCCAATAAAATCGCAGCAAGAGCATTTTGGCGGCTATGGCCAGAATATTACACACAGCGCCCCACTAACAGCGTCGCCTCAAGTGCGTTCCGCTCCTGGTCAGTGCTTTAATAATAGCGCACGGGGTTGGAGCGCCGGTTCGACGCAACCCCAACGAAATGTCTATTGTCCGAGGGTTCCAGTTGTTGCAGAGGGTCTGCCCTATTCGGACTTTTAAGATAATCAAACTGGAGTTTCCGACGTAATGAAAGTTTTTGAATTTTTTAAGCGATTTACGATTTACAACTTGCATATCTCTAATTCAATAATAAATATATATGCCAATTATCATATACCTAAAGGTTTATGTGTATGCTCTCGTTAAATACATACGATAATATATTTATGTTAATTTTTATTGCGATTGTTTATTTGCGTCTTTTAAATAATAATATGTAATTATGAAAAAATGAGTGCGCCTTATTTAAACAGAGTGGGAGTGGCAGTGGGAGTGGGAGACAGGCAACTTGATTTGTTTAGCTTTAATTAGTCGTTTGCTCAGACTTTGAGCGATATTTTCAGCTCTGTGTGAAAAGTATACATAATACACATCGAGACAAAGCTTTTGCATGAAGCTTTCAAGAAAAGCTTTCTCTCTCTCGGACCTTCCGAGCTTGGCCCGATGTAAATTTGGTGGTTGAACAAAGCCGAGTTGCGCACTAAACCCCATCAAATAAATTGTGCATACAAATCGCAAGAATAAAAAATATATTGAACAAGTTTTCCTCATCAAATCATAGCCAAAAATTTCTGAAACATTAATTAGAAAAACCACAGAAAATGTTACTTGACTTTATCCGCGCTAAGAAACGTTCGTTCAAATCGTAAAAGACAAAAACATGTGGATCGAGAATGCAGCCAACATATTTTATAATATACATCTTATAAACAGAATGGCTGGGGTTTCAAGCTACTGAAAAAGTAAGTAAATTCATTTATTATCAAGTGTTACTTCTAAGAGACTTTCAGCTAAATCCAAACTGGTTTTCATTTATGTACTTCCAATTTTCACATGCCAATAATTTGTAAGGATTTTTTAACAGCAATCAAAAAATGTATATGCAAGTTATATATATATATATATATATATATATATATATATACACACAATACACTATGACTTTAAGCTGAACCACTATAGTTTATGATTGTGTTTTGGATATATTTTTTTAAAACAAATAAGATTATATTTTTTAAGAAGAGACTTTTGTGTTTTGCAGATTTAAACGTCAATATACTAATAATAGAGGAACTCGAGTGAACAAAAATGGTGTCTTCATATGGAAATCAAATAAAGCAAATCATTATATTCATTTTGCATATTAATAGTCGTATCCAGCATATCAGCGCATCCTCCTTCTTAAATGTCAATGGTAATGTATTCATTAGCTGCAATAAATGATCAACTAGTTCTTAAAATAAGACACTTTTTTGTAGACTTGGTCAATACGGATCAACCTTATTTTGATGACATAAGCCCCAGAAATATTTCAGCTGTTGTCGACGAAACGGCAATTTTGAGATGCCGCGTTAAGAATAAAGGCAACCGAACTGTAAGCGTATATGGACTATAAAAGATCTTTCGCATATCTATGGTATTAATGAGTTTATTGGGTAGGTTTCATGGATGCGCAAACGGGATCTTCACATTCTAACTACAAACATTTATACGTATACCGGTGACCAACGATTCTCTGTAATTCATCCGCCAAGCAGCGACGATTGGGACTTGAAGATCGATTTCGCCCAAACCAGGGACAGCGGCATTTACGAGTGCCAAGTGAACACGGAGCCCAAAATCAACTTGGCAATTACTTTAGAAATCACAGGTACATTCAATTAAATAGGGTATTAAGGTGGCGAGTGCGACTGCAGAGAGCGGCTGCGAGTGCTGAGAGCGGCGAGCCGAAGGTAGCGCGTCGAGAGTTAAGCAGGCCTCGTGTGTTGAGCAGCGAACGCAGATCATTCTTTAGCTGGCCTTCGCTGCGAGTACATGTTATTGGGACACAGTCAGAGTTCGCCCAGTTTATGAGTATGACTTCTATGGCACATCCCCCTAGAATATGTGCAGCAGCAGCTGAGAGCGGCGAGCCGAAGGTAGCGCGTCGAGAGTTAAGCAGGCCTCGTTTGTTGAGCAGCGAACGCAGATCATTCTTTAGCTGGCCTTCGCTGCGAGTACATGTTATTGGGACACAGTCAGAGTTCGCCCAGTTTATGAGTATGACTTCTATGGCACATCCCCCTAGAATATGTGCAGCAGCAGCTGAGAGCGGCGAGCCGAAGGTAGCGCGTCGAGAGTTAAGCAGGCCTCGTTTGTTGAGCAGCGAACGCAGATCATTCTTTAGCTGGCCTTCGCTGCGAGTACATGTTATTGGGACACAGTCAGAGTTCGCCCAGTTTATGAGTATGACTTCTATGGCACATCCCCCTAGAATATGTGCAGCAGCAGCTGAGAGCGGCGAGCCGAAGGTAGCGCGTCGAGAGTTAAGCAGGCCTCGTGTGTTGAGCAGCGAACGCAGATCATTCTTTAGCTGGCCTTCGCTGCGAGTACATGTTATTGGGACACAGTCAGAGTTCGCCCTGTTTATGAGTATGACTTCTATGGCACATCCACCTAGAATATGTGCAGCAGCAGCTGCACTCTCTGAGCTTGACTTCTACTCTTTCTTCTTTCTCTTTTGTAAAGTGGTGTAGAACAACTGTTGACCAAATGTTTGAGCACAGATTGAAAAATGTTTGCTTGGCACTGACGGGATCAATTTTCAACTGGACGAACTCTCTCGTTTAGATAATTCATCATTTTTTTTTTTATTTGCAGCTGAAAGTGATATGAGAGAAAGAAAATCGGAGAAACTCTATTATGACTCAAAAGGTTTGATTTACGCTCATAAAGATTATAACACTTCCAACCTTTAATAACTGTTAATATATATATTTGATTAAATTAAAGCGGCACGTGCTAAAATACTGGGTTCCACAGAGATACACGTGAAACGCGATAGTACAATTGCACTCGCCTGTTCCGTCAATATACACGCCTCGTCCGTGCTGTGGTATGTTTGCATAAATGACGCTTTCTTTTTTGCCAGTGTAATTAATTATAATCGGTCAAGGTATCATGGATCGGCGATTGTTGACTTTGATTCGTTGCGAGGTGGCATCAGTTTGGAAACGGAAAAAACCGAAGTTGGCACAACGAGCCGATTAATGTTGACGCGTGCCTCGCTGCGAGACTCCGGAAATTATACATGCGTACCCAATGCAGCCGTACCGGCCTCCGTGCGAGTTCACGTGCTCACTGGTAAATCATCCTCGGATCATTAATCATTTTTGGATTTGAATATATTTGAATTGTTAATAGGTGAGCAGCCGGCTGCAATGCAAACGAGCATTGGAAATATATTAGATGCATCGATTGCAATCCGAATCACGTGTTGGATCATCATATCAGAAGAAGTATTGTTGTTGTTGAACACTTTAAGCCTAGCCGAATACATAGTCGTACATCGAAGTTCAAGATGACTAACTTAGTTCGTTTAGCAATAGACCCAAGATGTTCTTTAAAAGGTATACCATTCCATACAAATAGATATTACATATATATTTAATTGAATTTCTTTCTATTACATTATATACACACATAGATAAGAGAAGCATATTCCAATGGAACGATTGTAAAAGAACAAGTTTACAGAAAGTTTAATATACATAATAGATACTACATATTAAGTATAATTCCTATAGTCTTATGTAATAAAACTTACAATAATAATAAATACTTATATACGTATACAGATACAAAAATTTCTTGTTAATAATGTACACATACTTATGTCTAGACATATGCTCCATTTACAATCTTGACTGCTTATATTTTCTAATATTATATATTAATTTGTTCGTCTTGCACTGGGTATTAACTGTTGCCGTTTATAGAGTGGTTTCGCTCTGGCTGTTGGCACTGGTGTTCCATTATAAATGGTATTCTCAGCAGGCGGCTTTTTCTCAAATTCCGCAGTCTTTGCGTGCATTGTTGCCCCACCAATATTGGATATACTCGCTGGTAGTTTGGGTTCCATAGTCACACTTTGTATTTTGCTATCTGAATGATAAATATTGAAATTTGCAACCCTGTTGTGGTTTATTGATATAGAAGTATTACCCTTGAGAGTAGCTGCCTTGGCCTCCTCCGGCACTGATATTTGCAGACGGGCTGAGAATACATTCAAATGATCAAGTAAAACTGGAGTTGATTGTCGTCTTTCATCAGGTAAAATAGCCGAGTTATAGCTAGCCTCGCTTAACTGAACCGGGCCCCTAGTAGGCGTAGAGCTCTCAATTTGGTTACTATGCATAGGTAAATTATATTTGAATGTATATATAACCTAAAGAATATAAAACGTATACCTCAACGACTGATCCACTTTGCTTGTTATTAAGTCGTGCAGTTTTTCCGGACAAGTATCCAACATATGAGAGTAAAGCATATCCATAATTTCCACAGGCACTTTGAAGATTTCCTCATAGTGGTCTATCAGTATTCTGTAAGCAAGAGAATTATCACTCTATTTCGATAAATATAAAGAATAGTATACCTAATGACATTAATTGCATCTCCCATATTTCCCTGCTCCTTATATTCAGCTACTTTCGGCGACGAGTCCCGCAAAATATTTGGCGCAAAGACTGTGGATAAATTATTGCTATCCATTTTGTTGCCAATCACTTGGACGGTTCCATCTCTGGCACATATATCATCACAATGGGCTGCAACATTTCCCAGGAACTTGAGCAAAACATATAATGTGTCACGATGCACAATCGGTAGCAATTTAACAAGATGTGATATGGCTTCCAGCTGCAGGCGACGATTCCGTATACCTATACGGAATATGAAATAAATCAATTTATTAGGAATGATTTTATTGAATCTGTCAACCTTACGTTGAGTTTCCAAAAATGCTGTATATAATCTTTTGCAGAGCAGGGGTTCTGGTAGATCCCTCAAGAACTCTTTAAGCAATGTTGCCACATCATGTGGACAGGTATTGTCAGGAATGCACATGCTATAATTCTTGTCAAACTCATCACGGAGCTGCAATAAACCAACACAAATCGTTATCAATAATAATAAGTTTGTACTACATATATATATATATATAAATAAGAATTATTTATTTGCTTTCTTGCTCGACTTACTTGTTTAACCCGTTTTTTGGATGTACCAACTCGAAAGAGACCCACTTTCTGTAGTCCATGTTCCTCTAGATATTCTATGCAGATCATTATGAATATCGGCACATTTAACATGAAACAGTTTTTAGATTCCTCGAATAAGATCCGATCGAGATCCAGTTCAACGTGTCGCATATCAAACTGGCTACAGGACATTTTCTTTGATATCGATGACGATTTCTTAAGCTCCATAAACTGCTCCGAGGGACTGCAGCGACCGCAATCCCCCGATTTCGTTGGTAAACTTTCATAGGAACGTATCTACAAAAATGGGGAACTTAATTGATCAAATGATCAAATAAATACTTGATAATACTGTTACATTATCATTTGATTGTCCAGCATGACGACAGTGGTTTTCGTTGTTACTATGAAAGACTGAGCTCAGCGAATGTTTTGAGCCGGGCTGCGAATCTCCGGCCCGTTTTCTGTCCCTCGCAAAGCAATAATCCAGCGGGGCCCCAAATAAAGTATCCCGTCCATCTTATTCAATTAAACATATGTTATTTAGTAATCATTAATTAATTAACTCAACAACAATTTATCGCTTACTGTTTTCATCTTTTTTGCCAATATCGAAGAAACTTGTTGTCAGAGCTCTCTTCTTTGAGATGACTCGTCTCTTCGGAGCTTTGCGTTGCAAATCTACAAAATATGAACATCATTTAATTCAGTTATTATATTATTTTTATTTGTTCTACTTACCAATATTCATTCCAATATTTAGTTCCTTAATTTTTTCTAAAGCAATATGCATAAGCATCTCTGTTTCGACATCGGACAGTTTTTCCAAGGATGTATCCGTTAATTGCAGGATCTGTCCTTGCGTCGATATCCATGTGCAGTTCTCCTAAAAACTCGGAAAAGTTAAAGAAATGATCGATTCATGGATATTTATTTCTTACCGAAGGCGCCCATTTTTCACGCTGCGCCAGAAAGTTCTGGCTCTGATCCGGCCTGCTTTGACATTTGGAGCGGCTTCCCCAAATCTTTCTGGAAACGTATTGTCCAACATTTGACAACGACTTTGATTTTTGCATATTTGTTGTTTCATTTTTAGAATCTATAATATATATATATATATATATATATGATTAAAAAATAATTACTAAACATAAAATTTGGAAGAAGATTCATAAAAATCAAATCAAAGCTGATGAAACGTCGATAAGCATCTCAGTTTATAATCTTTATCTTTATATATATGTTGCCCACAAGTTAAAACATTATTGCTGTGAATGAGTTTTATTATGTATTACATTCTCAATATAAAAACAGTTAGACTTGCTGTATACTAGTTACTATTTACTACTAGCATTACTTACTTAGATATGTCTCGCTTACATTCCCGTTCTTATAGTTTTGCGAAGTGGATTGTTCAGTTGGGCTTGTGTTCCACAAATGGGATAAGAACTGGGAACTCGAGCTGAGCAAGGCGCCGGCAGTTCTTCCACTCTTCTCCTTGGGACTCTGCAGAGATCTCGTCGGCGAAGTTGGAGCCGAAACAGGTGGCAAGTGCTTCTTGCACTGATTGGCGTTTTCATTGCTTTGCTCCTGTTGCCGTTTCATTTCCCACTCGTTCCGCTTGCGAATGCGCTCGTCGAGCTCCTTTTGCCAGGAGATGTGTGCATTTTGCAAGTTCCTCGAAGTCTCATTGCCCCGTATAAAATCCAAGGCGACCAGTGCCCAAGCATCTAATGTTTGTACTGCCTTATGATTGTCCTCATCCATGCCCGGGGGATTTATTTCCCCCTTTGCTTTGATATTTCTCAGATTCCGATCATAGTTCACCGACTTGAAGCGACTCGCATCGCCATCGTGTACGCTTTTCTTCCTCGCCATTCTCAAATATCGCTTAATTGTGTCGCTCACGGATTGGGAGACATCCTCGTTATCAATGGAACTTCTCCGTCGAATCGCATTGCTTGCCGCCGCCCCTTCCTCGGCTTCCGATAGCTCGGAGTTTTCCATCATCAATTCATAGTTTTTTGCAAGTATTTTAATCTCGCTTAGTTGTATAAAATTGGTTTGCGTTCCACAAGAATTGGTCGGTTTTTGTACTGGCCTGGTATATACAATTGGAGTCTTATTGGACATATTTCTTGTACTGTGACTGAGCTCCAACGATTCTGGGGGTTTTTGTTGGCGTTTTGTTGTTGTTGTTGTTGGACTTTGTATTAGTTTTGCACTAATATCATACTGGCCCTCTAATATGGGTTTTTGTGCCTTCCACTTGTCAAAATTGCATAGTTCTGTTTGGTTATTTTCATAATTAGTGTTAAAGTTGAATAGACTCGATAAGGATGTTGCTCCGCTGAGGTTCGACTTTGTTGTTGGCTCTGAGGAATGTAGAATGCGATGCAGCTGCTGTTTCTTTAATATATTATAAATTTTCCTAAGATGGGCTTTATCCTCTAGAATTTCCGGTGTCACATTGCCCATTTGGATGACGCTGAGTGAGGAACTTTTTAGAAATTTCAAACGCTCCAAAAGCACAGACTCGATTTGCTGCTGCTCATTCGAATTTGAATCGAATGCAGGCGGGGAACTCGAAGAACTCGAAGAACTCTTCGAACTCAATAATTGTTTATCGTAGTTTGGGCGCTGAGAACTGGGCGATGATGTCTGATCGGGACGAACTGTTTTTGAGCCCAGCAGTGTGGTTGTTTTATAAGAATCACGTATTTTAAGATAGGTTTGCAATAGTTCAATTGTTTGATCTATGTTCTCATTGAGTTCGCTTTCGCCCGACTTTGAGCAGGCCGCATAACTACTCCGATGTCGCGATAATATTTTAAGTCGTTTCTTGGAACTTTTCGATGCACCTGGAAACGAGGACTTTCGCCGCCACAATATAAATCGTGGCTCCGAGGCGCAGACACGCTGAAACTGCTCCTCGATGTGGGGCAGACTATCCGCCCCATGTTGTATGCCTTCCGGTAATAGTTTTCGACCAGCATCTGTCATATATCGCCATGTTTTGCGCGTTAAGAGCCAACGTTCACGTTTCTTCTCTTTTTCCTTGGTATGGCAACGCCGGCGTCCAGCTGAAGTTGGCGAATTTCTACCGGAGCCAAGGCGCTTTGTTGTTGCTCTCTCTCGCTCCGTCTGATTGCTGTCAGTTACGTTCGAGTTGGAGTTCGCGTTCGCGTTGGAGTTCGGGCTCGTTGTCGAGACGGTTGTGGTTGTATCCTCGGCTCTATTGAGCTCATCGATCATACCATCTAATGGACCCGATCGTTTTTTTATCACTGTTACAGGTCGACGCAAAGTACTCGTCACCTGTCCCGTCGAACCAAACATTTTATTCGCTTTTTTATTTGTGTTCGATGATGCCATCTGAAACGAACATAATCCATGAATAATATTACCAGGTTCGATATGTGTTATATGCATTTATGCCACATATGCCACCATTGTTATTAATTATGGTTTAGATACCTTTAAAATATGCATAATGCTCATTGAAGATATATATATATATTTATCCTTTAACATCAAACACACCCCAGAGACACATACTTTACTCACCTTGTGTAATTAAGTACACAAAAAGAAATCACTTATTTAAACATGCTCAAAACCAACACCGATCTTAAGTATCCGTATAGGAAATACTACAATGCTACTAGATGTCAACAATATATCGTTTCTTCCACAAAATACGCTTGAGTATGTAATATATATGTTTAATATGCTTATATATAATCATACGCACATTCTTCAAAAATACGTAATTTCACTTTGATTTGATTTTCTTTTCTTCTCATTTTGCATATGTTCGAGCGAGTATATAAATATATATAGTTATTTATATATATATATATATATGTGTATTTGTATTGAAGTTCAGTAAAATTAGTGGGCTAATACTTACAGTAATTATTACGTTATTATATCCAATAAGGAGGGATATTCGTATGCCGCCTTTGCAATTTCTTATTGTTATTCATTTATAATTTTATGCAACACATTTTCGGTTGGAATGCGTTTGTCTAAACCCAAAAAAAATCAAAATAAAACGAAGATCTCTGCAAGTTGATATTTTTATTTTACAAATCTTAAAAACACAACGAATTAGACTGTTCAACAAACTCATGTCTCGAGAATAACGTAAAATATTTTGAGAGCACGCATAAAAAGATAGAATACATAAAAAAAGAAAATCAGTTTATTCTTGAGAAAATATGGCTGTATGTATACAAATGTTTATAAATACATACATACATACATACACACATACATACATACACATGTGAGTCTGCACACTTACTCATGCATTAATATACTCTCTCGCAGACACTCTACACATATATGTGCATATATTTGTGTGGACTTGTGTGTATACGTTCATTAAGTGAAAATACCTATGAATATATTCGTATATTGATGTATGTATGTCTATATAAAGTGATAAATACAAATGTCGAAATATATGCATACACATTGTAAATGAGAATGTTAGAGGTGCTTCTCTAGTTTATACTAATAGATGATTAATTTATGAGCACATCTTTGGCGCTTCATACGAAATTTATTTTCGCCCCTCCTTTTCCAGATGTCTTTCATTTAGATATCCTTTTGTTTATTTGAGAATCGTACAGATTGTTTTGCCCTTTCTCAATTAACTAGGCAAATTTTCATTATATATCTAGAAAATGATGAAAGTAATTTATAAATAAGTTTACTTGAAATAAACACTTTAATCATTGATTATGTGGGATATGTTAAGCCAGGCTTTATCAGCTGGCTTAACATAACCTACGATCCACATCCTCTCAGCGCTGTTAGCAGCCTGCACACAGCGCACTCAGCGCTGTTATCTCTAACATAAATGCTAGTATGTTAGCACTTGTAACCTCTGTAACCAAAGCCAACGCAAGAAGTTGAGCAAATATTTTAGAAGTGAAATAAACATATATGATATATATGATATATAAAAACACCCCGCTGCCTTTCATTGAAGGAAGACAGAAGATTAGAAAAAAGACGCCCCCCACATTTTCAATCATTTTGCATTGCTTGATTTCTTCAATGATCCCATAATTCTCCAATGCTCTAAATCTTTTCCGAATTTAGAATAGCTGTACTATTTTGCTCCCCCAAAATTGGCACATATGATTTGTTTGCTTGTTTTGAATGTTTGCTTTAATTTACTTTACAATTTTTGAATTTACATACATAGAATTGTCGTACAGCTATGTATTGATAAAGTAACTGATAACACTCGTGTATGTTGATTTGGTGTAATTGTTTTTGTTTAAATGATAGATATATAAGCGACTTTTGTTGGATGTACAGGTGTGTAATAATAATGCCTTGATAGGTATTCTACCAACCAGCATTTCTAGCAATAGACTATGCTCACAGCCAATTTGTCAACGTACAATAAATGTTTTTAAAATGTTTTGCACATGCCCTTTGCCATTTGTCTTAGTACTATTATTGTACTAAGTAACTTTGTTTGACTTTTAAACAGTTAGTTAGTTATTATATATATAATTATATATATATATATACGTTTGCATATTCATACATGCTAATGCAGTAGACTGATAGATATTTAAAATTATTCCATGACTATCAAAATTCGATTCTTGTATTAAATGTATATATATATATATTGACCACTATCTGTAGGCTTCAAGGCTACTCGAGTATGTTATTTAAAATCAGTATATTGTATATAGTATATATATGTCAAATACATATGCATGTAAATACCTACAGACTATTAAATTACATGTGTATGCGTGAGTATATATATATATATTTTTACATTGCAAACTCACAGTTAGCATCACATATACACACATATGTACCACAAAATGTACCTATGTATGTATATGTATTTATTTGTCACAATTGTTACTATATCTAAATATTGTCGCAATTAAATCTACCTTCTTTCCTTTGCAATATGCAGCTACAAATCTATATATAATATCTGCATATATATTCCTATATCTATGCCGTGCGTTGTTAGTCTTCAAATTATATATATGACCCTACTTAAATCTACTACATTATATTTATTTTTCACATGTTTTCAATTATGTTTATCATCTTATCTGGGTTTTAAATAATCTTATCCCAAGTCCTACTGCAAGAAAACATAATTACATACATAAATATGACCGATTCAATTAAGTAATGTAATTAAATGAAGTAAGTTTGAATATATATATAAAATATGGGCAGATTTCCTATAGCTAGGTAAGGTCTAGAATAAGGTTTCAATTTTCTTTTTTAATCAATGTATGTACACAAAACTCATTAATGTTATGATGTTATCATGTCTTAATGAAATTGTACATCCCATAATCTACATCAGTACGTATTTATGTATGTAATTTTGACTTGACCTTAATATATATTCAGTCATTACCATATTTCAGTTTATGCGCATAGTAAAGCAGACATTCTTATATATAGATATATTTGCAGATATATGAAAGCATATCCTTATCGTTAGACCATTGATAAGACCATGCATAATATGTATCTGCAATTGTACATATATATATATTTATATTCCATACATAAGTAGCTAGTAGTAGTCTGCTTTACTTCTTACTACTTGTCTTAAATGTTACTATGTACAATTCCTTAGGTTATCAATTTAGCAACGTATACAATTATGCAATACAATATGTGAAAATATTTATATTTGTATATATATGTCGCTTGCCCAAAGCCCAGATTTTGTAATAATAAATCACGATACATAGTCTCGATTCGGATTTGTGGAGTATTCATCAGTAAAACGGCCCGTTGCTTTAATTAAATGAATATACTTGTAAATCTGTATTATATGTTATATAATTATACTCACAATCTTCCATTAATATAACCTGTGTATTTTCTATATTTGTACTAGTTACAGAGTGCGGAATTAAGTTGAACTCGTCTTCTGTAAGTGTAGTGTTCCAACGGGACCTGCCACTACTCGAACGGTGCGCCGAAGTCACAGCCATTGTTGGTGTTGAGTACAGGCTTAGATTTGTCGGACTTATGACACCCGACATTGTCGATATAGATCCAGCATAGCCCAGTAACTGCAAGTTCAATATGGTATATAAGTACTGCGGTTTTTCTTATTCGATGTTAATGACATTTGAGCAGTTGATAAATAAATAATAATTGTGTACAAATGGTAAAACTTTGCCTTTAGGAAAACTTAACTTAACTGTGCTTTCTGGTATTTTTTGTTTATACTAGTAAGTACAACTTACCGATGTAGATTGAGTGTGAAAGTGATTGAAGTACTCCCGACTATTGGTTGAGGGGTACATTGGCGCTGCGATGCGAGTGAGAGCATTTGAGCCAATTGGTGGTATTTTGCAGCGACCCACTTCGGCAGAAATATGAGGACTCGTTGGCGGATGTGGTTGCGGTGAAGTTCTCGCCACAAGTGTGGTGCAATCCGTATTTGTATTTGGATCCGCCTCGGCGCTGTTAATTGGGCTATGGTTGCTCTCCATGGTGTTAGCTGGTTCGTTGCGATTCTCATCGTCGACCAAGGTGGCCTTTGGCATGCAAAGACTCGACGACTGATTGGCTGTCGATGTTGGGGGCGATTGAACCATTGCCAGATCGCCACTGGATCGTATAATGGCAACAGGTCGTGCCATCGGCGGCAACATTGGCGGCAACATTGTGCTATGATAATGGGTCGAGGGAGCCGCACTCAACTTTGAGCTCCTCAATTGTGGGTGAATTTGATAGTGTGGCGAGTGGCTGTGCGGGGCCAACTGATGCGAGTGGGTGTGCTGAAACCCTGGATTCTCTATAGAACCCCCACCAGCTGCCAAACTCGCAGAATGGCCGGCATCTTGACAAACATAAGTCACAAAATCAGATATATCATGGCTCTCAGCATGTTGCTGTTGTTGTTGCTGCTGTTGTTGTTGCGCTTGTGTCTGTGTTTGTGCGTGTTCGTGCTCCTGAAGTCGTGGACTGCCGTGCTGTGGGTAATACAGAGTATTCACGGGGCTTACTGAGGTTGCTAGCAGCGTAGAACAGTTGTGGTGCAAAATGGCTGAGAAAAAGATAGTAATAAATGAATATTTAATGTTTATGTATATATTATTATTAAAATATTTAATTTACTATTATTTATATATTATTGTTATTGTTATTTATATATTATTAGCTTCTGCGGTTTTATTACTATTCATATTACCTTCTTTACTTTCACTTGTGCCGCAGCGATCTGCTCTCCGTAGATTAAGCTTACGCACTGACAAATGCGTGCTGGACGCAACTCAAAGACAGCTAGACTGCATTCCAGTGCATGTGTGTAAGTGCGCGTTAACAGCTAGACTGCTTTCCAGTGCATGTGTGTAAGTGCGCGTTAACAGTTGCCGAAATAGAGAAAAGGCAAGTGCACAGAAAAAATCTATGACTTTAGGACGATCACACGGTTTTACCGTTGCCGAAATGGAGGAAAGAGAAGAGAAAGCAGACTGCCAGGGCGGACATGTGAATTGGCCCCAATTGAGCTAATCTGCTATTCTGCGCTAATAGTGTCTGCGCTTATTATTATTTTGTATATAGTATTATAATTTCTATTAATATTTATTATTATTATTATTATTAATATTATTACTGTCGTTATTATTATTATTATTTTTTATTATTACTATTATTATTATTTATATATTATTACCTTCTGCGGAGCGAATTTGGGGCATAGTGGCTGCCAGCGGCCTGCTATTTAGCGGGGTATATCGATGCAACGATATTGGGGAGTCGGCAACTGTTGCATCACCGTTGGAATTAATGCTGTCCGCCGGTCGCAGAATGACAGAGAAACTGCCTGTGGCACAGTGATCTGCGGCTGTCGTTGTACGCGAAATAACTGGCGGCGATGAGCTGTGGTCGATTTTGCAACCATCTGTGGAGCCATTTGTTGCATCAGTGCGCAGCAGCGGAGACTGTGATAAATGCACAGTTCTATGATTCTGATCGACGAAGTCAACTGAAATTATTAAAGGAACAGGGCGCTGTAGTGGTGCTTTATGACGAATTTCAAATAATACACTGTAAACAGAACTACTCAAGCTACTCACTGCTATAACCACCTGGAATTGGATTGGCGACAATGGCGCCAGTCTGTGCCTGGATCTGCGAGCTGGGAATCGGTGAATCTGGCGTCAGTTGATATGTTGTGTTGCAGTCGTAAGCAGCGCCCAGATTCTCCCTCTTGATGATGTTCGTATGCAGATTGTTGTCATTGGCCTCATCTAGTATTGAATCTGAAAGATCATTATTATACTTCATTTAAATTGAAATAAATATTGGTATACCTTCGATATACACAATACTAGTTTATTTATTTAAGTAAATAGAGGTATTTAAATTTAATTTAAATAATTACTGGTCTACCTCTGGATAGTGTCCACAGTTCTTGCGAAGAAAACACCCCAGTCGCTAGAATAATATCATTGCAAACAACGCCATTGTATGGATTGTGTCTGAGTCCTTTATTTTTGGACTCACTTTCCGTGTCCTCTTTTCTTTCGATTGACAAATTATTGTTGCGATTATGACTGAAGATAGCAAGCTGTGGCGATCTTGCAGCTATCAGATTCGATGAGTTATGCGTATTGATAAAATTTGCCAAGTATAAATCCAATTCTCTGACAGAGACATTAATGTGATATGGATTTACACAGAGGCCAGGATGGAGGCATTCCGGATTCTTTTCTAGGCGCTCCCCATCCGTACTCTCCAATGGTATGGCCTTGAAAAGGATAACCATAACCAGATCCAGTCGCCAGACCTTATCGGCTTGTCTCAGGCAATCTATGCGCCGCATTTTGCCTTTTTGATCGGGATTGGAGAGAACACAAATCGATTTGCGTTTACCGATTATCGATTGCACAAAATCCTCCCTGCTCTCCTGCGTTATGTCCTTTCTTAGCTTGCCCAACAGGCGAGACGCCCATTTCTGTTTCACTTCTGTTTTCTCATTCTGTCAAATACACATAAGATCAATGTTATTTAAAGGTTCATTTTATATTGTATATATATATATATCTACCTGTAGCTCGTCCTTGCAATGTCTTTCTTCTTCCAATGACATACGCTTCTCGTGTTTCTTGTAATACTTTCGTTTGGCAGCTTGCAAGTTAAACCAAGAGTACGAGAATGATTTGACGTATGGTAATAATGCCTCAATGAAGGGGTGAAATTCATCCTACATTAGAAAGATAATCACAAATACACAGTTACATATATATATCAGATTGTATTTCATTTTGTTTACACAGCATTCGAAAGTCTTCAAATTATCAGCACTCTCAATAATATTTACGAAAAGTGAAAACTTCTGTCTGCTGCTGCTGAATACACATAAAGAAAATTGTGATACACCCAAACGCATGTAAATCAAAGTTAAATATTCAAAACATTATCGGTCAAGCATTCATAAATAATTAGTGGTACACATACATGGAACAAATGAACTTTAAATGGAGCAAAAATTGAGAACTGATTGTGGATAATTTTGAATGCCAACTCCAATGCAAATACACATATTACTTGTATATATATTTGTATAAATACACACACATATATATACATTACATATCTACATATATACATATTGTATATACTTTGTATGTTAGCCAATGTTGAAATAACTTAGTTATGATGTTTGTATACTAGTGATGGATATATAAGACACAAGGCTATAGCTACTGGTATGTTTTAGGTGGAAACTGGAAACATGTGTGTTGTGAGTTTAGCATAGTCAGCGCTATATTTTCAACGGTACATAATTGAAAAAAGTTTAAAGACACCTCCAATACATACATATACACATACTTATATAAATACATACACTAATTCAGGACGTTTTCTTGCTTGGTATTATATTGGTATTATTTATTTATTTATCATTTTGAAACATTTGAAAATGGAGTAAGTAATTGAAGAAAACGTCCATGAAAGTCGGTTCCCCGACAACCAACAACAGTTTACTTTATTCTATATAGGAAAAAAGGATAAAACATACATAGTAAATGAGAATGGGAATGAGAATAATGATAACGATGAGAAACACTCTTGCATAGTGATAAATAAAATGTATGTGAAAAGGCGACAAGATGCAGTCAACGTACACATGTGTGAGCTTTATGTTTAAGATTGTAAATTGTAAACATATACATATATATATCAACATCAAGAGACACCAAGAATTTGAATTTAAAACCCAAAGTATCATAAAATTTGTTAATTACATTTGAAATATTATTGATTCATGGTATTCGGAATTCTTTTCCTAAACATCCAGAGCAATTTTTATACCTAACAATAGAATTGGTTAACTTCGATTAGTTGCATGTTATCACACTTATGAGGTTTATGTGAGTGTAAATAAAGCATTAATGATAAACATTAGAAACTCCTTTAAGAATATTATACTATTATGGAAAATTAATTAAGTTTTTACTGTTATTATTACGATTAGTATCTAGATCTAACGAGAAGCTAAACCACCTGCTTAGACCTTTAATTATACATCTCTGTTTTATGGACCTTTGAAGGTCTATACAGAGTTTAACCACTTCGAGTGTTATGTAATTGTTAATTAGCAATATTGGGTTTATTTATGTCGAATTCCTTACCTGTCCAGTTGACGATGTTTGTAAGTAAGAAGATACGTCCGTCTCGATCATACAGCTTCTCAGTGTATCTGGTATAAACATACCTTGCGCAGTTTAATTATCATTGAATTTCTTATAAGCCCGATTGCATCCACAAGAATCTAGTGAAAAAGCAAATATTACATGAACTGAATAATCTGGGGAGTTACTTGTTCCCATAGATAGTCACCTGCATATGTTGTCCATTTCTCGCATGTCTTTTATTTACTTGTGATATAATCCATGAATGTTTATTTGGTTTATTTGAATTTGTATTTCTCGTTGCTTTATTTATATTCTATTGTGTTGCCAAATTGAACGTCATATTGGAGCCATAGTTGCTGAAACTGAACATTAAACAATTAATCGCCAATGTCTGGCTTTTCTTTCCTCTCTCTATTTATTTATCTAGGGTTTTAAATAGAAAGTCTGCGAAAAACATAACCTTGCTTACAAATATGAAGGCTAGTTTTGATTTGTATCATTAATGCATTGATTGAATAATCATATATATACATATATATACATATAGATATATATATATATACAACTTCGGGTTTTATTTGGATCATTACACAATTAGTACACAATGTTCACACATATCTAATGATATCTATATCTGCGTAGTCAATTAGAAGCTGATGCACCTATATAATTCACTTCATGCACATGCACTTATGTTTTGATAAAACTTAAACATACATATATACATATATATATGTATATATATATAGATT
This sequence comes from Drosophila conformis, assembly GCA_035041375.1. Classification (NCBI taxonomy): domain Eukaryota; kingdom Metazoa; phylum Arthropoda; class Insecta; order Diptera; family Drosophilidae; genus Drosophila; species Drosophila conformis. The sequence continues at coordinate 858,018 of JAWNLE010001377.1, forward strand.
TAGAACATGTACAGGCGTAGCCGGAAAATGCACTGGGGCTGTATAAGAGACATACATATACATACATTATTCTGAAGCACTCAACACAACCCAAGTGGTGACAGGCTAGGTGCGTTGTGCAAAACGGATACCTTTCGACTAAATTTAAAATGAGACATTTCTATCGGAGGAGCCGCACATGGTACATACATAAATATACATGTATCTTTCCTCTCTCTCTCTCTCTCTCTCTCTCTCCCACTCGCTCTTTGTTTTCAATAGTGTCTCTTTGGTTTACAAGACGTAATTGATGTTTTTTGTAGAAACCGTTTGTTTGCCAGTCAAATGTTTTGTGCTAAGAAGTAAGCAAGTTCAAACGTTCTAAAAATGGAAAATTCTCCACTCTGTTGGCGGAGTAACGTCAGACAATCGGTTAGTAGTGAACCAGATGATATGCGCACACATTTAAATTCACAACGCGCATGCGAAAGAATGGCCCTAGAGAGAAATTTTGTAAGAGCTCTCGCTCTCTCTCTCTCTCTCACACTTTGTCTGTCTTCCTATGTCTTTCTCTCCGTCTGTTTGTCTCCCTTTTAAGAAACAGACAAGCACACAGCAATAATTAATATCGCAGTGAAGGCTTTCGCAATTTTCACCTTAAGCTATAAATCTGAACAAATTTCAATTTCAAATATATGAAATTTGGAAATAATTTGTTTACATGCACAGATCTGTTAGTTGAAAGCTGTAAAGTTGCTCGCAATAATAATAATAATAATACAAATAATAAATAATAATAAATAGCAAATCTAGAGTGTTTTCAGGGCGACTAGTTTGGGAATAGGATAATCAGTATATAGGATAATGCGGCATGCGCAGTAAACTCTTACAAAAAAGGAGCTTTCAAATGATGTGCCTTCCACAGCCAACACTCTTATACCATTCGGTAGTCATATTCACAATAGAAGTAGAAGAATCAGAGCTTTCTACCAGTTGGACAATTTCAATTTACACTGAGCACTTTCGTAAATTGGTGGTAACTATTAACATATTGTCTTTCTTATTCATATATGTATATATATGCAAGTATGTAAGCGCGTACTGCTGTAGTGTGTGTCAGTATTTTCCGATTTCAACTCTGACTCTCATTGGTTCGATGAGCTTTCAGTTTTTCAGTTCGCTCTTTACAGTACTCTGTTACCGTTACTGTCATCGTCATCCCCTTCTGTTTGGTTACATTTACTATACATACATAAGTCACCGAAGTAAAGTGTTTTATAAAAATAAAAATGGAGATGAAACTAAAATGAAAACACTGTTTAAACATAAATAATAGTAATAAATAAAATAAAAGAGAAAACATAAAACTGTTGTTTACATGTGTGTGCCTGAAACTGTTGTTCTATGAGCTAATGCGTATAAATGGTACAGTCGTAAATCCTGCTTCTCGAAAACGTTTACATATTCATATGAACACACTAAAAAGGTAAAGGAAAAAATACATATATATATGTATATATATAAGTATGTAACAGTTATAGCACAGCCAAATTGGAATTATTTTCAATTCCTATTTAGTCATATGTTAAAATATATATTTACATGCAAGTGTGTGTATATATATATCTATTTGTGTATGTATATCCATATGTATATATATGTATATGTATATGTATATGTATACACATAGTTCACAATACTTACAAGCTTTCGAACCTATTTTCAGATATGGCGAGCATAATATTAATAGCTTGCCTAGCGATATTGGGTCTAATCATTGCGATAGCGCTTTTTTTAGCCGGTGGCTACCTCTGGTGGAGGCACAAAAGGTCACAGTTACAGTTTATTGAACCAAACGAGGATGAAGAATCGAGCAGTTATAGTTTAAGGTTAGTTACAAAACAGCTTTCAAGTCCAACTCTTATACACTTAGTTTAAACAATAACTCATTATCTAAGCGGAACTAAATCAAATCCCTATTTTTGCAGCATTCAAGTTCAATTAACTGTGACTTAATACAAAGGGTTTTTTTCAGCTGGATCAGAAGTGAACTTTACATATGTAATGTATTTCAAATGTGCTCTCATATTTCACAATAGGGCAACGCAGGACATTGTGGACTCTGGAAACCCGCCTAGTAAGCCACCAGCTCCAGTTGCTCAAGCGATTACGACTCCTCTGCAAAATAATATTAATCGAAAACTGAATGGCTTTCTAAGCCTCAGGACGCCTCTTATTGGGTACGACTATCTATAATCATAATAAAATATATACTTATATTTTGGCGTTGCTCATACCAACTGTCCATAGTCCCCATCAATTTCGTCGTCTCGCATATTAAGTAAAGTTCTTCTTGCAGGAGCGGTTCAACGTCTACGCCGACAAAACCTTCCGGTGCTGCTGCAGGCGCGGGTGCAAATGATGGTACATCGAAGGATTCCGCGGTGCGTATCCTAATGGAATAATTATTTTAGATCGCAAACCACTGGAACGCATAGAATGTGTTGATGATTTTGGTATTATTTTAGATGCCAAGATAAAGTTTGACAAGTATATTTCTTCCTCTGCTAATCGAGGCTTCGAGAATTTGACGATCCCTATTACTAAATCACTATATATTTCACTTGTGCGTTCCATTCTTGAATGTGGGTCCTGTTCATCAGATTCATCAGGACAGAACAGAATCCGTACAAAAACCATTTCTATTATTTGCCCTTAGAGGTTTTAATTGGAATACTAACATCAGCTTACCATCTTACCGTAGCAGACTTTTATTAGAAAATCTTCCTTCTCTTTCTGGTCGTATAACAATACTTGAAGGGCTTTGAATACTTATTATATATATTATTCGATTAATTATTATTTATAAGTAAACTTAATTAAATGGCATATTCCACGCATTCTAGAATAAAAGCATCTCAATGACCGACATGTACCTCGATAGCAATGATCCGAGTGAAAACGTTGGACAAATACACTTTTCCTTGGAATACGACTTTCAAAATACGACCCTAATCTTAAAAGTTCTACAAGGCAAGGAACTACCAGCCAAGGATTTGAGCGGCACCTCCGATCCCTATGTGCGGGTTACATTGTTGCCAGACAAAAAACATCGTTTGGAAACCAAAATCAAACGAAGAACCTTGAATCCACGCTGGAATGAAACATTCTATTTCGAAGGATTTCCAATTCAAAAACTTCAGTCGCGTGTAAGTTGACAAATAATACAAGATCATAATAAGATTCAACTCAAATGCTTGGGAAAATTGCAATTTTTAGGTTCTGCATTTGCATGTCTTTGATTATGATCGTTTTTCAAGAGATGATTCTATTGGAGAAGTGTTTTTACCGCTATGTCAGGTAAATAGCCCTAAAATATAACAAAGTCGTATGCTGATATGTATTACTTAGGAATACTATATGTATATATATAATTCCTTACTTACTTATCTGCCTTTAGGTTGATTTTGCTGGAAAACAGTCATTTTGGAAAGCCTTGAAACCCCCTGCAAAGGATAAGTGCGGCGAACTCCTGTCTTCGCTATGCTATCATCCTTCAAACTCAATTTTAACATTGACGCTGATTAAAGCACGAAATCTGAAAGCTAAGGATATTAATGGAAAATCAGGTATATTTGCCCGATCAAAACCGTTTAATTGTTTCTAGCATTTTGCATTTCTTTTATCTTTTATTTTACAGATCCTTATGTGAAGGTTTGGCTACAGTTTGGAGATAAGCGTGTAGAAAAGAGAAAAACGCCTATTTTTACCTGTACGTTAAATCCAGTTTTCAATGAATCATTTAGCTTTAACGTTCCCTGGGAAAAGATACGAGAGTGTTCTCTGGATGTCATGGTTATGGATTTCGATAATATCGGACGAAACGAGCTGATCGGCAGAATATTGCTGGCTGGTAAGCGAAAGTTGCTTTGAAAAATGCGTTATTGATTGATTTCAGAGAAGAGCAGATGTCGAGGAATATATAATAATTGTTCTCACAGGTAAAAACGGTTCAGGTGCCTCCGAGACGAAGCATTGGCAGGATATGATCTCGAAACCCAAACAAACTGTAGTACAATGGCACCGCCTAAAGCCAGAATAAATATTGGCGTTAATCCAGTCGATCCCGGATATAATAATAATAAACTCGTACATATGCTTACGTAAATGCATATACATATTTAAATAATATGAAAGAAATAATAACTGTTTAGTAGTGTAAACAGGCTGCACACAGACTAAGAAATCGCACACATTGCGTACAGTGTACATATATATACATGCATATATGTATATATATATATATATATATTAAAAAGAAATCAAGAAAAGCTATAAGAAATTGATATACGCACATCAATAGATTAGCATATTGCTTTTATTTGTGCATAAACTATACAGACACATCTCTATATCGCTCCCTATGCCTTTGTAATCGGAGCTTGAAGCTGAACAGACAATTAAGAAGAAGAAACAGCTGATCTTAAGTGTTGTCATGCCAGTTGTTTAGACCTTAGATGTCGGTTTAGTTTCAAGCTCAAAATTGTACTAGCAAATATCGGAGGGGCAGGCGCAAATTCAATTTTGATTGTACATGCAATCGAGCCTATTCATTTTATCGGTTGTACGTAGCCCCCATTTTGCTAAGGTTTATTCCTGCAACATACGATAGATGCTAAAGCTAACTGAATAACCTCAGTATACTGGTCAAATAGTAGAACCAATATGAATTGTCTCTAAATTTCTATATTTATTTAATTGCATCTCTGTACTGTAAAATTAGTTGAAACCAATAGGAGAATAATTAGCACAAAAATAACAGGTGAAATATAGCCCCTATAGATTATGGAGTTAGGAAGATTGACAGATATATATATATATATTTGGCTGTTTCATTGAGAGGAGGCCACCTGGTGGGGAGTATTAGATTGCAGTTGGATTGAGGAGTTCTTCATTTCGAAATAAAGGGTTGCATAACACCAATATTATGCCCTCTGCTCCATTGGGAAGGGATTTTACTACTTGATTTGTATGTTAAAGTGTTTTTTCATATACGAACACATAATTGATTAGCTTAATTAATCTGCAAATTAGTATAACTCAACACACGTGTATGAACGATATGAATGATAGGCATTTCACGCAAGCGAAATGGATTATCCACATACTGAAATACATGTAAATAACGGAAGTTAATTGTTATTACTAGATTATAATATTAACTCGTAAAACGACATTGTTACAAGTTACTTAAATTGCGAATTGTTGTTTCTTTTATAATAAAAGAAAATAAAGTGTGAAGATGACATGTTAATCTTAAATGAACTTAGTTTAAACCGAAACTACTTAGAATGATAGGCTGTAGGTTATAATATATATTTATATATTAGAAGAGGCAATTAGAGAATAATATATTGAACAAATTAATAGTAACTGTAAAGAAATTAGCCAACCATTGCCGGAACAAGCGTCTACTGAGATGAAGAGTGCAAACGTATAAAAAATGAGATTACAAATTAAGAGTTAAACAATAAAATAAAAATTAAAAAATTAATTGATGAAACTGAGTTTAAAAAACGAAAAATCGAAAATTCAACCCACCTTGAAATTACATATTTGTTATATACCTGTTATAATATTATTAAAAATCAATTTATGATAATTAAATAGCTGCAAATAAAGCATTTTTAACCTAGACCGCGAATAGTACCATTTTCATTCCTTGGGTTACAGCAATAAGCGTTCGCTTCTCGAGGTCGGCCAAGTCTTCGACGCGTTGACTTCGGGTCGGTAGGACCCACGGTTACAGGAAAAACATGCAGCAGGTTTTTGGTCTGCTCTCGACGACGTTCTGCTGCATATTCGATAAGGTAAAGTTTAGTCCAAATAAAACACAAATACGACAAAAGCTATAGTTGTTTTTGCTCACTTTTAAAAACATTATATTTAAAACGGGTTTATCATTTCCTCTTTAAATTACAAATAGATTGATAATCTCTTAGAGATATAAATATAAACGATCGGGCAATTAAGTCTATAAAATTTTATAAGATTACTTATGGTTGGGATGGGATTGAATTTCTTGTTTTTGAATCGTGTTTGTTTTGCCTACAATCATTTTTGATGTGTCACTACTTTTTGCCATTTGCCATTTGCCATTATCAATTCTCCATTTTGTTTTAGCTATATAGCTGAGCTGTCACCGAATCTGACGAGTCTGACATTGACAGCAAACAATCATAACTAGAAATTTCCTTCAGGTTTGCTTTATTTCATAGTACATACATGCATACACAGTTGTTTATATACTAACTTAATATTGCATATATATTGTACTATAAGATCGCACAAAGTAGCTTATATGCATACATATATTGTAGTAGAATATATTTTCTCTGGTTCTAACACCCGATCTTCACACTTCTTTCTTATTATATATGAAAGTATATTATGTTCTGCTTCAAAGTGCATTCCGTTTCGTTATCTCTTGTTTTGAATAAGTTGTGTTGTTTTCGTTTGCTCTAACTCGCTATGTCTGTCAGCTCTACGAGTATATTGACGAATTAATTGGCATCATCATTTAATGAGTTAAAGAAGGTATTAAGACTCTTCACAGCCACACCTGTATTACAAAAAGGGGTAATTGCAAAGTTTAAATAAATAATCGATTTTCAATTTTATTAAAAGCACAATTATACCTTTGCCAGCTGACTGATCCTTCGAATCGCGCCACTTGTAGAGTGACTCCTTATGTATTACAAAGCCATCGTAAAGCTCACCGAAGAGTTCATTCAACAACCCTAGAGTAAGTATAATTCATTATTACCCATTATGATTATATTTTCGCTGAGAGATAACAAACCTCTCGGATGTTCCAAGCTGTGGACGAGTAATTGTACTCCATACAAACACTCGAGCTGAAGGTCTTCATTGGAATCGATGTAGCGCTGAAGAACTGGTGTGCAAAACTTCTGAAAAACCTCGGGCTCCAGCTTATAGCTATTATCCTTGTAGACAATTGCGAAGTTGCTTAAGGTTGTAGTCAGCCCTCTGATAAACAGCTTATCGGCCATCACAATATTGCCCTGAAAATAATATTAGTACTTCAACTTTGAAATCAAATGGACGTATTTGAAATATCCTTACATTGCAATAATCAATTATGCAATCTGCAGTTGCTCCTTCCTTAAGCAGGTGCTCAATATGATCTATCACATTTTTTACAAGCTTTTCGGGCGACTCGCGGTCTTCAATCACTGGCGTCTTTGACTCATTCTCCACATACTCTAATCTCTGCATAATAGATATAGATATATAAATGACAATATAGAACATATCAAAATAACAGTGGGAACTTACATTCCACTCAATAAAGTCAATAGCTTCGCTGTCGGGCATGAAATCTGACCAGTGCATGTTAAATTTCTTCCACATGCTGCGGGTGAAGTTCGGTCCCACTTCCCTAGTACAATATGTCAAATAGGTTTTAAGGAACTTTTTACCCATGTCGTTGTCTCTTAGATTGTTGTTCCACAGATCTGACACAGTCAACACTTTCTTGACTATTAATGGACCTAAACAAAACAATTAACATATGCTTTTAGTATATCGCAAAGGAGTGAATCGTATAGGAGTATACCGCATAAATAATAAATATAGAATATATATTACCAGCAAATTGGAAAATATAAAGCCACAATTCAGGAATATCAACAATTAAGTCGTTGGCAAATTCGCTAAACTCCTTGTACGCCAGCTTAAAGTGATCCACAGACATGTAGTTCTGCTGTATGAGGTGGGCAATTGTGATTGCAAGGTATCTCCTGTACTGTTTGCCCACCTTCCATAAATGCAAATAATCAGTTAATATATAGAACAAGAAGCCGCAACGCTGTGGCTCCGGTATCCGATTGATACATTCGACAACCGTTGGAGTGACAGATTTCGAGGCCGCCGCCAGATCTATGATATCCCTGACGACTGTCTTAAACAGCTTAATATCATTATCTTGCGGCTTGATGAACACGGCCTGTGGCGCTGAGCCTTTGGCAGGCTGTGTGGCAGAGATGGAAGGCGGCTGCTGCTGCTGATCACCGCCTCGGTAAATGCCGCCAACACCAGCGGCTGAGCTGGTCATCGAAGAACTCATAGCCTGTACAGGGATTTGACTATTATGAACAGTAATTCTTATAAATATATTATAGATACATACCTTGTTGGAAAGTCGGCTTGGCGGCGCCGGTTGCGTATATTTTGAGTGACTAGCAGATTTTTGTAGTGAAGCGTTCATCATGCCGCGACCCTGTTGATTTTGACCAACGCGCGATGAAGAGTTCTCGCGCGATCCCTGCGACGATCCCGTTCGCGAATGTATGCCTATTTTGTGAAGTTATGATATCAGGTTTATGCATATATAAATATCGTATTTACTCACTTCGATCACCATAACGATCACGCTCCATGGAGCCCTTGTTAAATGAGCTTTTGTTGCGGGGCCCACTGCGATCGCGATCACGATCCCGATCTCGATCAGTGCTGCTCTTATCGACTAACGATGAGAGCGCGGCAAATGAATTGGAAGGTGTTGTCGTCGGCGTCGAGGATTGTTTATTGTGAGGCCAAAGAAATTGATTAAGTCCGCCCATCTTCTTCGTATCAAGATTCTGATTGAGCTGTAATGTCTATGAATAAAAATAAAAATAAATAATCAAATGAAAAGAAATAGCTTAGCTTACCAAACCCTCCAGTTTATTGGTGTCCACCGCCTGTGAGCGGCTACCTTTGCTGGTCTGGACGTGCCACGTGTTATCGTCATTGTTGCCATTGGAGTTGGCGCTGGTGCCGCCTCCACTGTTGCCACTGCCGCCGCTATTTGGTTGCTGGTGGCGCATATTATTGCCGCCATCGCCGCGCTGACTGTGACTGCCACCGTAACCTGTGGAACGAGAATCGCTGTAGCGAGCGCCGCCACTGCGTTCATCCCGCTTGCCGACACCCGACTGGGGTCCATTCGGACTGGAAGTGGACAGGGAGCCGCTGTAGTTCATGTATTGTGCAGACAGCTGCTCGTTTTTGGCCTCCTTCTCGATCTGACCCATTGTCTTGGGGGCCTCATTACGCGCTGATTGCCACTTGTTCTTGCGCAAATCGATGACATCCTGTAGCATGAATCGGACACGGGAGCTGACCTTAGCACCATCCTTGTCATTTCGCGAGGCAATCGCCTGCATGCGGGTTATGGACTTCTCCAGTGAGTAGCAGCGACCCGGATCCTTGGTATTCACTGGTGTCTGCTCGAACTTTGCACCCACTGTTGTGAGCAGTTTGCACAGGCATTCGAGCATGTCTTCCGAATGGGGATTCAGCAGTGTATCGATGCAAGAGTAAATGATTTTACCAGTTAACATGGAGATTTTAAAGAGTTCGCCAATGAATCGCACTGTGCCGCCAGAGCGACGGCGTATCTTGCGCTCCTCCTCCTCGAGGAGAGCTTCGATTTCCGCTTTTTCATTGGGGTCAGTACATTTTTTGATCTTCTCCACAATTGGCTGCAGTTTCTTCTCCTTCGCTGCACCCTGGGACACATTCTGGGTGAACTCCTTCTCCGTTTTGTCGAGGAGTGCATTGCGGAAGTGTTGTAGATTGGATTTGGTGCCACTCTCCATGCGTTCATCGCGTGCCTTCACCTCGCTAATTAGACGATGGCACAGTCGCGCATATGAAACGGAGAAATTTGGCTCATCGATCGCCTTCTCGAAGACAAGCACAATCACTTCGTCCATCTTATCTGGTGTATCAATCTTCAGTTTGACGATCTCCTCGACGAGTGTATCAAATCTTTCTGGCGTTAGTTTATTTAGAATTCCACGCACGCGACGCACAAGTTCATCTTTCTCGTGAACGGACTTGCCATCGTAGCTGGGTTCCGCATCCACTTTGTTGGTCATTCGTGGTCGCCACGCATTTTCCGTCTCGTTGAGTTTAACGTCCTGGTTCAACGATAGATTCACATGGATCATGCCCTTCATGCTGCTACGTCCGCCGCCCTGCACCCCAGACATAGACACCTGTTTACCCGCGAAATTACTGGACGCATCATTGTTGCGATTACCACCAATCATGCCCACCATCGACTGGACACGCTTATTGTTATTGTTGTTGTTGCGCATAAATGTTGGCATCAGATTCGGGTGTGGCAAGATCGACACGTTCTTCACCTCGGGCTGCACGCGAGAGGCTTTTGCTTCACGCAACTGCATCAATTGCTCGCGATCATATTGCTTCTTGCCACTCGGATTACTCGGCGACCATTGACCATCGTTGTAATTGATCAGCGATGAGATCGGATCTGTGTCTATGGCAGCAGTTGGTGGTGCGGCAACAGTTTGTTCAATTGTCTCTGATCTAGGCTCCTCTCCATCTCCCACTGTTTCCTTGAGCTCCAGTTCTTGTTCTTTTTCCTGTTCTGTTGCATCCATTGTGTTACTTGTAGCCAGTTGTTTACTGTGTATGGAGTTGCCTACCCCGATATCAACATTATCATCAGCCCTTATAGGCTCATCATTCAATTGTGCATTCCCGGCTCGATCAGTCTCATCTGGGGAGCTCTCGTGTGTGCTCTGTGCTGTTGGCGCACGCGACTCTGCTGCCTCAATTTCGCTGCTTTGACCCACTAGTTGCATAGCAGTGGATACGGCTTCGGATGAGACTTCTATATTGGTTTGGGCTTGGGCTGCTGTTGCGACCGATGCAATAGCTATGGTTGTTTCTGGCTCAGCCTCGACCTTTTGCAGTGGACAATTTGTGAATAATTCACTCTGCGACGAGGACACAGCAGCGTCATCCACAGCGTGGTCAAATTCAGGCGTTGGAGTTGCAACATGCGCCATGTACTGAGAATGTTGCTGCTCCATCTGTATCTGTGGCTCTGGCTGTGGCTGTATCTGTGACTGTTGCTGCATCGCTTGTGGATGTGTCAAGTTTAACTGATTCTTTTGCTGAAGCACAGAGTCCGTTTGTATCTGTTGATTAGTCTCGACAGTCGCTTTAACGTTTGCTTTCGCTGCTGCTGCATCATCCACTGTGACTACATTTAATAGAAAATCAAGATTTGTTATAAACATGTTATAGCTATCTATATAGGAGGCTTACTAACGTCTATAAGTTGTAGTTCTAAATTTATAACAGTTAGTCTACATATCGATATTAGTTGATCATCAGTTATCGCTTTTGTATTCAATTCGAATCTTTTGATTCGTTTTTATTCCTAGAAACACATTGAAAGCTCCTCACAGAACTATCTGTACAGTTACTTATTACCTTTCTGTTATATATATTATTTAACAGTCCAAAAAAAAGGTTTATAGTTAACTGCAAGCTGTCGTTCGATATTTTAGTAAATTCTTGGCATTATTTGGAAATATATATAATACATATAAATATAAATATAAATATATATATATATATATATATATATATATATATATGAAATTTATTCTACTGATTATTGTTGAGTGGTTTTTAACCCACAAATGGTATCAATTTTGTGCATGCTTTTTTTCTTTTCGAAATAATTCAAAATGCACGTGTGCATATATAATATTTATTTGACTCTTTTTTCAATTTTTATCTCATCAAGAGTTGTCTGTGTGTGTGTGTGTGTGTCCGTCCGAGCAATTATTGCTTTGTTGCCTAGCGCTATAGATAGACACACACTCACACACATACACAGAGACGATATCGAATCGCACAAAACATCGCACTGACACTAACACAACAACAAAAAAATGATCGCATCGAGAGGCTAGCGACGTTTGAGCATCGAGCATCGATCGAACAACGAGCAGCGACCGCAACTGAAATCGCTGCACAGACGAGGCAAACAGAAATACGGACAAGCAACTAACGCCAGCCAAAAATCAACGTCGAACAACAAAAGTCACAGCAGTGCTAAAAGCAAAAGTGAAAATGTTTGCACACACACGCACTCTCAATTTGTCTCTCTGTGTGACTTCCGCACACATGCTTAATATATCCATATACAGATACAGAAGATAGTGTAGAAAGCACGTGTTTGCAACGGTTCGATTTAAATACATCCATCTGAGAAGCAAACGCAAGCAGCCACGCAATGCGATGTGAGAGAGCCAACAAGACAAGTGAGAGAGAGCGAATGAGCTGTTCGTCTATAATCTAACATACACACGCACGTGGATCGAGTTCGACAAAATGCATATGTATGTAAAAATGTATGTATATATATATATATATATATATATGTGCGTGTGTGTATGTACGTCTTTTGGTCAGCACACAACATACACACATGCACACCGATGAACATCGTACATCTACACATTCATAGATAAGCGGACAAGCTTAAACGCAATAGCACACACACACAGACTGTTTTGATCGAATGGATTTGTAGAAAGAAAAAAAGCGCAGCAGCTGCTGGGAATTCGGACATAAAAGTCTTCTATAAAACGCATATTTCTAATAGAAACTTCGGACAAAACTTTCTTTTTTTTCATATTCCGATTTCGCTTTTGGGTGTTCAGGGTATAACGTTACCGATTTGAGTGCAGTATGCGAGCTACAAATCACTGCTTTTTTTATGTGTTCATTTTGTAAAAAATAAAGTAAAACAAGTGCAAATAAACTATTTTAAATATGTAAATATTAGAAAAGCATTGAATTCCCCGTGGAAAAAAATATTTTGCTATTTTTTAATGTTCGCCTATTTGGCACTCCGTCTCAAAAACAAAGCGAACTTAGAATATATATAGAATTTTGTTATAAAGCTGTTCACTATATTCAATATATAAAAAAATGTATGTGCAAAAATAGTAACTGTATTTTAAATTACATAACGTTTTGAAATAACAACTAAATCTTCAATTTTTTTTGCAGAATATTTGTTTCAGTACTTACCAGATGAAAAAGCTGTAGACAAATCAGAGCCATCTTTTGGGGAAACTATAGGAATTCTAAGAAAGAGGGGAAGACACGAAAAATATGTTATATAAATATACAAATGAAATATTGATTGTGCTGGAATCCCTTACTTTTTACTCTTGGTCTTCTGGGGCGTCGGCAATATTTCTACAGATGGGGCGTCTATCGCTGAGACGACTGGAGTTTGACCCATTGTAATATCTGGCCGGTGAGCGGGAATTTGATCTAAATACAAATTGTGGCAAGTAATGAAATGTATTACACTGTATCTCAATATACACTTTGGATATTCATTAGCATACCTAATTTGTACTGGACATTGGCTCTGGAGTCTTGGCCTTGAATTAGCATGTTATTCGCTAGACAGATGCTAGCAGCTTCTGGCTGGGAAATGCAGATTGGGACATCTGGGTTGGTTTGGACGACGGCGGCTGTTGTCGTAGTTACTATTGCGCCTGCTTGTTGCTCCGGGTACTCATTGTCCACATTCGAATTGCTCTAGATATCGATAACAATCGATTTATTAATTGTAGCATGTTTACATATAAATAGCAATAAACACACCTTATCCAGCTCATCGAGAATATTCTTTTTCGTTTCGGGATGAATGATTTGCAAACGATGCTGATGGCGACGCCTACTCGCCGGTGCCACCACTTGCACCTGCTGTTGTGCCTGTGGCATAACCATTGGCGGTACACCGACCTGCCCGCTACCAGCGGCGCCAACGCCAATTACGGTATTCGCGCCTGTCTGAACACTTCCCGTGAGCAGCTGCAGTTGGGGCGTTGTTGCACCGGGACCAGCCAGCGGTCCATTTGGGCCGGTCTGCACCGGCATCGTGTTGCCACCGATGTTGACGCTAGCGTTTGTGGCAACACCGCTGCGCGAATGCGGTGGCGGCGGCGGCGGCTGTTGCTGCAGCGACGGTAGATATTGATACGGATAGTAGGGAATGGGCGCGGGTCCATACTGTATGTGTGGCGTTTGGAACGTCGGCTGTCGCTGGCCAAATTGCGAGTACTGCTGCAGCACCACATTCGGATACATTGCCGGCATGTGGAGGTGGCGAGGTCCTCCAGCGCCAGTGCCACGTGCCGTATTCGCAGTCGGCGGCGGTCCACGAAATATTCCACTCTGTTGATTTGAACGGGTGTTGCCAGCACTGTTGTTGCCCGATGACACATACTGAAAAAATCCACAAAACAATATTAATTTAATTTACAAATGGCTTTGACTTATGCGAAAATTACCCTTACCAATTTTAAATTTAAGTCTTAGTTTATAATTTTGTAAGTTTCTCTGGTTTTTGATTGGCCGTTGCGGTCAAAATAGTAAGAGTGCTGTTCATCAAAGCATTTCGTAAGTTAATAAAATTAAATATAAAACAAATATATAAATAAATATATACAAATTATAAATTTAGATACTTTGATTTTCGATAATTAATTAGTTACGGCTGGTGTTTAAATCAAAAATGCATAAGTTTTAACCATATTAAGTGTCCATTACGTATTGTTATTATTTTGACCGCAGCTGGACATTCGGACAATTTCTGGTAGCGGAGCAGACGCAATCGATTAATCGATTAATCGATTAATCGAGCAATCGATTCATAAAATTCGTACAAATTTCTATAAACTTTGAAGTTGTTTTCGCGAGCAATGTTTTGTTGTTGTTTGTTGCTTTTTACCTCTTGGGGTGCTTGGAAGCTGCTGTTTGACAGCAGATTATTATTCTTATAGTCGTATTTTCTACTATCGATACAAGTAACGCCAACCCCAACGCCGCCCAACAAGCTCTTCTCGTGGATATAGGTGCCACTGCTCGAGCCCAATGTCAGCGTCATGAGGCTCTGATTGTTGCTGGCACCGTTAATGCTGCTGCTGCTGCTGGCACTGTTGCTATTTGTGGCACTTGCGGCGGCGCCACCACCGCCTCCTACTTGTGTACCATTATTGGAAACTGCAACACCTTTCGACGTCAATTCCGCTCCCAAATAGCGACAATTGGAGTCGATGCCAGCCGTCAATTGTGGTCTGTGTCCAGTTAGATTATAGATGGCAGCGGAGCTCAAGTCACCCGTATTCAATTGACAGTTGCTGACGGTCATTATGTTGCCACCGCTGCAAATGACAGTCGACTGTTGCTGCTGCTGTTGGGTTGCAGCTGAAATAGATGGCGCTCGATTTACAACATTTGCATAGCTTTGTTGCTGCTGCGACTGTTGCTGCTGTTGCAGATGATGTGGCTGCTGCATGTGTGTCGAGGACTGTTGTTGCGTGGCTGATGTCGTTGCTGTTTTTAGTATGGAGACAACATTGTAGGCCTTGTTTATCTGAAACTGCGGCTGTGTAGTGCTGTGTTGTGGCAGCGACTGTTGCTGCTTCGTTGGTGGCGCTTGCGAAACATATTTTTTGCTCTTTTTATTCGAAGGCAAAATCTACAAACAGATTGCAAAAAAGTTGGAAGATTTTTTTTTTGCCTATTAAGTAAAGCACAAAATTGGAACTTTGGCCGAAATAGAATACGAAAACGATCAACGAAATTAGCAACTAAAATCAAAATCTATAATTATTAAACTAATAACTCAATAATAAGTGAGTTGAGTTCAATATTTGGCCAAGCAAATAAATTATAAAACTGGAATCCAAAACTTGCTTCATCCTCTCATTTATGTTAAATGTGTGTGAATATTTGAAACAATAAATTTTAAACATAAATTGGGATTACAAATCAACGTATTTATGCTTAAACGTCTAATTAAAATGAAATTAAACAAAACTTTCTAAAGTAAGTACATATTTTGACATTCGAAAAACCGAATACTATTGATAGAATCTAGAACGAAGTATAAAGAAAAAAGTGGAAACATACCAAATTTTGGGGCTGCATGTTTTTAGCGATATCAGTTTGCGTTGATAGTGCTGAACCAGCTGGTTGCATTACTAAAGGACCGATCTGGTTTACGGTTAAGTGTTGTCAAACGTTAAACGGTTGCTTTTTCCCGTTTCGTTGACGAATCTCCGTTTTGGGCGATTGTTAACCCGCTTCCAATCCGTCACACAACCATCGGATTGTTCTTCTGTGGAAACTGTGAATGTTAAGAATGTTTTTATTGTTGGCAGGCATTCTTACCTGCAAAAATGTAGTTCTATTGTATAAAAAAAATGTCCGCGAAGCAATTCTCGTAAGTTGTAAACAAAAAGCCAACCTGCAAGGCGAAAAAAAATACGATATAAAAAAACAAATAAAAGCAAGTAATATAAGTATTATAATAACTAACTAACAAATTGAAATATTTCAATCGTACTACGCATAATAAACGGATGCATTTGCTTTCTAAAATCGAATTTATGAATGCATGCATATATAATGTGTGTTTATAACCTACATATATATTATTATTAAATAATTATTTTGCCTATATATTTTTATTTTATTAAATCACTTTATTAATGCATTTGGGGAGTTATTAAACAATTTAAGTAGAGCTCTTTTTTTATAATCATGCTTTCTTCAACCATTTGCCGACGTTGCGACGTTGACGTCGTATTTGCGAGTGAGAGAGAGCGAATGAGAGAACCTAGCGTAGAGAGTAAGAGAGAGAATGACCAGCCAACCGACCGAGCGAGCGAACGACTCGCCTCGACACTAGTCTTGCACAAAGAAAATGTGTGCACAAAAAAAATCCGCATTAACTTATATTTCTACATCCACTTAACTTTAACAATTAATCGCGAAAACCGTTTATCGAACACGTATTTCTCTATATATTTAATATGTAACGCACAAAGAGCAACGTCAACGTCAGATTGCATTGTCGTAGCAAATGTCATCATGTAATTTTTAGTTGAACTCCGTCTCGTTCTCATTCTCAACATTATTTTACCTGGAGCATTCGAGACCAGTATATATATATATATATATATATATATATATTATCTAGCAATTATATACAATACAAACAGAAAACAGTTGCCGCACTTCAAGTGTATACTTGCACAGTCGTTAACTAAGTTATACTTGACTTTCTTTATGTTTATTTCCAAAAACAAATTTTATATCAATTTCATTCCACATGCAATGTGCTGCTTAGGAATGGTAACATTGTATATCGATATACATCGATATAGATATTTAGCAAATCAATTTCATAACATTGTTGATGTCTTTCTTAATCGATGTGTCTTTCGATATTTATTAATAGTTGATTTGTTCACAGTTAGTTTTGCAGATTAATTCCGCTGTTAACTATAACTAAATCGCATATGAATCAAATTTGAAGAGCAAAAATACAGTTTGCCAATGGCTCTAACTTTCTGAGAGTTAAAAACATATATTTGCACATGGTTGGTTTTCGATTTGACACCTTATAGTAACATATTATAACATATTATTCTTATAAGCAAGCTCCTAATCCTGATAATGATTATTCTTTAAAAGTAAAGCAAAATAATAAAACAGGTAATAATAAATAATAACCAAAATCAACAGTTTAAATTTAAGTAAAATAATAGTTAGATAAATGTAAATATCGAATGTGTTTACGGTAAGCAGTAGCAAATAGTGCACTATGATAAATCGTTTTAAAATAATATCGAATACTTCGATAATATTCAAAGAAATAAATTTAAATTTAAATTTGGGCATTATTCTTTCTTCGTGAGGTGAAAAACAAGACTTAGTCTCAAGCAATTAATTATTTTGATCTTAATTGATTAAATTCACAAGATAAGCCAGGGCAGTCAACGATGCCAGCCATTGCGTTAATCAGTCTTTCTTTAATTATATATAAAATAAGTGTAACATGAGTCCAATTACCAAATTAATTACTAATTATTTCTAGTAATATAGAGTAACGGTGAGGTCTACAATTAAAAATGAAGATATTATAGTGGGAACTTGTGAATAGATTATTAAATAATTATATCATCAAAATAATAAATACTTGTAAGATGATGTGTTCTATATTTGCAAAAACTCCTACATTTTCAAATGTACATACACAGACATTGCATTTGCGTGGTCAAAAATTGGGAGAGCCTAAAGAGAGCTAGGCGAAAGCTTGAAGACAAGCTTTAGTCAGCTTTTTTGGCTCTCTTAAGTAATGCTGCAGGAGGGACCTCTGACATATAGAGAGTAAGAGTTGTTAAAGTAATTTCATTCTTTTTAGCTTACTCTTTGAGATCCGTTGCGGCTGCTGCTGCAGCGATGCTTGCGCTCCCGAAAAATGGCCATTCAAGGAGAGATGGACAGTTAGATGGCTGCTGTGGGTGTTGTTGCTGCTGCTGCTGCTGTTGCTGTTGTTCTTTTTCGTGGTCGCTGCTGCTTGTACAAGAACTGCTGCTTGGGCTTATCATGAGTAAATCAGTTTATCTATAGTTAATGCTATGGACAGATGTGCGCGCTCCTCGCTCGTGGCTAAAATAATTTGTAATTTAAAAAAAATAACGTGAATGTAATCAAGGACTCTGCAAATACAACCTCTCAATTAAATGATGGTATGTAAATGCATGTTTTTTTCATTTTCTATCATTCTTAAATTAACAATTGCAATGCGGACTTATATAAATATGTATGTGTGCATATAAGTACTCGCTGTATGTATATATGCCTGTGTATAGGGTACATTTAATATATATGGGTATTGCTGTATTGGTGTGTGCCTCAACACCCACACAGTTACAGTTGCTCAAAAGTCATTTTAATATATATATATATATATATGCATATATGTATATATAATTCTATCTTTGTCGGGCTTTGGAAATTGAACAAGTCTTTTGTAGTAACACACACATACTCGTATATGCATCATGCATATAATTAATTTATTTGTGAATATTATATATGCATTTCCTTATAATTATATATATTATGTATGTATGTATGCATATATAGATATAATATATAAAATATAACATATATATATATATATATATATATATTTACATATATATATATAACTTTGATATGTATATATAGGTCCTGGGCTCCGCCGTTGCCATCATCATCATCAGTACCATTCTTGTGTTGGTACTTCTGGTAAAGTTCTTGCATCGAAGCTTTTTCTGGGTCGCCATTGTTACTTTCCACACACACACACACTCACTCAAATATATGTGTGTATATAGTCGGGCTCTGCATGAATATTAAGCTTGGGCAAAGGAAAGCATCCCCTACTTGTGATTCTCTTTTGATTGTCCTCTCCCATTTGCCATCTCTCTCTCTCACTCTCTTTCTTTCCCTCTCTCAATTAACTTAAGAGAAACGTAATTTAAGCAAGCATCCTTTCCAACAGATGACTTGTCTTAGCCATCTTAAGTTGCTCTAGTGTCAGTGACATGATTTTAAGCAGCTTTTTAAACAGTTAAAAAAAAATAAAAATACTTGCCAAGTCTGGTCTTTAATAGGTTCACATATTGCAGATTATGTAGAATGATATATCTTATAATGAAACTTGCCAAGTCTGGTTTTTAATAGTAATAATATGTGAAAATAAAATATCTTCTAACGCGTTTCCATTGCAGATTATTTAGAACGATCATGGACGGCTCAAAAACCAAAGATTATTATAGAGTCTCAGCTCAAAGGCTAACCCAAGAAAATAAATCCAAATGAGGATAAGCTACATTTATGTGTATGCAATAAATCATTGAGATAAATGCGCAAGTGACGATTTGACACATTGACCAATATGCGGGAAGCGTTCGAAACCAACTCCAGTAACTATGGCAGCAAAATTCCAATTAGCCTTATGCTTATGGTGGTGACTCTCTGGAGCTGTCTACCACAACTTGCTGGTGCTGGCACATCACAGTCCCATGACACGGTGTCCGTCTCCCTCCCTGGCGATATAATACTGGGCGGCCTGTTTCCCGTGCACGAGAAGGGCGAGGGAGCCCCGCCTTGCGGCCCCAAGGTCTATAATCGGGGTGTTCAGCGCCTGGAGGCGATGCTGTATGCCATTGATCGGGTGAACAATGACACAAATCTATTGCCGGGCATAACGATAGGTGTTCATATCCTGGACACCTGCTCTCGGGACACCTACGCTCTCAATCAGTCGCTGCAATTTGTGCGCGCCTCCCTCAATAACATGGACACATCCGTCTTCGAGTGCTCGGACACATCGACGCCGCAGCTGCGCAAGAATGCAACATCTGGTCCGGTTTTTGGCGTCATCGGTGGCTCCTACAGTTCGGTATCGCTGCAGGTGGCCAATCTCTTGAGACTCTTTCACATACCGCAAATTTCGCCAGCTTCGACGGCCAAAACGCTGTCCGATAAATCACGGTTCGATTTATTTGCACGCACCGTGCCGCCAGATACATTTCAATCGGTTGCCCTGGTGGACATTATCAAGAATCTAAACTGGTCCTATGTGTCCACGATTCACTCAGAGGGCTCCTACGGCGAGTATGGCATCGAGGCCTTTCACAAGGAGGCCACCGAGCGACACGTTTGCATTGCCGCCGCCGAAAAGGTGCCTAGTGCATCCGATGACAAAATCTTCGATTCGATAATCAGTAAACTGCTCAAGAAGCCAAATGCTCGAGGTGTCATCTTATTCACCCGAGCCGAGGATGCACGTCGCATTCTGCTAGCAGCGAAGCGTGCTAATCTCTCGCAGCCATTCCACTGGGTGGCCAGCGATGGCTGGGGCAAGCAACAGAAGCTGCTCGAGGGATTGGAGGAGATTGCCGAGGGCGCCATCACTGTTGAGTTGCAATCGGAAATAATCGAAGACTTTGATCGATATATGATGCAATTGACGCCAAGGTCCAATCAGCGCAATCCCTGGTTCGCCGAATACTGGGAGGATACCTTCAATTGTGTCCTATCTTCGGGCTTAGTGGACGCCAAGTTGGCAATAGAAGAAGATGGTCATTCAAAGCCTGGCAACGAAAAGGAGAAAACCATTTGCGATGATCGTTTAAGGCTCTCAGAGAAATATGGGTGAGTTTATTTTGAATAGAACGTGGAGTTGCATATATATATTCAATATTATTATTATTAAATATTATTAATTATATATACTTATATACTTTAGATATGAGCAGGAATCGAAGACGCAATTCGTTGTGGACGCTGTTTACGCCTTTGCCCATGCCCTACACAATTTGCACAACGATTTGTGCACCCAAAACGATCAGAATCTTGGCCAGCAGAAGCATCATCAGCACAGCGAATCGGTTTGGTATCGAAAGCCTGTCGGTAGCCACTCGCAGGCCTGTCCCGATATGGCCAGCTACGATGGCAAGGACTTTTACAACAATTACTTACTAAACGTCTCCTTTGTGGGTACAGTATCTAATCTTTATCATCTTTATCTTTATCTTTATCTTTATCAATTACTAACAAATGAACTGCTCTGTTTAGATTTGGCTGGCAGTGAGGTGAAGTTTGATCGACAGGGCGATGGCCTGGCCAGATATGATATTTTAAACTACCAGCGTCTTGATAACTCCTCGGGATACCAGTATAAGGTACTAGTTTTGTAAATAGTACTAAATAGTATATATGTAATATATATATATTTATTGTGCTTGTAGGTGATAGGAAAATGGTTTAATTATCTGGAACTCAATTTGGAAACTGTTGTGTGGAACAAAGAGCAAGAAATGCCAACCTCCGCATGCTCACTACCTTGCGAGGCTGGAATGATTAAAAAACAACAGGTTATAGAAATATTCATTTCTATATGACATTTATTTATATATTTAAATATATTATGTTTACAGGGTGACACCTGTTGCTGGATCTGTGACAGCTGCGAGGCATACGAATACGTCTACGATGAGTTTACATGTAGAGATTGTGGTCCGGGCCTGTGGCCATATCCCGATAAGCTCTCTTGCTTTGCCCTAAATATCCAGTATATGCGCTGGAATTCCCTATTCGCCCTGGTGCCATTTGCGATCGCAATACTCGGCATCACGATGACCATTGTGGTTATTGTGCTATTTGCCAAGAATCACGATACGCCCCTCGTCCGTGCCTCGGGTCGAGAACTAAGCTATACTCTGCTATTCGGTATTCTAGTTTGTTATTGCAACACATTTGCCCTGATCGCGAAGCCAACGATTGGTTCCTGTGTCCTTCAAAGGTTTGGGATAGGTGTTGGCTTCTCAATTATTTATAGCGCTCTGCTAACGAAAACAAATCGTATATCGCGAATTTTCCATTCGGCCTCAAAATCGGCACAACGTCTCAAGTACATCAGTCCGCAGTCGCAGGTGGTGATCACAACCTCGCTAATCGGTAGGTGTTTCCATATTTATATTCAAGATTATTGATTAAAGCACATATCACAATTGAACACACTTTGTAACTGAATAATTCAACTTGCTACTGGTGTGTGTAGTTTACCTTTTAAGAGTACGTTTATCTCTCTAGCAATACAAGTGTTAATCACGATGATTTGGATGATTGTGGAGCCACCAGGCACGAGATTTTACTATCCCGATCGTACCGAGGTGATTTTAAAATGTAAAATACAGGACATGTCCTTCCTCTTCTCCCAGCTGTACAACATGATACTCATTACGATATGCACGGTGTATGCGATCAAAACACGCAAGATACCCGAAAACTTTAACGAATCCAAATTTATTGGCTTCACAATGTACACAACGTGCATAATTTGGCTGGCGTTTGTGCCAATTTACTTTGGCACTGGCAACTCGTATGAGGTAAGTACGCACTGAGATTCAACTGTATAGTATCTGCAATATATATACGACTTTTCCATGCAGATACAAATAACCACGTTGTGCATCTCGATTAGCTTAAGTGCTTCAGTGGCATTGGTTTGCCTCTACTCGCCCAAGGTGTACATTTTGGTCTTTCATCCCGATAAGAATGTGCGCAAACTGACAATGAATAGCACGGTTTATAGACGATCGGCAACAACTGCGGGGGCGCAGGGTGTGCCCACAAGTTCCGGATATAGTCGCACACCCGTCGGATTGAATGCCACAGATGCTGGCGTCGGTGCGGGTGGTGCAGCCACAATTGCCACACCCAGCGATCGACCGTCTCAGAATGCTAGTCAAAGTGGCAGTCCTTGCTCTGAACTGGACCAAAATCAAACAGTTATTATACATAAGAATGAGGATTGCTTTAATGGTGCTGCTCCCACATCGGGCAAATGCGATTGCGGCATTGGCATCGTTGATCCATCCTGCATCGCCAAGGCTCAAGATTAAGTAACCACAAGATATATAATGATGCATGCAAAATTTCGTCAAAACTGTCTAGAAAATGACACACAAATTCGTAGGTATAAATGTGTGTATGTACATATATACGAGTATACTACAAATATAAAGCTTTATCGCTTCTAAAAATGACAAAAACGTTAGTATAACGGACCTGTGTATTTAATCGAATTATCATAAGGCCCAAATGTTTGCTGCATTAGATAGCACATCGCTTATTATGCACCCAGTCAACTCACTCACAAGTCTAAAATCATTGTAATAATTATATAGAAATGGTTTACGACGAAATATCGACAGACAAACAAATTAGTAATTATTAACTAGTAAAAATGTAACGCGGTCATTAAATAATAAATGTACATATTATGTTTGATAACTGACTGTTCACGGCTTGCCCATTTTCATAGCTTAACTATGGAACTAATTTCCTATAGGTAGTGAATAATTGCAATGTTTGTTCAACGATCAACAAGCAACAACAAATAATATAATATTCCACAAGATATAGAAACTGTTGGGCAGATTAATTAGAAATCGTTGTTAAGAATTGAGATATATGTTGATTTTGAAATGGGCGCTGTCGCAAATTATGTATGTTAATATTTGAATGTGATTACTCGTTGTTAAACTGTTAAGCTGGCTTTAAAGCTGCGGGACCTATCGAGATGTACCGCCCAAAATATGACCAAAACTTGTCTGACATTGGTTAAAGCTGCATGATCTGTTACCCTTACGATATCTTACGTTGCTAGTATCCCTTTTTGTTTTTCATGCGAATACATATTAGTACATATCAAGATATGTTTTGTAGATTATTATTCTAGTCGCTCAGCTAGTATCTTTGAGGTTATGTAGAATTAGTCGCAGATTATCCCACCTACAAATTGAATTAAATGCATAAACTCTATACACATATGGCAAATACAAAATAAAATCGAAATATGTATGTATATATATAGTGTATCGATGCCAATCGGTTATTTGAATGATGCATTATTTATTCCCAGGGAAAGATTCCAATTGAATTATTTTACGCAATTCTTCCAATGTAACTACGTATAACTAAGATCTAAGCATTACTTAAGAAAGTTGAATAAAATAAATACAAATAGTACCTAGCTCAATATTTGCCTAATCGTGTATTAACTCAAAAAGTTTTTCATTAATGTTTCGATTCATAAATAGGGGTTTTCTTGTTAGTTTTTATTTTTTGTATTTTTTATGTTTATTTGTTTATGTACAGAAAAATGTTTTGTTTTACAATACAATCTACGATGAATAATTATTTTAAATATTCAGAGTTTTATTTTCAATGTTTTACGAAACTATCAGAGTGTGTATAAATATATGCTATTGTGGGCATAATTTTGATAAAAAAAAAGTCCTGTGCAACGAATATAACTGCTTGAAATAATTTGTAAAAGAAACTGCAGGATAACTTGTTAAATAATACAGCATTCATTTCAACTAGTTGCATTTAAGTCTCTTTTGATGTAGATTCACTCTTAGTCTTCAATTGAGCACTGTGGCTGAGGAATGTTGCATGCTACGTTCGAATTCTTCCAAGCTCAACGCCTGGTTCATATTTAAAAGCGGCAATTTACCAGCTGATGCTCTGGCAAGCAATTCTGGCGAAAACCATTGGGCCAACTGATTTGTAGTCGGCGATAAGCGTTCATCTCGATGACAGTTCATGGGACCAAGGTTATTATTTTTCATTAAATTTGTAGAATCAGCGCTGTCGGGTCCACCTGTTGGTTTTTAAATAAATTCATATAGTATATAATTTATGAATATATTAATGTAAATGTAATAAAATTACCAGCCATGTGACCGGACGACTGCATCGGCATATTAGTTTGCCTATGCATGTCCCCATGAAACAATCGATGTCGGGGCTGCGCTCGTTGCTGCTGCTGCTGTTGCATATAATGATGCTGTTGCATCTGGGAGATTCCGTCGGTATATGGAACACTTTGTATAGGTGGTGGTCCGCCACCGTGAATGTTATCGCTATTTATTGTTTCCGTTGATTGCATGGATTTAAGTCTTTGCTGATGGATCTGTTGTAATTCATTGTTTGTTGAAAATGATACTGGGGCCATTTGCTGAGAGCCAGAGCTGAGGGTTCCCTTCAGAATTGGTCGACCTGCAAATTTACATAGACATATTTATGGGTTGCATGTTTGTCTTTCATGTATGTATAATTACCAAAAGACTTGGCTCCGTGCAACGCTTGCATATGGCCGGGTGGCCATTTGTTCGGCTGACTTCGCTGTTGAGACATCGGTGGCAGTAATTTAGGCGACATTTGTGGGCTGTTTGCATTTAATTGATGCTGATGTTGGTGTTGCATAGCATAGTTGCCGCCCAAGATCATCCTCGGTTGCAGTTGGTTAATAGCGGGAATTACCGGTGACTCATTTATTAGATTGTGTACTGTTGGTTTGGGATACTGCGTGGATAGTTGATGATATTGGTGATATTGTTGGTTAATGGAACTGTTATTGTGCGACGGTGTTGATTCCTTATCAGCGGTCATTTTCCTTAACACAGATGTTGGCGTAAAAGCCAACGGTGTCGGCGAATTACTGTGCCTCAGGTGTTGTTGGCTTAAACCAGGACTTGGTGTGTTCTGACTAAATAAATCTGAAAGACGCAATTTAAAAAGAGGTCACCAAACAATAAACAAACGGGAATGGACGTACCTTCGGAAACATTGGAGCCCAAATTCTTATTAAAGAACTGATGATTTTTAGCAGTATTATGGGGATTTAAGTCATTCGGATGAATTAGTTTCTGTTGCACAGCGTTTCGATTGGAATTGGAACATTCATAAAGTACTGCTGCAATAATCTCCCTCGACTGGGGTGTTGTGTTGGGATTGCTTATTTCCTTTTCTAAAAATTCAAGAGACACATCACCGCGAACAATGCCTGCAATGAAAAGAAACAAATTTTAATATTTTTAATTGCCAGTGCAGCAGCTGGTAAATGAAATTGGCGTCGTATTTCAATCTTAAGCTACTTACCCTGAAGCAAATGTTGAATTTCCATTCGCGTTTGGGTTTGCAAAGATAGGAGTCCAGACATGCTTGGATCATGGATGCCCGCCGCCAGTGCGTGATGTAGAGGACTTTGGGGAACAACATCCATATGCCTGTGTGGCAAAGTGTCATTTTTTTTATGACGTTGTTGCTGGTATTGTTGCAGATCATCTTCCGGTCCTCGAGCCATGTGCTGATGGCGATCATGAGCATTGGGACGTACCTCGCTGCGCACCACGGGTACATTCGGTATTAAGGGGTAAGACTCCGGGGCTGGTTGCGCATTGCTTTGGGAACCCAGCTGCTGCAAGAGTCTTTTAAAGCCTTCGGTATCTCTGGTTACAGATTTGTCTCTTGGCTCCTCTTGAATTGACTGCTGTGCATTTCGCATTGTATTGATAATTTCATATTCAGGTCGCAAATCCACTTTTTTCATTTGTGCTTCCAAGTCTTTAACACTAGGAATTTCTAAAAGACAAAAGAGAGTACATTTTTATGCATTATATCATATTAATTATAATAAATTGAATTATTGCTTACCTTGCCTGTCTAAGGTAGTAGAGCTGCCATAAGATCCGAGCTCGTTACCACATGTTGGCTCTTTGGATGCAAACCAGCGGCTAAAGCGTGATGTTCCCTTGACCTCGCCTTGCACCTCGCTATCATTGCCCTGGAAATAAAACAGGTGTAGTTTTTAATCAAAGTGGAAGTTAGATCGGTATTTGTTGCACTAACCATTGGATCCATGTTAAGGAACGCATCAAAATTGAACTCAACTTCAGATTTTGAAATTGGATTAGCGTTGTTATTTAGTTTGCTTGGCGGCCCGTTTGACAAAGTCATCTCATTGCTGTCATTTTTGTTAGAATTCGACGAATCGATAACGTGCAGACTGGCAATGCTGCTACTTCTCGATGTGGGGCTACCTATTTGGCTTGTCATCGCAACGAATTCTTTATTCACATCCTCTTTAGCGGATTTTGCATCGGCAGATCTCTCGTTTTCATAGTCCTCGAAGCCGTGCAAATCGATAGTTTCATGCTGGGATGTGGGGCCAGCGCTGAACCATTCGGGTTCGTGTCTGTCATGCGTTTGATACATGTTCATGCGTTTGCCTCGATTCTGCATTGTGCTATCACCGAAATTGAATTTGTCTTTGTTGGTTGCGCGTCGTCCGCTCTGCATATTCTTTTTGCCCTCATTTGGGTCTCGACTACGCTCGTTGAGACGACGATCTCGATCACGATCCCGCTCTCGATCACGATCTCGCTCTCTATCCCGATCCCGATCGCGATCTCCCAGATTATCATTCGATCTTTCGCTGTGTTTTGTTGAACTTGTTCGCTGTCGCTGCTGAATAGCAATGCCACCATTTTGTGATCTGTCCTTCTCCAGATTGGCTAATGAAGACTCCGCATCCTTATTCTTATATTCCCAGTTATCGTTTCGTGGTAGAAGTCGTCCACTGCCAATACGCCTTTCTTGAATATTCAAGCTTGAGCCCTGCTTGCTCGACAAGAATGTTGGCGACAATGCCAACAACTGTTCACTGTCCGGCTGAATGTTTGAGTGTTTCTCACTGCGTTCCCACTCCGCAGATGCAGCCGGAGTCCGGCGCATTGGAGAACTCATCGTGGACCGTGTTGGATTCTTCAGATCAGCATTGGCTTGGCATGGAATAGACGTGTTCTCTTTAGCACTCGAGCCGAGGCCATCTTCATAGTTTGCCTTCTCATTTTGTGTTTCATTTGGATCAATTGGAACCACAAAGCGTCGCTTTGCAAACGCTGGCATTAAATGCGATGAGGAAATGCTGCGATGATCTATGTTAGCTGACTTATATGATGCACTGCATAGATTACCGCCACTCAGTGATGCTAAGCTGGCCTGTGCATCATCGCCAAGCTGATCGCCAGCAGTGAAGCGCTGATAATAATTGTGAGCTCGTTCCCGATTGCGCAAAGCACGCCTCGAACTAAGTAGTCCATTGGAACTTGTCAGGCTAACGTTTTCCCTTTCAGGGGATAGGCCAGTTTTATTCCCGTAACTGCTGTTGTTACTGTTGCTCAAATTCGATGGAAGTCCGTTGATTTTCCAAAAATTCAACGTTTGCAGCTCCGTGCGATTAGCACAACTGGGACGTCGTCGCGAACCATCCTCATAGCGTAGTGCCAGCAAATCAGCACGAGAATATCTAAGGATAACAGAAAATACAGCGTACAATTTAAAGAATGCATATATAATAAATATTTTATTTGTAAGTAAATATTATTGGAGAAAGTTTGACGCTACTTGACCAGCCAAAAACAATAAATATTTCTGTCAAGTTTCCGTTTCGATTTTTAGATACGAATTCTCTTTGCGATTTGAGCAGTCGTGCTTCGGTCCAACTTATATATTTATATTGAATTGAAAGAAATATATTTGTTACCTGGAGTTATCTTCAGCTGTGTCCATTATGTGATTTTATTGGTTTTTAGTCCTCGCTTTGCTTGCTGCACTTTTACAAACAATTTGTATATACACGCATACATACGTGTGCTGTTTGTGTGAATTCGCATACACACATTTATATCGTTTTTTTCTTTAGCAACTCTTAGCAACGTTTATATATGTAATTTTTATGTGTGTGTATTTCGTGTTATGTGCATAATTAAATGAAATTGCGTATATACCTAATAATCCAAGCTGATTAGATTAAATATAGGTTTTAACATGTTCAAAAAATATATGTATTTTAAAGCGTACAATCGTTGTTGTTGTTCCTCTGCAATATATATATTTATGTATATATATGTATATATATGTATACGTATATACACGTATATGCATGCATGTAACCCTGTGTGTATATCGAAAATGAGTGACTCAAAATGTACTGCTGATTTGGTTTACTTCTACACGGCGCACATCTCCTGCATATCTATGAAGACTTTTACCGATTTTATTTATTTTTAATTATGTACTTTATGCTGGGCCGCATTAATCTTCCCAATTCAGAAAATATTCACTTTTTTGAGACTTATGCTTAACATTGAACTTGTTCAATTGAAACTTGTAAACTCTATACGTCTCTAACACATTTTATATCGATATTTTATTTTACAGCGATAGTTTGAAAATGTATTTAAGCAACCCTGCATTTTTATATTAAGCTAGTATTTTTTTTTTGCTTGGGCAAATACACATTTATAGTGTATTACTTAAATATTTATTAAAATGTATGTACATTAATTGCCGGCTTGATGGTAGTAAGCTTTGAGTCTTTGCATTCCGTGTGCAAAACTCTTTCATATCGCTTATACGAAAAATCAGTGGCGGGTCGAGTCCCGCTGCATGGTTTGGTGATGCTTGGTAGTTTAGTCTTCTTATTATTCTTCTCTCTCTCTCTGTTTTATCAATCTTTCTTGAGATAAGTGTGCCGACCTTGGAATACATTAATTCAAATGTACATCTTATTTATTTATTTTATTTTATTTATTTATTATTTCATACGTTTTGTGATTTGCTGTCCAAAGCTCGAGAAGAGTGTGACCAGCAAAAAGATAAATACCAAAAGAAGAGTGGAGATGCCTAAAATTTTGCAGGGTCATTATTTCACTTATGTCTGTTTTCTAACGACATTGCCTAGTGGAAATCATAAAAGAGGTATCATTGTCTCGACATGCGAAATAGTTTGTTCGAACAGTCGTCTGCGCACTGTAACATGATTCCGTTGAATCCTAAATTTGTATGTATGCGTATATGTGTGCCCGTCGAGAAACAATGAATTTTGTACGTCGAGACAAGGTACCCTATTGTAGATTTTTACCATACATTTTGTGGACTGTGGTTACAAAATTGATCAACAGTTAATAAACGGAAAAAAATCGGATGCTCTTTATATATCTATGTTTTGTCTGATTAGTAGTGATACACAACCAAACCCTATAAATTCTTTTCATTTATTTATATCTCGGGAATCTGCTAAGGAAAAATAATATATTAACAGTTACTGTATTCCGCATGTTTTCATTAATTTTTATTAATTGTTAAGTGGATAAATGTGTTATTTATCCTAACCAAATATTAATTCTGTTATTTTAATAATAACTTAAGGATCTGCCATGGAAAAAATATATATCAATAGTCACAGAGTACAACATGTACAAAATATAATATTATATTACTAATATAAATAATTAGGAATTGTACAATGTTATTTTGCAAATTTTGCGTCAAAAGTAAAAAAAAAACAAAATCATTCTTCTGGTTTAGTCAATTTATTGAACCGTGAATTTTAATACCGGAATATATGTGTCATTTGCAACTTGACAAATAACATTAATCTGTATTTTATAAGGATTTGTATTTAGTCAATGCTATTCTCATTAGTTCTCTGTGTCGCATCATAGCAGTATAGCTGTCTGGGTGTACTGGGACTGGGTTGTCGGTGTTGGCGCTGCCGAAACGAATTAAGATGAGCCTTTAAAAATACTGGAAACGAAACTCGCTGCTGAATGTGTAAGCTGGGTTGGGCAGAGAAAAATGTATCCTTTTCCAGCTTGGATCCATTCTTTTTTAAGAATTGACAATGTCTATGTTGATTTGAGCACTTGCGACGCGACAACCTTTTTAATCCATTTACATCCTGAAAAGAATATTATATTTTAAACGAATTAATACTATAAGCATACATTTTTAAGATAAATATGCAGATCTTTGATGGATTTCATTATGCACTTTTTACTAATTGGGGTAAAGTCACTAATTTCACACCATTTCTTACCGCACTATTTTTCTTTTTGTAATTTTGAAGCAGTTCCTCCTCCGTTGTCGATATCTTCTCCTTTTCAGTGTTGTAGATCTTAAAATTTGAGCGGGTGATGTTGATGTCGTATGAGCAAATGTTTGACTTTACATCAAATTGATCTTCGGTATCCGTTGTAAAGCCATCGACATCAACATCA
The DNA here is from genome assembly GCA_035041375.1 of Drosophila conformis. NCBI lineage: Eukaryota > Metazoa > Arthropoda > Insecta > Diptera > Drosophilidae > Drosophila > Drosophila conformis. The sequence goes on from JAWNLE010001377.1 coordinate 889,178, forward strand.
TCGTTGGGACTCGCGGAATGGGAATGGCTTGCACTGCGCGAGGATAAATCTCGATCAACTGGCGATTGGGAGGGGCACATATTGAGAGAAGCATTCATTGTTTGGACATCATCCTCGGTCGTCTCAATGTCGACCACTTCGTCGTCGTCGTCGTCGTCATCCTCATCATCTTCATCTGTGTTTCGGCAAATACTCGGATTAATGTAAATTCCGTCTGACGGTGATTTATCCGAGTTATCAGTGTTTACTAAATTTACTGATTGTGGATTATTAGCATCTGGGGTCGACTCGGATTGCTCGCTTTCTGTGCACACTTGGATGGAGTCCAAGATCGGTGGAAATGCACTCGATGCTGAATTGAATATTGCTCCATTGGATTCGGCTGTCGTAATGCTGTTATGGGTAAAAACTGTGGTTGTTCTCGTCGGCTGTGCCGGACTTATGTAAATGTTGTTATTCGAATAATTCGAGCGCGTTGCATACAACGACGTGGACACAATCGCTGCCGAGGCGACAACAGGCTTAAATGCGGAAGAATTCAGCAGCGATGGCATATTAAAATCAGAGCGATCTCCATCAGGCAACTTTCGACTCTTTGGCACGCCACAAATGGAGGCTGAGTTGTGTTCGTTTTTGATTATATTAAATGGATTATGCTCGACCAGCCGAATTGAGTTTCCACCTGCTGCTGCTGATACATTAATTTCCGGTCTGCCCCAAGGCGCTGGACACGTTTCAAATGAGTTTATCGTTTCGCTAGCATTAATTTTTTTTGTATGCTGATTATTCTGTTGCTGCCACATGGTGTAGTCAACGACAAAGTTGTGCGAAAGTGGCATTATTGACAAATCGTGCTCGTTGCGCAATGATTGCAATGGCGATATCACCGCCGATCGGTGCAAGTTGAAGGGCACCCCGACGGTGGCAGCTACTGCGGTGACTCCAACCACGGCAGCCGCGGCTGTCACCGTGCTGTAATTGTATGGATGATCATGTGATGTGCGCTTTAAACATGGCGGCGATATCGGTTTTGTCTCACTCTCACAATTGATTGGGGGCGAATCGCACTTGTTATCGATAACTGCACTTGTTTTCGATAATGTCGCCAATGATGTGCTGCTTGTCGTGCTGCGATTTCGATTGTTGCCATTATTATTGCCATTACAGTTGACTAGTCGCTTTCTGGTGCCGCCATTGAACATCGCCTTGACATCCTCCCAAGCATGGATGATTTTCTCGTCCTGGCCGTGGCCACTTAGCGTCATGTGGCGTCGCCACGAATTGAAATTGGCCGCATCGGGCTGAATATACCTGTCGTTGGTCGTAATGCGATGCGAATGAAATATGAATTTGTTGGGCGAGAAGAACATGCCGCAGTAGCTGCACTTTATGCATTTGGCACGCGACGAATTGTAGCGGGAAGGCAAAAAGGAGCCGCGACAGCCCCATGCGCACTTGTGCTGCACATTAAACGCGAAATCGTCTGGCAACCGCGGCGGCGTATTATCGCCCAAAAAACTCTTGCACAGCCGCTCAGCTTCGCGGCGCGTTATCATGCCGCAGCGTCGCGAACTGACTGGCATTGCGCCGGCTCTTCGCAGTATCTCCAACTGGACGGGTGTGCACTGGACGCAGGTTATTCCCAGAGCTACGCGTCGATTGTGTATCTCATTGTAGCTGAATTGTTTCAGGAGAGTATTGGAGATTTGAGCTAGGCACAGACGCTCCTGCCCCTCGATGTACAACGACACAATAGGTATACCGTAAAGCAGTACTGTGCTCACCTAGAAAAACACATGCAAATTATCTCATTATATTCAAATACCCAATCAAAAATACTCAAGGGTGTACAATTGATTGTTTTGTTTTTAATAAAATAATATGTTTTTTGTTGTCTGTTTTCGCTGTCCCTCTTTTTCTGTCTGTGGTAATCGATAGTTGTTTCTTTTTCCATAATGGCAGAAAAGTTGGTCCTGTCATTGACAATTTGTTGGCAACGTCGTTTTGTTTTCTAATAAAATAAAGAATCAAAGCACGTAAAACCCAATATCTCAAGGGAAACATTTGTCTGTTTTCGATTTATATTCGGTGTGTAAAAAACAACCCCTCCCCCTCCCTTCCACAATATACGCTTGTCTTTTTTTAAGTAGCTAAATCTTGGTTTTAGTTATTTATGTTGTTATGCCATGAACCCATTAATTATTTTAATTATAGGTGTTCAATTATCGGTCTGCTAATAATATAGTTTAAAGTTTAAAGTAGTTAATTTTTTTAAAGACAACATACGTGATTTGATTTTTGGGAAACGGATATTTGGCTGTTTTCCATTCCATTAGCTGGAGTTGAAGGTCGAGTAGATCTTTGAATACACTCAGGGAATGCCATTTAGAGCTATTTCTGGAAAAGAAAAAGAAGAAAACTTGAAAACTGTTTAGATCCTGTGTAGAATATATTGTTATATTTCACTGTAGTATAAATTGATTCAATCTGTGCAAACCCGCCCCTTATGCGAACTCCCGCACATTCAATTATATTATGCGTGTGAATGGCATAATTGAAAAGAGGATTGTCCCTAGAGACAATTCGTTAAAGATAATAAGGTTACAAAAAAGTAACAAAGCACAATTGCTAAGCTTAATGCCAGTGTGTTCCATACCTAAAGCGAAACAAATGATTACGAGACTTCTTAACTTGTGCGAAGGGAGAGAAGTCCACCAGAGGGTTGAACGAATTACAAACCAGTGAGGTAAATAATGACAAAATTATGTTAGTATTTAGAAAAACAGCAGATTGTTAACAATCTGCCAGATGTACTTAGTTAGTCAGTAAAAAATAATTGAGGGATGTTTGTCCAAGGTTACAATATTTTGAATGGGGTTGATTCTGATATCGAAATATTCATATTTTAATATGCTTAACACCATTGCGATTTGAGTTGTAAAAACTTATTTTACGATTGATTGTTCCCATGTTATATATACATATATATAATATATTGAAAGATGGATACAGTTCATCTCATATTCGAGCGCTTTCCCTTGTTAGTAGTCTACTTCTAACCAAAAATACAGGTGTAAAGAAAAATTAGTTTTCATTTCATTGGTTAATTAATTAATTAATTAATGAAAGAAGTTTGGAAGGAGATTACGCATCAGGTCTGCAATGCAAATGCAAATGCAATTACCGTAAATTAATTTAAGTGCTTTGTTTATATAGGGTGTCCACTCCTGTGTCTTACCCACTTCTCATATTTCCGTTTAAAAAACAAAAGTATGACATCCACGTGGACAACAATCACATTGACATCTACATATAGGCATTTTTCTGTTTGCCATAGCTATTGAAATTGAAAACGATTACAGTACGGCAATGCCCGGTCCCGGTCCCGGTCTCAGTCCCAGCCCCGAGGGTGGTTGAAATTTGAAAGCATATGTCCTTTGACGAAAGCAGCGGGGCACAGGGACACAGGGGCACAGGGGCATAGAGGCAGATAAAGACTAAAATACCCACTGATGAGTTGGCAATAATTCGGCTGAGTGGTTACTGTCAACAGGCAAATAATAGTAGGTGTTCGTTCAATTTGAGGGCGGGTAATCATTATTACACTGATGCCGTTGATGGTCTTTTGTTTACACGTAAAACATCATGCATGTTTAATTGGGCCAAATTGCTGGGCGATTAACATTTAGAAATGAAATGCACGGATAATTGAGTTTACTTTGTCTAATTACAAGTGCTTTTCCACAGGTAACTCTACTTGTTGCCATAGAAAAACGGAGTTCAAGAGCTGCACATTTCATTTGATTTTAGTAGTTCATCGTAAACTGGGATCTACCCTAAATATATTCTAGTCTTATTGCTAAATTTCAATTTGCGCTTATATTTTATTTGATTTTGGCTTTCCATTTTTGCATTTGATAATCCGCAACAGGTGCAACAACTACAGCTGAGTTATAAGTCAAATTCTATCTATATTAAGATCAGTTGTGGCGTAGGAAGACACACAATACGGCTATATATCAGGGATGAAGAAAGATTGATGCGAGAGGACTCCGACAAGCCAGAAGTCTCCTAGGTGGCTATAATCAAAAGCGATTTAAGCAAATGATAACCATGGGGAAGAATAGACTCAGAATACTCACAGGTCTATTGACAGGACACTGTAGGCTGAGAAGTCACCTAACCAAATTAGGTATTTACAGCAGCAGCACATGCAGGTTCTGCGGATACGAGGAGGAATCCTCGACGCACATCCTAACCAGGAAAAGATGCGGCATCCTAGGGCAACATATCATGAGGCCCAAGGGCGTAGCAACCCTCAACCCAACAAAGATTCTAGCATTCGTGCAGGGGTTGGGATTGATGGAAGAGCTGTAGGCTCAGTAAGGGGCACAATAGATCTTATAGGTCGCAGTGCTAAATATCCCCAATTATAATAATAATAGATCAGTTATAATTGTCGCGCGTTAATCACCTATTACCTTAGCTGCGCGCTAGAACCTGTTGCGAATTCTACGCAAGCACACAAGTATATATGCATTTGTTGAATTCCTCTTTTAGAATTTGAGATTGACTTTGGCATCTTTCATTTTGCAGTTTCCAACGAGTTCTACTTTTTTATATACCCAACACGATCTTGGCTTGGCCATTTTGCACTTTAAAATTCCCAGCGGGTTCTTTTAAGCAGCTAAAGATGCAAAAATGTAACACGCAAACATTAATTCAAGTTGGCTTACGAGAAATATATTCCAGATTTGAAGTCTCGAGCTGTTATAGTCTCCATTATACCTTTTTTCAAACCCATTTTCAATTGGTTCTGCGTATAGTACAAATCGATTCGTAGAAATCCCATCACAAAGTAATACTTACAGACGACCATCCGCTTTCCTTAACAACCTCTTTTTTTTACAATCTGAAAAGCTTTATCAATATCGGAATACCATATCATATAGCTTTCAAAGGACAAGGCTCCACGAGTTTTTTTCAATTTGTAGTGAAATTTGTATCTGTTGGCAGTGAGCAGATAGAGTCCAATCCGCAGGACATGCGTTATTCTGAGAATCTGGCTTTAGTTGTGATTACAATTGGGAAATCAATGCAAGAATAAATAACTATAGCTTCATCACCTTGCTTAATTCTCAAACAAATTTGTATTATCAGCTGATGTGGTGCTTGAATTGCATATTATTTCCGTATTTGCATTGTAATTTGTTCTTTAACATTCACTTTTTGAAGCACCATTTGAGAAATCCCAGATTTAACAACTGAATTTTTGCGAAAAATTCACAAAGTCTCGCGTCACGAATTATCTATGAAGACTGAATGAGAAAAGCCTTTCAATTGCCGTTTGTCCGACTTTCTTGAGGTCACCATTTCAAATATTGCAATGGGACTGTCCAATAGATAGACAGCGGATAGAAATATCAACCAATAAGGAATACGCTGAACCACTGCCTGTACAAGAATTCCGTATATCCGGAATATTACCAACCAATCGAAGCAGGATTCACAGCGTGGGCGTGTTTGAAATTCGATGCGCATGCGCAATGCTTGAGACTACCCTCGAGAAGCACACGGTGAATTCCATCACTCACCCCCACCCTGGCATCTCAGCCCATAATTTGCCAATAACACGTATTTTGTATTTTGTATTCAACGAACTGTGAATATTGCTTTTAATTTAATTAACTTTTCCAACAAAATTGTGGCATGAAAATTAAATTAAGCTATTGGGCAGGAGTCGAGGAAGCGTGTTAGTAAATATTCTCCTGTGTATATATATGATTTTATACATTATTGTATTTGTATAATATGTGAGACTTGTTACGCTTATGTATTGACGTATCATTAGTGTTGAATATACGTACATTTCTATATATGTCATACGCAAAGAATGCTTAATACAATAAATCAATATAAATGCAGCTTATTATACTATAGCATAGGCTGCATAGTTTGCGATCCCACACAAGTTCATACCCTTGCGTATTCTCATAAAACCGGATTCACCCCATAACTCTCCCCACCAGTTCTTTAGAATCCAAAAGTCTTTGTCAAATCCAATCAAGAGCATAGCATGGTTTACAGAAGTTGAACTACAGGCAACATCGTCATAAATTCCGGAACTGCGAAAATTTAAACAGAGTTACGAGAACTTATAGATAATAGTTTATTATTAACCTTACCTATATAGTTGAAATGTTTTTGGGGTTGCATTGATGGATACTGCAACTGGACCAACGTGGACCACAGCTGCTTGAATGGCATTCTCATCATTTGGGGGTATAATCGCCCAGGAGGTCACATTGACCACGGCCAGTTCCTTGACAAACTGACAGTCTCCTTTCTAGAAGAATAGATATTTCTGGATATATTTGCTTATGCTTAGACAATGGGAACAACAGATGTGAGATTGTTTTCTATGTTTTCTATATATTCATATATAGGCATTGATCGTAAAGGGATGCAATTTGATTACCTTTGCTGCATATTTGTAGTCCAGAGATCTCATGAGACCACCGGTGGCCTGTAGATATGTCAGCGTATTCCGCAATGAGCCACCTATGCAACCATGGTTACCATGGGATACACTACAATCGACAATCTGCTGTTCACTGAGTCCCAATAATTTTCCGGTGCGCTTGAAAACTTGGCCTTCGATACTCTGAGCTATACTGAACGCATAACAGGAGCCACAGCTCTGTTGGTTATACGGTGGAGTATGAAAGCCTTTCTTACGCCAGTCAAAACTCTCAGGAACATTATTCATCAGCGGAGATCCCACAATATCAGCAATATTATCCGCAGTAGAATTCGGCTGGCTCCGCAGTAAACGTAAGAAACCTTTCAGATATGAATCGGTGTTCTGTGAAAGAATGCGTGTTATATTAATAAATCCCGTTACACGAACGTGAAACTGTACCATGTCAGCCATTGTGTTTGTTGATAATCTAAAGCTGCTCTTTCCAGTTTCGTAAAATCTATTATGTTCGTTGACAATTCGTGCGTTTTCTTCAAAGGCCTTATAGCTGCGCATTTCATCGTGTAAACGCATATAGCTTTTGTTGTTTGTTTTCTGTGAACGAGATAAATGACTATATATAGTCTGATATAATGACTGTTTTAATCACCATACCTTAAAGTTTTCAAACTGTTCATTGTTTATTTTGCCTAATTCGTTTTGTTGGCAGTTAATCAATACAACATTTAGCGAGCAATAAAAGCAGCATAATAATATTACACCAGTCCGCATTGCAGCAATCGGAGAAGTAAACTTTAAAAATGCAGCTCATGACAATTATTTCCATTATTTCATCACATTGTCAAATTGCAATTCAGCAAATTTATTTATTTGTTTACGTGATAAAGGCGTTTATATAACGATTGCCACATAGTTTAAACGTAATCTTCATTCAATGAATGCATATTTTAATATTTTGTTGTACAAACGCCATAATAATGTGTATAAAAAGATAAAAGAAGCGCAGTCGTTGCTGGTATCTGAAAGATTAAGCTTCAATTAAAGCATATTTGCGTCCAAATGAGTATAATGCGAATACGGGAATACGGGAGTATGGTGCTTCAATTCACTGTACTTCTTAATTGAGAACCCGCGACTAGAAAGCTTTTACATGATTTTTGGTCTCGATAAGTATGCATGACAACTAAATCTCTGTGAAAAGAATGCTGCCTTTCGGGGTAGTTCATTTGATTATATATTTGTGTGCCTCAAATTACACACAGCACGTGAATGTTCGTCTAAATAGCCGGTAAAAAGTATCGTTAATTGCTTATTAAACTTATCTTTGGTCGTCTGTTGAGTATTAAATGATATAATATGAACAGAATGCCTCCAACCATTTGCAACATTGTAACAAACGCGCTACAAGCATAAATATATATATATAAATATATAATATATATATAAAACACGCAACAATTTATTTATGTTGTAGATAAACAAGCCGGCTGTTGCCAGACATGTTCGTTGACGTGTTTTACGATTAAACTCTGGCAGAGCATCTGGCAGGGCTTACTCGTATCTGACAGAACTTCTGGCGAATATTCGCCAATGCTGCTAGCGTGTGTAAGCATTGCCAGACTGGTCTCTGGCCTTGGTTCTAGAAATTAAATGGGCAATCCAAACAACAAACGCGATGACATTTTAATGCATTTTACAATCCCTGTAACTGTTGTACAACGGTTGCTGTGAACACCCCATAAAAGCATACATCTTTTGTACAAACCCTCCAAGCTTTTGTCAGTAATTACAAGTGTATACTTCAACCATAGTTTATTATTATATTGAAAGTTTATACTTCAAGGAAAGTTTATTATTTGAATAAAAGCTATGATTGGTCGATTACAATATTTGGTTTGTGTCCACGCCGTGTTTCGTCAAGTGTGGACACAGTTTAATCTAGTACAGTTTACTTCCCAGTTTTTCCTAATGTTGGTAACAAAAGTCATTATTTTTTGTATTCTTCAAAACCTAACTCCGCCACCTTTTGTTCGTATATTGACTCTACTGCGCAGAGGCGTGTAACTATTGTACAATTCCTCCAAGCTTTTGTCAGCAAACATGGTATATTAATTGGCTAGACGCTATTTGGTTTGTGTCCCAGCTTTATTTACATTCGGAGTGTGCGTCTGTTGATGTGCAAAGGGAGCAGAGGGAAACGGAAGGCAGCTCTTTACCACATCTCAATTTAGATTAAAATTGATGAACAAATTATTATTTGCAAATATCGCACTTTTATTTATTTGGCATATTGACTTAATGAAGCATTTATAACAAATATCTGTGTATTCAAAAAATGACATGAATTAGAAATGAACAAGTGGAGAAACTCCCATGATGAATTTGTTACGCATAAAATATTATTTATTGTGGGGTTATTTACAAATACAGACGCAAATGACTTTACCCTAAATTATTATCAGATGGGGTTGCTTTTGAAAAAAATGTTGCAGATCAGTTGAAAACTGGCAACGTTCCTCTCAATAGCATTTTGTTATAATTTCTGTTATCCTAATCCCTTGACCTAAAAGAATTCCTTATGCAGAATGTTTGCTGAAAGTCGAAGCAGGTTAAAGGGAATCAACTGCGACAAGGGAATCAACTAGCAATGTGGCCCACACTCCACACTCCACTCTCCACATTGCATACACTCCACACTGTGAGGGTATTGAGATTTATCTTGAAAATTCTTATCACATGTCAATTTAGTTCCACTTGATGGGCTGATGTCGAGCGCAAAGCGTAAAGCCAAGCGGGATCAGCTGTTATTTTTCACGTTGCGGTTCGTTCGACTCGAAAATTAATGACACACAAATGAAATGTGGAAAGTGATGCTGTCAACAACACTTGTTGGATTATAGACATCAGCAATATTGCGACCCGAACAACAAACAAAACAATGAAACAGTGAAACAGTGGAACTCTCCAAGCCAACAACAAACTAAACAATTTTGAATGGATTTGCACGTGTTTACGATTGCAACTTTGCTTTCATTTGTGGAATTTAAAATACTTGCGTAACATAAGTATTTATTTACAAGCAGCTCGCTTCCAGTGTAGAGTTATAATTTGGTTTTAGTTGAAAGAAAAAGAAACAAATTAAAGTCATTTTAGTTTAATTAATAAAAGGACAAGCAAGAAGGCAACATATTAATATTGGCAAATGAATTATATGTATTATTTATTTATAAGTAGTAGTAGTAGTAGTATTAATTATTAATGAGAATAGTGAGTAGTATAGTAGTATTAGTAATTATTAATACAAATAGTAGTTACTTGCTTAGTTTAATTAATAATAAGGCAAAAAAGAAGGCAACATATTAATATTTGCAAATGAATTATATGTATTATTTATCATTTTTTATTTATATTATTTTTATTAATACTAATAGTAGTTGTTCGCTGAGTTGTTGCTGAGTAACAAAACATATCGTTGAAAATGAATTATTAACTATTGTTAGGGCTTCGTAAAAGCTACGAATATGCAAATCCAATTAACTAGGTGAGAGGAGGAGAGGAGCTCGCGGCAAGCCTTTTTGAATATTGTCCTACAAAAACATATCTGTTCTCATTTTTAGGTATATCTTATATATTTTGTATATATTTTTGTTTGGCATTGGTGTCGCATTTAATCAGCAACTTAAATTCCAATTTCGAACTGGCAAACTCAACATTTTATTAAAGTCAAATATTCGACGCTTCAGCACAGCAATAAAACGCATTAGTTCTGCTTGACTTGTTAATAATCTCGATACCAAACTTATATATACGTATATGGACACGACCCAAACAAGAACTGGTTTGCATACATGTACCTATGTATATATTACGAATAACTTTCGAAACTGATTAGCCTGCGACTTTTTGTCAACGTCTGATTGCCAGAGTGATTCTAACATTAATCTCGAACTAAAAGTGGTAGACGAGACAGGCCCCGCTCATAATTACACTATGCTGCGATCCCCAACTACCCAAAACTCCCTCGCAATCTGAATCCGAATCCGAATCTGAATCTGAATGTGAATGTGAATCTGCCAGTATGTCTGCCAATTACCAGGGCGAATACCAGGAGCGAGTGCGAGTGCGCATTGCCTGGAATTCGTTGAGGTTAGGTCTAGGGTGCAGAATTCACAAAATTTACTTTGTGATGCTGTTGGTGAAGCTCCCTTTTTTCTTTTCCAACCCAATGGTTAATTGCCCAGTCAACTGGCAGCTTCTAGCTACGAGTGAGAGAGAGCGAGTTGAGCCGGAGTTATATTATAGGACTCACTGGTCTCTGGGCCACGGCGATGACGGCCATCCACCGCAGTCGCGACCAAATCCTCATTGTAATTGTCGTCATAGCCCATCGTCATCTTTATCCTCAGTCTGGGCGCATCGCATTGTTGTTGCATAAACGATTGCCGCGTTGTTCATTATTGCGTTTAAAGAAAATAATAATAACGAAACGGAGCATTGTTCGCAACTCGCTTACCCTAAATAAGAATCTATATATGTACACAAGTACATATGTATATATTATATACTTGTGTTTGAATATATACTTAATAATAGTATAATTCTCAGAGGGTTGGACAAGCATATGCAATGTCCGACTGCTAATTTAACTTTATCAACAGAATTACGCCTTCTTCTCGATATGATGAACATTAGTGTTTAAGGAACAGGAATTTGTGTGGCTCACCAACAAACACGCACGCGTGCACAGACAGAGAGACAGATATACGCACAGACACACCCCAGACAGGGGCAGGATCAGGACCATCTGCGGTGGTGGGCCAGTTGCCGATAAACACCTCCTTCGTGTTGAATGCTCAGCATTTGCCGCCCTCCAATAGATGGTAAAAAACGTACCGCTATGCATTCTATGGAATGAGTATCCCTTTGATTGTTTTTGGGATTTCCATTATTTCATTTCAATGATTTTGAATTCACGAAAATTGCCGTAACATTTGTTATACAATAATTTAATTTTTCTCTGTTCACTGGAATATCACATGGTGAAATAATAAAGTTTGAAAAGCAGAAAGTTCTGAATTCAGAAATTCATCCTTGGACAAGTCATTCAGACGATTGCTTTGTATATAAGGAGAGAAATATATAGTAACGGAATATATTGATGTCTGATATGTACAAATCAATCGGTAATCGTTCATCGTACTGACAAAATGTTACCCCATGAAACACATCTGCTGCTATGCAGAAACACAGTGGTAGTCTTCAAGATTCAATTGTCAAGTGGCCAAACGTAAGAGGACAGACCATTCCAGGTGTATTTAATAGCTGGCGCTCCTCTGCCCACCTTCCCACTCAATCATCTTGCAGCATGATAAGAATCAGTTGGACGTGTCAACGTGAATCGCATCAATGATCAAATATTTACTGAGACTGTGTCCCTCTTCCTTGTACTGGCAAGTGGAAGCGGACAGGTGGCCAGACAACTGTTTTTCATTTCTCATGTAGTTGCTGTTCAAAAACTTCTTTGTACTCTAAACTTATTACAGATATATAAAAGGATGTCTAATTTGATTTATTTATTTTCAGTTTCCATTCAATATGTTCCCACTAACCAAAACATAAAGTAGGTGGCTCGACCAAAAATATTGGCGACTGCGTAGGCAATTAAAAGAACTCGTGTAATCCTTAATTCATGTCGACCTAGGGCTTAGCTATGGTGACCACCTACTAATCCCTTTTGTACGTGCATGTTTCGAGTGTATGTGCATATTTACATACATCCAATGGGTGTACGTACATATGTATTAGTTTGCTTGGGCATGTATTTGATGTTTGTCATTGTATTGGGGGCACAAAACAAATATGTGTGATTATCATAGCCAGCCGTCCATATAATTAATTGCATTTCGTATGCTTGATATATGTAAATTTTGTTGTGCCTCATCGGCAATTCTTCATCTCGACTGCCGGCTCTAGCCAGTGGACTTTTGGCCTACCCCGTTCCACCCCCCACACCTTGCGAGAAGAAAAAAAAGAATGTCGATACGTCTGATTAACACAATTGGTGCTTGTCTGCTCTGGCACTTGATAATTGGCAGCCAGGCGACCATCGATCGATAACAATAAAATTGTTAAAAGCGCAAAATGCCGCAAAGTGTGTAATTTGTCGAGAACAGGGACTGGGACTACATTGCAGCCCAGGCAACCCGGGCAATGAGCGCAACAACTCTATTTGAATTCATCAACGGCGTGGCGTGTTTAAGCAGTTTGTCAGCGACACGTGGCCGAACGACTGTTCCTTCTAGTTCGATGGCAACAGCAGGCGGTTGTTTCTGATTGGAGTGGGTTGGGGACCGTCAACCGTCGACCGTCGACCGACGACCGACGACCGCCGACCGACTGTGCCGGTGACGTAAAGTCTCAGTAACAACAGCAGCAGCAGGAGCATCATCATCATCATAAGAGCAGAGCAACCCTTACCCCTTAGAGTTAGTGCTTCCAGTGAGGTGCACTAAATAGAGATTTAAACGCCCGTACGGGCTGAAAATGGTCACTCTGCTTGCGGTTGTCAACGCGATGGATAAAAGCTAAAATGCAATTACTCAATCTATATTCTATAGATATAGATATATCTATATTAATTCATGCATTGCAATTCTTTCTTTCTCTTTAGTTGGAGGAGCTCAATGCAAACGCATGCCACCTTAATTTCTCCTTGGAGAATTGTCATTTATTTCGACGATGCTGAACCCTTTGACCGGACACAGATCCAACTCCAACCGGTGTCTCAGCATGTGCCAGATTTTTGCACATCCGTTGCAGTTGCACAGTTGGAGAACGCCCTCTGCTCATTATCACAATGCTGTGAGAAAAACATTTTAATAAGCCAAAATTTGTTGTTTGAAATTTGTTCGATAGATATATTGAGAGTGTTCAAAAATGAACACCCTATATATATATATATATATACGATAAGAAATATCATTGTAAAAGAAAATTACAAGCCATAAAGTTTGTCGGGCCTAACTCGGCCGACTCTCGGCTGGCCCTTGGCAGAATGTCAAAAATGGACACCCTCTATATATATATATAACACATGTACTAGTGTAAGTGTTATATATATATATACAGGGTGTTCATTCTTGAACAGTGAGGATGAACTCTTTTCGTTTGATTTCTATTTGTTGTATTACTATTATATAATTCTGTCCAAATAAGTTATTAGAGAACCGTTTTGGGATCAGAAAAGATTCAAAAATTGATTATTTGTTGAAGCAAATATAGGTGACTTCAAATAAAACTAAAGACCCTTAGTAGAACGGTAGAATGGTTGTTTTCTTTGGCTTAACACATTGATAAATACAGGAAAATGGCTTTGAGAGCTTTTCTAAGCCATAATGCAAGCATCGTGTTCGAGAGTTTTGAGAGAAATACGAAATACGTTGAGGTGTAAGGCCCGTTGTATGATTAAAATGCCAACACGTGGCTTTTCAGATTTCAGTAAACATTACAATGTATCGCCCAATATTCAAAGCCACCCAAAACAAGGGAGGGTTTGCTGCTGATTATTATTGGTTTTACATGTTTAAGACTTTTTTTAAACGTATTTATTAATGAACCAATTAAGGCGCCTCTCTCAAATCAGGTAGCTTATCATTATAACTTATTATAGCCCAAGTATTTATATATAACACATTTGCAAATGACAGCTGACTAAAGTTTGTCTAAAGTTTGCTTTTAGTTTTTGGAATTTCGGCTTGAGCCAAGTTTGCGAAAGTAAAAATGCTCCCGACCACTGAATAAATCCTGGCAATAAATTAATAAATGATGGTAGCTTTTAGTAAGCAAATATTTCGAGCCAGATTCGGCACGCTTCTTTGTTAATTTCCCGTGCACACGCACACGTCCACCCCCGAGTCCGAATACACTTCACATGCACAATGCCAGCAATCTGACAAACTGTTGTGCTTCATCCCATTCCTCTGGTAAACGGGCATGCAGGACGTCGGGCCTCTATGATTGTGCGCAGTTATTTAAAATAATATTTCCGTATCCGGCAAGTAATACGCGACGCGTGCAGTCCGACCTACTCGTCCAGACCCAGAAGCTTGAGCCGGTCCACGGTTATCATTATCATTGTCCGGAGTTGTTAGGAACAGCTCAGTTAGCGAACGACCAGCACTAAAATGGAATTTTGGAAAATTCTATCTCCAAATCCTGGGTGAAGCCTGCTCAGTTAAGCAACGATTTCGATTTACCGACGGTAATTTTCGGTAATGGCAGGTCAATATATGCATATACGGAAAGAAATTGAACAAAATGTAATTAAAAATTACAAAATATGTTGAGGTGATAGTTTATAATAGTTGAGCCATCACTTCACACGTACATATTGTGCATCTATATACGCTAATTGATATTGATATTTAGAAGTGCGTGAGAGACGAATGAGAATCATTTGAGCCTCAGGTATGGAGAGGCTGGCGTTGCCACATCCCCATCCCGCCCTTCCACAATAATACCAATAACAGCGACAGTAGTATGCATTTTTAGTCAAGCCGAAGTGCACACACAATGGCATCATTTCGGTTAATTGTTTACTTCAAGGGTAGGCTTGGCTCGGCTCGGTGCGGCTCGGCTCAGCTCAACGCACCCCTAAGTAGAGGCTGACTGTCAAAGCGAGTCTGCCCCTACATCTGTCTAACAAACCTCCTGCAAACTGCATTGCTGCCTCACGGCGAGTATTCAGAGTACTCGTATCTGTATCTCTATCTGTATACTGTGCAAACACACACATACTTCTATTGAGACTATGCAGTGTAACTACTTTGACCTCTATTGTTATTAGTTATTATACATAGAACCTTGCCATCACCATCAGTTTCTGTCTGCTGTCTCTCGTCAGCATCGGCTGCGGTTTTTTGGTCTTCGTCTTTGTTGTCTAAGCTAAATTATACTCTTGTCCTCCTCGCTGCTCGCTCCTCGCTCCTCTTGTCTCTCAATAGATGCTCTGGATATTGAATTTTCTATTCATGCGTTTTTTTCTTTTCTAATAAGCCTCCGACTTACGTTGACTGCAACTGCGGCTGAGTCTGTGGCTTATGTTTCAGCCTGGGCCACGAGAGAGAGAGAGGTCTTCCATCGGGTCGGGGTCGATATACCGATGTTTGGTTTTTGGCCAATGTTACGCATATTATCTTTTGTTTGTTCTCTTCCGCAGCACAATGAAAATAGTTGTGCACTGTTGTTTGGGAACTCGATTCTATCGGCACCTCTGGATCGTCTGCGAGTTGATGTCAGAGGTAATCAATAGGACAGCCTCCCTGCACACCCAAAACCCGTGCCCGTGCCCGTGTCCCGCTAGCCGACAGACATTCGACTTTTGGCTTCGGCCTCGGAAATAGTGTTTTGTCGTACCCCATGCATAAGAAAAAGGAACAAGTGTGCCTGGAGGCAGATAGCTCTCACCTAACTTATACAAACTCTTAGCTACAGACATTGCGACTCCTGTTTCTACACCTGCACTATCAGAGTATAACACTTGATAAACATAGGTATTCCTTGGGATATTGTCTCTAAACTATAGCCACAATCGTACAATTTTCCCTACTTGTTGGGTATACCAGTTTACAGTTTTTTTTTGTAATATGAAATAAATTAAAATGTTTCACACATTCCAGAAAAATCAGATTCGTCACCTTCACAATTCTCCATGAAATTTTCACCACACTCCAGGGTCGTGCCAGGAATTTGCTTTGAAGAAGCCCTCGACTCTTTTACTGGTCTGATGCCGACAGTGTGGGCGACAGAGCGACCGTTGATGCGTGTGACTTCAAAAATCCCAAAAACGTGTCGGGCCGCATGTTAAATTTGACGTTCTCGTGGCCCAAGCCGTAACTGCCGCCGGTTCTGATAGAGTGAGTATTGCGAGTGATTTTTACTAAGGCTGGCCCAAGTTATACTGGGGGTTGGGGTTTGAGTTGTGCTATGTGGATGCTTCCGCAATTTTCGGGGTGGAAATGGCTTATGATATGGCACAATTTGAAGATGTAACTGGGGCTTTCTTTTCCTTTTTGTAGTAAATAAAAGTATAATACGATAAAAACGCATTTTATAACAGTCTGTGATCATTGTGGTAGTTGCAACAATTAATGTTTGGCATTCCCACAAAATACAATCAGTAGTTAGCTCTCTCTCTATATAAGTATTTTACAGCAGTAGAACAAGATGGATATGTGTAAGATTCACTTCGGTAAGGACATGACTTTTATCACTAAGTTATTAGGAGGTCTTTCTTAATCATAATTATGCGGTTCCCAGATCTTCTGTTGCTCGATTTCTGGTTCTTGGTCTTCAACAATGTATGTAAATGTTGGTCATTACGAACTCTTTTGCCAAATGTGTATGTGTGTGCATGCGTATGTACACGTATGTATTAGCATTGTGTGTATCTGCTCCCACTCACATACATACACGCACATTAACAAACATGCAAACATTTACACAAATATATTCCACTGCACGAAGATACGCGTATGTCAGTGCACTGTAAGGAGAAGAATGCTTTATAATGCTGCAATAATACTCTCCTTATGATCTTAGTTTGCAAATCGATATCAGCCATTTGTGAAGCACATAAAATCAACGATTTTTATAATGAAAAATATTGTTGAAATGGTGCTACAATGTTTTATCTCAGTGTATTTAAATATGTGACTGCACACGCAAAAAGCCAGCAACAAGAACAAGGAGTATGACTACTGTAATCAACAGGCTCCGACCAAGAAATACCCTGTTCTCAGATGTTAAGTAGACAGTATGCAACATATGAACAATCTGTCATTGTTAATCGTATATTTATCATATAAGCCAATTCACACAGTGTTAAAGATAACTACGAGAAAAGTCGAAGCCTTAAATTATTATTAGTTGCTGTTTTGATTTGCACTGAGTGCAGTCGGCTTGATATACCCCTTTTACATAGTCGAGTGGGCACAGGGTAGACGAAATACAAATTTAAAAGTCCATGGTACTACACAGGAACCCTCAACCTCAACGAATACTGCTCGTGTTCTCTGCATTTAAATATGTGGATGTGTTAGTGTGTATATATTTGTGTATATACGTGTGTATGTATATGCAAGTGTTCATTTGTATTTGTGTATGTATTTACGATGTTCCCCAACGTTCTTATAAAATTTCCTGGCGATTTGTATATTGTAAATGGCTGCGAGACCTGGGATGATTCTGCGTCCTGCTATACCAAAAAGCACATTCTACGGTCATCCCTCTTGTACTCAGTTCGAGCTACTATCGTCGTTCCTCTCGGCATTCCAGCCAGTAAGCATATATTCGTCCCGCTCGCACTACGGCAAACATCAACTCAAAATGGCCGCGCGGGCCGTATTTACTGTTGCCTCCGATATGCGCTACCCTGTTTGTGCAGGTTTGGTCTTTCGCTTGAGAGCTCATTATCGTTTCGCTTGGCTAACCAGTTAGTCGTACACTATTTCGTTCAGGGCACACTAACACCGCCGCCGCAATTCTGATTATTTTGCATTTTGAAGCAAACAAATTTGTTAGAGAAGTGACGGGCTCGCAATCCGTGGCGTTGCCGCCGGATCGCTGGCTGCCTACGGCAGATCGGCACCGATGTGCGTTCCTCAAGTTCATGAGCAATCGACCAAGACGCGTGACAAAACTCAATCGTAGTTGCAAATCAAATAAAAGTGCAAGTAATTACAAATACAAAATTGGAAAAAATAAAGAAAATTCAATAATGGTTACCATAACGAAATCGATAACAAGCCCGCCGAAATCCGATGATGCCTCCCAACTCGGAACTGTAACGTAGTGTAATCTCTAGTTTATTAATAAAGTGGAACATACAAATACATCAAAATAAATATTTACAAGTACAAAATCCAACATCGAAATGAACTTTAAAGCTTAATGCAGAAGGACGTAAGGACGACGTTGTCAGTGCTTTCTTCAATTTAACTATCGGAGTGTATCGAAAATATTAGCTAATGCAACACCATATACCAAAGCAAATAGAACAGAAAAACATTTGAAATCTTTTCTCATCTCCAATACTAATACACAAAGAAACTCGAGACACGACAATTGGGAATCATGATGCTAACAACGGAACACATCATGCATGGACATCCCCACTCATCAGTGGGAATGGGCCAGAGTGCGCTATTCGGATGCTCGACGGCGGGACACAGTGGAATTAACCAGTTAGGTGGCGTGTATGTTAACGGCAGACCCCTCCCTGATTCAACCCGCCAAAAAATTGTTGAGTTGGCTCACTCCGGCGCACGTCCATGTGATATTTCTCGAATACTTCAAGTTTCTAACGGCTGCGTTAGCAAAATCTTGGGCAGGTGAGACAATCATACCTATAAGCATTTCGAAAGCTATCTTGGATCTCGAAGAACAGTTAACAGTTTAATGTGAGCGAAAGAAAGAAGACACTTTTAATTCCGTAACGTCCAAATATATATATTTATAAATTCGATGGCATTACATTTAAAACGAAAAGATTTCTACAAATTCAAGAATACCTTTTAAGGGAGAAACAAATAACCGCCGGCTATGTTCCAATCAATAACGCCAAATAATGAAAATACACATCAAAATTAAAGCAAAGTCTAGAGATTGTGAAGAGGAGAGGAGTGAAATGATCTGAAAATAATAATATTGTTGACATTCGACTGTCGTACTATATAGTTTTGTTATATTTTATTATTGTAAGAAACTTACTTGAAATTATCTGAAGTTCAACTGATTTTCCCATTTGTAGATATTACGAAACTGGATCTATAAAACCCCGAGCGATAGGTGGTTCAAAGCCACGAGTAGCTACAACGCCTGTCGTACAAAAAATAGCGGATTACAAAAGGGAATGTCCCAGCATATTTGCATGGGAAATTCGGGATCGACTACTTTCGGAGCAAGTATGCAATAGTGATAATATTCCAAGCGTAAGTGTTTTTTAAATGCTATATATAACATATATAACAATTTATACATATGTTGAGGCACGCGGTTTGCAAATACTTATGATTAGGTTAGTTTCCGTACAGATTTGTTTTTATAAAAACACTAATCCGAATACTACAAATTTGATGAATGGAGTGGAGGGTTGATGTTCTACACATACAAAAGAGAGAAAGAAAACCGGGTTCAAGGCCTAAGTCTGCTATCAAGATTTTTGCAACGTTGAACCGGCGGGCACAATGGATTAAGTAATTTAAAAACAATGCCGACGCATCGCTTTAAAGTGGATTAATATTTGGCTATAGTTTCGTCTACTGCTTCTAATGGGAAAAGGTATTTCCATTGTTCGATCAGGTAAACAAATGATATATGTATGTAGTTCACCTAATCCTAGTTCCGCAATGGATGTTTGGCGGTTGGCAACTCTACTTAAGCCTGAAACAATTGAGCATATCAGCAACGGTAAACATAAAGTACAAAAAAAACATTTAGTCGAACGCTATAGTGGAAATTTTTGGTGTTACTTGCAATATACCTTTTAAAATTTGGTGACTCCAGCTTTCAAAGTGTGTGACATATATGGTCTTATCGATTTATACTAACAGGTGTATCGGCCTTCCAATTTTGTATCGATCCCTTTGGGGAGTTACCAATAACTTTCCAAATTTGGTGATTCCAGCTTATAAATTGTGGAAGATATTCGCATTTCAGAATTCTGGAGCCTCAGTTCCTGGGGCGGTGGGTGAGGGCGTGGACTGAAAATTTATGTGTCGATCTTTGGAGGAGGTTACCACCATGTTATCTTTCAAGGTTGGTCACTCGAAATACCGGAATTGGCGATTATGGGCGCAGGTGTGAGCGTGGCCTTACAAATTTGTCATCGATCCTTGAAGGACATCGCCAACAACCTACCAACCAAATTTGAGAAGTGTAGCTGTGGGAGATATGTGGCATTACCGATGTGCAAATATCGATCTTATTGATTTCCTTGCCCATTAGTGGGAGTAGCACTGTAATTTTTACACTTGGTCTGACGCGGGCGCAGTATATGCCCCAAGTTTCAAGTCTCTATATCTATCTATATCTCTGTCGAAAAAAGTTGCGTTCATACAGGCGGACAGACGGACAGACAGACAGCATGATGGAAATTGCACTAAACCAATATATTAATACAATATACAAAGTTGAAAAAAGGGGAGGCAGCGCATGTTTTTATCCACAAGCCTGGATTGAGATCACCGACTAGCGACAAGCATTTCCATATGCACGCACACATTCACACAAACGTGCGTACAGGTAATCGAACAAATCGGGGGAGCTGTAGAATACACACAAACATACTTACGATCGCGGCGATCATTTTCCAGTCGCATTCTCACACATGTTCGCGCAATTTTATACATACAGAAAGAGATTGCGAGATCAAAATGAGAATATTTTTTTTGAAAATAATTTGGATATTTTCGATGAGATCTTGATTTAATTTATTTATTATTTATTACCTATGTTGCTGGTGATTCACTGAGTATTTCCGACATTGCCTTGGTGAATGCCAGAAGATACAAGCCCCGGCTTGCATGAAAACTGGACCTGGCTTACATGGAGTTCAAGAAACTCTTTATACCTTTCTTGAAGTGTTACTTAATCACGGAATGCGATTGGAAATAGTCAAATGTTGTGTGCTTATTTGCTTCAATCCAGCGTTGAATGAGTACATTTTAAGAAAATGATCAGTATACTCATGTGCATAAGGACAAGCAAATAAGTGCATACATATATATATACATATATGTATATATATATATGGCGATACGATGCGATTATGGTCTGAAAATGTTCTTTTACTCTGTTTGCACCCATTAACAAGAACATGGAAACGCCACTTTGGACCTTAAGTGTTGGCACGTGTCTGGCGCATTGGTCTTGACATTTCTTTGCATTGGATGCTCGGCTCGGCTCGGTCTCCCTCATTGATGTTGGATGCAGTGTGGCGATTACAATGAATTACGGCCTGTTTTGTATTTAAACATAAAGACTTCAAAAGACATCAAAGGTTTTTCACAAACATCTGTATTTTAGGTACATGTGTGGGGTCACCGCAACCCACTTAGCCAGTTATACAGCATATGTATATATATATATTCAAAGCAGATTAAAAAAAGTTCGCTTGCCTTTTATTCGAGTTTCAATTTACTAAAATATTGGGTTTGCAATTTCAATATTTCCAAAGTCCAACCCCTCGCAATAATGAGTGTAACTATCTGACTGAAAATCGATTTTCAGAAAGTTCAAATTGGTAATTAAAATAATAAAATTTATTCTGTGATGTGAAACATACTAATTTATGTATGTACTCAGTTATCTGAACTTAGGTTAACCCACACTCTTGTAAATGCCAGTTTAATAAAACAAAAACTTAATTATGTGCATGTTTGTATATATATATGTATGTATATGTACATACAAACAGTCACATATTTTGCTCAGGTCGACAGTTGTGTGCATGTAAAATCGTCAGACTTATTTGTAAGTATTTTAAGCGAGTGTGAGTGCGAGTGCTAGTGTATGTGTGTGTACGCTATGTGAAAAAGCCAACAGTGTTGTATTGCCATCCTGCTCTTGAACAACAGCGCGTGATTGGTTGTTACTCCATAGCCAATGGCAGCAGCTTGCATTAGTATTTAGGGTAAAAATGAGAAGTAAACATGATGGCAAACATTTCCACAGCATGTCTAGTACCAACACTACCCTACACTCGTATACTCGTATACTTGTATTTGAAATATGTGCAAATGTGCGCCTTTGTACTTCGGCTTTAATTGCAGGTTTCATCTATTAATCGGGTGCTACGCAATTTAGCGTCACAAAAGGAGCAGCAGGCGCAGCAGCAAAACGAGTCTGTTTATGAGAAGCTGCGAATGTTCAATGGACAAACTGGCGGCTGGGCCTGGTATCCAGGAAATACGACGACGGCCCACTTGGCACTACCACCTACGCCCGCGACGGTACCCACGAATTTAGCTGGGCAGATAACCCGTGATGAAGTTCAAAAACGAGGTAAGATGTAGACCATTCTTAGCTTTAAACTCACGTTATTTAATGCACAACGGGAATACAATTTGTGTCGGCTAGATCACTTTATTTTTCCCGTACACATGCATATGCATATATTAATAGTTGAAAATGTCAATTTACAAAATATTTAAGTTTACAATTGAGAAAAATGAATATTGGTTTTTCATTTTCGGGATATTAATTAACATTAACAGATATGATATGTTTATTATATATTAAGTTACACTTTGTACGGTACAGAGTTAATGGATGCTTAGGACTAAACGATATTCAATGCGATACGGTTTCTCTGATTTTAATTTGAACAAGTCGAAATCTTTTGGTTTTGGATATGATTTATCTGCATGTCGAAACTAAATACACTTATCTTATAGAAACCGGCTGTTGTCAAATCACAAGAGCCCAACATTATTTCGATACAATTTGGAAATTATTTCCAATTCCAGTGTAGTTACCACTGAAGAACAGCATACCCAAATCAACAGAGCAACAGAGCAAGAAAAAACCACCCCAAATCGTGCTCGAGACATTGGGAACATTTTGTCACAGATGATCAAACATCAGGACAAACAAATAGTTAATTTGTTGGTCATTTGTTATTTGCCATTAAATCTAATTGAGAAGCGCAATTCTGAAGGCTTTGCCTCATTCAATTGTTTTTGTTTATTCTTCGATCAATAAATAAGGCTGACATATGTCCCATTGCCCATATAAGGCAGCACGTCATCCCATCCCATCCCATTACCGCTTCAACCACATACGCACCCAAACATTCTTCTATGTGGCTGGTAAGGCATACGTGCGAGGCAAATGTTGCGCAAAGATAAGGAAAAGCAATCAGTGAAATGAGTTTACAAATGCCACTGCTCTGCAAATGAACTAAATGCACAAAAATTGAATGATTCGCGTAATCTGAACGAAAGGATAGACATAAAGACAGATGGACAGATGGACAGTCCAATCCTGATCAATGTAGCTTTGTTACACAAGTTTGAGCTATTATGTATAATTACAATACTAATTATAATTAATATGTTGTGCATGTATTTCAAATTGTAGATCTTTATCCAGGGGATCTTTCTCATCCCAATTCACATGAGAGTACATCTGACGGTAACTCCGATCACAATTCTTCGGGCGACGAAGATTCACAGATGCGTCTACGGCTGAAGCGTAAACTGCAGCGAAATCGAACCTCATTCACAAACGAACAAATTGACAGCCTGGAAAAAGGTGGATCTTCAATATACATATTGCTCCACATACAATACAATATTCATTTTGTATATATTTGTAATCTGTACAATTTGATATTTACTATAGAATTCGAACGGACGCATTACCCTGATGTTTTTGCACGGGAGAGGCTAGCAGAAAAAATTGGTTTGCCAGAGGCACGTATTCAGGTTTGTCTTTCAGTTTTGTTTAATTCATTTTATTTTTTCATTTGATTTCTTTTTTTAATTATTCGTTTTCTTAAATATTTATTTTTGTTTGTTTTGAAGTATTGATAAGTTGCATTCGAGACATCCAAGCCGTTCACTAAGGGTCATAATTATTTGGAATTCTTCTATCCCTCTAAACCCGTGCCGCATCAACGGGGGTGATGAATTTTGTAACCGATTGTTTGAAGTGATTGCCACGGCTTTTAGCCACGCAAGTCAGAGTCGCAAGTCAATGTCAACCCCCAAAATGCACCCCTGTGCTACTATTTGCCACTAATGCTTCTTTTTATGCTCGGTTCGTTCAGCTTATGATTATTTGTATAAGTGAATAAAAACAATTTGACTGTAAAAACACTTGAAACTACTTGCGATTTTCACATTGAGCCGTCGCGCTGGGGAAGCAAATTTGTTGAAGAGCTGTGTCAAGCGCGCCGCCAACTGATGAGTGGTCTCGGCTACAATAACGCAAAGTAATAAATGTCATGATGAAAATATGAAGGCACAACAAATATTGTAATCCTCATTCACCCCTTTGTCACCAGAACACAAATAAGTAGTCGCAGTCCAAGCCAACGCGGCCCTCGACTGCAGCGGCGAGGCTTAAGCTTCATTACACGATGAGGCTGAATATTCCTTTGAATTCTGAGCATACTCCTTTTGTGGTCTAGTCCGCCCTCAGTATACCAACGGCCACAAAAAATCAAACAGTCCGCAAAACTATATCTAATGCAGTTTTAAAGCAGAAGTCAAGTTTCTGTTAGTCACCAATTTCATAATTAAGGAGCGACTATCCAACTGTTATATACTGCAAACAGAGTATTGAGCAGGCGGTAGATTTTACTTGTGTATTTTTTTCCATTGATTTATGATGTTGACGATAATTCCAGGCATAGTGGAACAGATTCGGTTCTTCAGCTTTTATTAATGTGGTTCCGTTCATGTGAAACTGGGATGGCAACAGCAATTGGTGTTTACATTTGCTATTACAAGTGCTTTCATTTTGAGTTGATTACATAACCTATGTACATTTGTGTGTGTGTTTGTATATGAGTATTAACAACCTTATAATTAGGTTTGGTTCTCAAACCGTCGGGCTAAATGGCGTCGAGAGGAAAAGTTGCGCACCCAAAGACGCTCAGTCGACAATGTTGGGGGAACTAGCGGACGTACAAGCACAAACAATCCCTCCGGAAGCAGTGTCCCTACGAATGCTACAACGGCTAACAATTCGACGCCCGGAATTGGTACATCAGCTGGCTCAGAGGGAGCATCAACAGTACACGCAGGCAACAACAACCCAAACGAGGCCTCCAATGGTCCGACAGTAAGAATGCACACAGTTCAGCTACAAACAAAACATTGCCTGACAAAACAACAAATATTCATAGATACTTGGCGGTGATGCGAGCAATGTACATCCTCATTCCGATAGCCCACCTTTGCAAGCTGTAGCGCCCCGTTTACCCCTAAATACTGGTTTCAATACAATGTACTCATCTATCCCGCAACCTATCGCCACCATGGCTGAAAGCTACAAGTAAGACAAGACTTCTCTATTAGTGTTTATCAGTTTAACCTACTAATAATGTTTGTGTTTGTTTTGAATTTTTGAGCAGCTCGATGACACAATCATTGAGTTCAATGACGCCGACATGTTTACAACAGAGGGACAGTTATCCATACATGTTTCATGATCCGCTGTCCTTGGGATCTCCCTATGCTGCCCACCCTCGAAATACAGCTTGCAACCCAGCAGCGGCTCACCAGCAGCCGCCACAACACGGGGTCTATGGAAACGCCTCTGCAGTAGGCGCTGCCAACACAGGTATATGTGCACCTATCTCCATTTACGGTAATTAACTAACGGAAATGTTATTTTGCAGGCGTAATATCTGCTGGCGTTTCGGTACCTGTACAAATAGCAACTCAAAATGTTTCGGATTTGGCAGGCAGCAATTATTGGCCGCGACTTCAGTGATCCTCAATCTTTAATTTGCCAACAGATCTGCTTTCAAAAGCGGCAGCGGTGGCTGCTGTCGCTGTAGCCCATGTTGTGGACGGACAACAAGCGCTTACAGTTGCCAGTAAACCCTCTATGGATAGCCCACCAATTGTTATACCACATGTAGCGCCAAGCTCACCTCTATACTTGAACTTGCCAGTGACGTACGTCGGGCAGAATCTAACGCCACATGCCACGTCATCAACTGTAACATCTCCACCCCCAAAGTATATCGGTTCGGGCTCGACCTGTCATTCTAACAGCCAATGTCAAGTAATTCCGCAAACGTTTCATTCGTTATCCCATTGCCATCCTATTTTCTAACACAGTAGCCCAACAATAAGGCCGAAAACAATAATTCGAGGATAAAGCAGGACATCATAAGTTTGTTTGCATGCATATAAATATATATATGCAGATCGAGTTAGAGCACTATATCTTCTATCATAAATTATACTATTGTATATGTCAAAATGAACGCACAGTAACTTTTTCTTGTCTGATCCTTGTACGCGTTAGCAGGATGCTTCTTAAGTCTTATATGGATTGACTCTTTCCATTCACATCTCCAAGATGTGGATAGCCTACAGAAATGCTATTCTCGTCATTCACAAACTTCTTCCCAAACAAGCAACGACAGTTTCTCATCATTTCAACTTAAGTTACATTCTAAATAATTTATTGATTAGCATTTATTTATTTATTCAACTCATTGAAAGGGTCGTATCCTTTTGGACAACCTCTACGATGTAGATAGGTTTTAAATTGAATAACTTCGACATTATGCGGATTCCATTTTTATCAGATAAGCTTGTTATTAATTCACCTAAATTTTGTTACGTAAACTAACAATAGACGAGAGGCTTTTAAATTATAATCATTTTTAGGTTCGTCAAAATAGCTTAAGTAGTTTCGGGTCATGAATCCCACCCACTAATCGAAATATTTTCTATATAGAAATATGATAACATGAGGATTGTTTTTTCCGGAAAATTGTATCAATTCAATTTACTTGGGCTACTTGTATTCCAATTGCAAACTGTATGGCGGGGGCTTTTCCCAATTATTTCAACTGTGTGGAGCTTTGGAACTTAAGCCTATTTCTCGGTCATAACTCTTATACTCTTACATAATGTTAAGCCACATAATAGATCATTCTTCTCCAGAGATGGAATGTCTTCAAAATACAAATAAAATCGAAAAGAATTGCAACGAAACTTGAATTCCAATTCCAATTCCAACAATAATAACCATACCAACCATTGATCCGGAAAAACCTCCCTAGAATAAGACTTAATTTGAATAAAGCTAATTATAAAATCGATATTTATGTACCAATTGTATTTAAATTATGGTTCGAATTTACATGTAGAACAAGTCGATGTAACATTTTAGTATTAGTCTGATAATGTCAACAAAGTAAATAATAAATTCATATATGGACACAAACACGACAAGTATAATCAAATACTTGCAGCACCCAATTATACTCAATTTTGTTTAACGTTCGAGGGTCTGGCTTAGCAAGCTAGCAAGCTGTGCCCGTGCACATTGCTGTTACGTTTGGGATCTGTTTACGTGGGATATGGTAAGCCAGGCTTTATCAGCTGGCTTAACATAACCTACGCTCCACATCCTCTCTCTTTGCATTGCAACCTGCTCTCAGCGCTGTTAGCAGCCTCCACACAGCGCACTCAGCGCTGTTATCTGTAACATAAATGCTAACATAGCCTGAAGCCTGGTGTCGTGTAAATTTTTTAAATCTAAATTGTGAAAAATGCAAATTTATGTCCTTCTATAGGCGATTGCCCTATTTAAATACATATTTTCTTCATGGCAAGCCATTAAAACGCATTGAATGTGTTGATGATTTAGGAATACTTTTAGATCCCAAGCTTAAATTCGACAGGCATGTTTCTTCCTCTGTTAATCGAGCATTTGGGGTTCTGGGCTTCATCAAGCGCTGGTCTAAGGAATTTGACGATCCCTACATTACTAAAACTCTTTATATTTCACTTGTGCGTCCTATTCTGGAATATGGATCCTGTATATGGTCACCCAATTACAAGGTTCATCAGGATAGAATAGAATCCGTACAAAAACAATTTCTATTATTTGCCCTTAGGGGTTTTCATTGGAATACTAATATTAGCTTACCCTCTTACCATAGTAGACTTTTATTAATAAATCTTCCTTCTCTTTCTGATCGTAGAACAATGCTTGGTGTTATTTTTTTACACAAGCTTATAAACGGTGAGATTGATTCTTCGGAGTTAATCAGCCAACTTAATTTTACAGTCCCGATCAGAAATACAAAGAATTTTCTACCTCTTTTTCTTAAAACTTGTAGTTCCAATTTTGCTGTTCATAACCCATTTAGAATTTTGTGTACTAATTATAATACGCTTTTTCCGGTCATATGTTGTACTTCGTCCATTTACTCTATTAAAACAGTTGTCTTGTCCTATCTTTCTTTCAATTCGCGATCTTCGTAACCGCGCGTTATGCGGCGCACCCCTCGGTCGGTTGGGTGGGAGGTGGGTTGCAGTTTTGCTTGGGTCCGTGCGTTAACAAGCCCGTGCTTGGTAGCGTTGGGCCACTTGAATGTGCTGCTCGTTAGTACTTCTACGTCCAAATATACATTTAATACAAGAATCGAATTTTGATAGTCATGGAATAATTTTAAATATCTATCAGTCTACTGCATTAGCATGTATGAATATGCAGACGTATATATATATATATATATATATATATATATAATTATATATATAATAACTAACTGTTTAAAAGTCAAACAAAGTTACTTAGTACAATAATAGTACTAGGACAAATGGCAAAGGGCATGTGCAAAACATTTTAAAAACATTTATTGTACGTTGACAAATTGGCTGTGAGCATAGTCTATTGCTAGAAATGCTGGTTGGTAGAATACCTATCGAGGCATTATTATTACACACCTGTACATCCAACAAAAGTCGCTTATATATCTATCATTTAAACAAAAACAATTGCACCAAATCAACATACACGAGTGTTATTAATTACTTTATCAATACATAGCTGTACGACAATTCTATGTATGTAAATCCAAAAATTGTAAAGTAAATAAAAGCAAACATTCAAAACAAGCAAACAAATCATATGTGCCAATTTTGGGGGAGCAAAATAGCTGTAAATCATCTAAATTCGGAAAAGATTTAGAGCATTGGAGAATTATGGGATCATCGAAGAAACCAAGCAATGCAAAATGATTGAAAATGTGGGGGGCGTCTTTTTCCTAGTCTTCTGTCTTCCTTCAATAAAAGGCAGCGGGGTGTTTTTATTCACTATATATGTTTATTTCACTTCGAAAATATTTGCTCAACTTCTTGCGTTGGCTTTGGTTACAGAGATTACTCGATTACAAGTGCTAACATATTAGCATTTATGTTAGAGATAACAGCGCGGAGTGCGCTGTGTGGAGCCTGCTAACAGCGCTGAGAGGATGTGGATCGTAGGTTATGTTAAGCCAGCTGATAAAGCCTGAATTTTGAACGCAACGAAGAAAACGAAACAGAAAAGACGCCAGAAAAATAATTTGTGCTACGGAATTTGTGTTAAAAATCACATCAAATACAGAAATAGAGATTGCAGAGGCAACAAAGACGCCTGTGGATAAAAAAGCGCGCAAATCTAAGCGACTAATGCAGAAAATGGAGGATAAAAGTGAATTGCTCCTCGATGATGTTTCTGCTGCAGCACCAGCAACGCCAACAGCAACCAAACGCAATCAAAGTGAGACGCCGCGTCGCAGTGCCCGGAAGAGTGTGCGTCCCCCCATGGACTATGAGGACATCATCGAAAGGAATACGCTGAGCTCGGCCTGCAAGGGGAAAAATGACAGGAATTCTATGGCACAGGCAGTGGTGGCAGAGGAGTCGATCATGGCAGCCGAGGTGGGTCGCAAATCCAGCAAGCGAACTAAATTCCAAAACGAAATAGAGGATAGAGAATACATGCAGCAGTTGGAAGAGTTGCAGCAGCGGTTTACGGAGCTTCAATTGCAGGCTGAAGTGGAGCAGCTGCTGGATGAGCTTGGTCTGCCCCCGCTGGCGCCTGACGAGCAGCTCAAAGATGATCTCGAAATGCCACGCAAGCGTTCCAAATCTGTATCGGGGCTGAGAAGCGATGACAACGCAAAAAGTGTCGCCTTCTTCAGTCCCATCGAGGTGGCTAGTGTGGAAGACATCGACAAACGCTGGGATCCACCGGTGACCACAAGCAATGTCACTCAGCGTCGCAAACGTTCGATATCCTTGAATGAGAAACGACCCAACATCAGCCGCATACCCAGGCCGCAACAATATGCTTCAACTGCTGCTGCTGCTGTTGTCAAAGTTGCCACACCGAGTGGCAAGTTGAGGACACGCACAAAGATACCCGCTTTTACGGCCATTCATCAAAAGCATTTTGGCCAAATGGAGAATCTAGTCGATCACATCGAGCGCAAAGCGTTGCGTGCCAAAATGCTGACTAGCTCAGCACTCAAACAGCAACAACAACAACATCAACTGCAACTGCAACAACAAACACTTTCGTCAGCAACAACAAAAATGAGGAACGTTCTCGGCCGCGAGCTCTAAAGAAGATTGATTTACCGAGCATTTATTTGTCGCCGCTGATGCCAAGTGAATTGGAGCGACAGAAACGACTGCCAACGCCACGCAAAATTGTTGCAACAAAAACTAAATCAAACACTGCAGCTGCAACTGCAACAATAACAACAGCAAAAACAGCAGCAGCAAAAAAAGCAACTGCAACACGAGAAGTATTTAATTTTTCTACTGCTGCTCCAAAGATTTTAAACGCAACTTCCACTTCGAGCAAACCGGCCGCGGAGCCGTTCAAGGGTAGGCCTGGCGCCGCAAAGGCGAAGCGCCACGAGCTGATTCGCGGCGTCAGGTCCAATCGGCGATTCGACCTTCAAATGGAGCATCGCCGTCAAATGGATGGTTAATTTTTTAAATTATTTTTAAACTTGTTTAATTTTTAATGTTTTTTGTTTTCTTGTTTTTAGATTTTTTTTAATATATATATTTTAGTTTTAATTTTAAATTGTTTAATTGTTTTAAATTTAATAAATAACTGTTCAAAAATGAACACCCTGTATTTATATATATATCACATGTACTAGCTGATGCCTGACACATGCAGGCCAGCCTTACTCATCGCGGTACCTGCTGCTGAAGTTCGATGCGCAACTACCGTTATTGCTGGCGCCGGGTTGCCGGCAGCTCACGGCGCGACGATCGCCGCAATCCTGTGTGGAAGCTGCTAACAGCGCTGAGAGGATGTGGATCGTAGGTTATGTTAAGCCAGCTGATAAAGCCTAACAGCTGATTAACAATAAAGCCTGTGACAACGAAAGTAAAGCCTGTGCTCAAAAAAATGGAAAGTGCATATAAATTCACAGAACATGTAACACGTCTATTGTTTCTCGGTGGGCAACCTCGGCTAACTCGGTTTTCTCAGGGTGTGGTAATTCCAACCCTGCCCATAGACGGTACAGATACGAAACTGACTATCTTCACAACACTACATATCGACCTACATGCACATACAAAAAAATGAAGGGAACAGTTGGCAGGCCTGGTGTTTATGGCCACGACGTACCCGCCCTTCCTGCGATGAACCAGTGGGATTTTTGTGGTTTCACCGCCCTCATATTGGAGTTGGCGACCAATTTATTCCATACGCCCGGCGATTCTCCCCTCCAAACTAATCTACTCGCATTTCATAGTCTGACTATATTTTATTCATATTTATAATTAATTTAATATATTTCACTTAACTCTAACAAAAAAATTACAAGAAAATAAATAAATCGTAACATGTAACTTTTACGATTAACCACCATGTAAGCGGAATGGAAAAACAATTCAGTGGCCTTTTTTCCGCCTCTGTTTTCCTTCCTTTTTAATTTCGGCACGATTTTCTTTCGTTTTTTTCGGCCACGCGCGTTTGCTGCATCTAGCATGCCTATAGATTTGTGCTTAAACCATTTGAGAATTGTAAGATAAATTTACATCAAAGCAAATCCCCTGAAGTAGGCAACATAAAAATTATAATGGGAGGTTTGTCGCTTGTTGTTTCTGGTGTTCCACGGCGAATGCAACAAACAACACCAGATAAATATAGATGAGCTGCAGCAGCTGTTTGCGAAGCTGCATGTGCAGGCAGCAGCTGTAGCTCAAGAGGAGCAGCTGCTGGCGCCTGACGAGCAGGTTCGCCCGAAGCGACCAGCGATCAGCCGCATTCCGAGGCCGAAAATATATGTATCGGAACGAAAAATTGTTGCGATACATGTTCACAACGAACCGAGTCGACTTGTAAGATCGAACTGAACTGCTCTGACGAGCAGGCTCTTTATTTATACAAAAATGCTTATACTTAAATACATTATACATAATTTGCTTACACCTAAATCCATTATATATAATATACATAATATGCTGCTGCCTATATAATATACATAATATGCTGCTGCCTATATAATATACATAATATGCTGCTGCCTAAATACATATGCAGCTGTGTGTCAGGCGATCGCCGCTCCGCGAACTGCCGGCAACCTGTCGCCTAGCTTCTTAGAATTATGCAGGCGATCGCCGCGCCGCGAGCTGCCGGCAATCCGTCGCCAGCAATAACGGTAGTTGCACATCGTCATAGGCAGGCACAACGATGAACAAGGCTGGCTTGCATGGGCCAGCTATCATTTCACTGCTTCCCATGTTCGTACTCGAACAGCTATATATATAAATATAGGGTGTTCATTTTGAACATTCTGCCAAAGGCCAGCCGAGAGTCGGCGATATCATTTAACTATTAGGCCACACAATTTTATGGCTTACAATGATTTTTCTTATTATATATTTTATTATAATGTGTTCATTTTTGAACAATACATATTGTTCCCAACACTGCAGCTGCAACTGGGACAATTAGAAGAAAAACAGCTGCAGCAAAAAAACCGGCCGCGGAGCCGTTGGAAGATGATCTCAAGCGGCACAAAAAAAAATACAAAAAAAAAATACAAAAAAATATACAAAAAAAAAATACAAAAAAAATACAAAAAAAATACAAAAAAAATACAAAAAAAAATACAACATTTATTCTGGTGTTCCACGGCGAATGCAAAATAATGTTAGCACTTGTAATTGTGTAATCTGTGTAGCCACAGCCAACGCAAGAAGGAAGACAGAAGACTAGGAAAAAGACGCCCCCCACATTTTCAGGATCCCAACCGAGTACTGGTAAAATGATTAAAGACTTAAGGCCAATCCCACGTTCGCTCCAGCAAGTAGAAACAACTGAAGTCACCAATATGAAACGTTGATCACATCTTTGAGGGAAACATAATAAATGAAAAAGCGTCCTTGTAAGACATGGATTGACAGTTTCTCACAAATTTTATTCGTATATTTTAAAATACTTTACACGCACACACACACACATAGATGCAAATACAATAATCATATTCTGATACGTGTTACATAGGTTTGAGAATGACTCAGTCGCCTTAGCTCAATTACATTTTGTATAATAATGTGGTGATAAATCCGAATGAATCAAGTATAGATACACATGTATATACTTGACATACTTAATTCTTTCGGATATTTCGCATTAGACCATACAAATCGTTATAATTAATTTTACGTTGAATTTGACCTTACAAAATGGTGTGCATTTATTATTGGTTCAATACATACATATGTAGCTAGAAAACTTCGCTTTAGGTATATAAAATCCAAATGAAAATAGTTCGTTTCGTAAACTAAATGTATATTTATAGAAGTACTTTTCAAATAAATGCTTTTTATGGTACAATGTCTAACAGATATGTTAATAATAGCGGAAGCTTTATAATATTTATGCATTTACTGTTTACACAAGTTATTTTAGCAGTTTTATTTATAATGTTTGTTGTATGTTGTTGCTTTTATGATTGTGCACACCTAGATGACAGTGGTTTTCATTTAATCTGTTTAATCAGTTATTCTTAGTTTCCACTTTTAGTATTCGATTGCTAGAGTACTTAGACATTAATGTACAACATTTTATGGACTATCGTTATATTTTTACGCACAACCACAAAAATGTATAAATATATTATGTATATATGTACACATATATATTTACCTATAAGTATAAGTAATTATTTGACAACTGGAAAACGAAAACATGAAAACCAAACATGAACTGATATTTTCGAATAGCCGAAGTTGGCGAAGCAAACAGACGGACGGTCAGTCGATAAGACATGTAATACAATATATAATCGATCAAGAACTAAGACGTATAACTCAATGGTGTCGGGGATGGTTCGACGATTCACGACAAACAAAGTGTACCCTCCGTCTCCGTACAGTAATAAAATCTTCATTTAAATAACTATTTATAATGTAAATTTGTCTTTGTATATATGTCCTAAGCATTGAAAATAAAATTGATTATAAGCCAAAATAAAAAGATGAGAAAATAGTGTGTACCTTACATGTCCCGTTAGTCGGATATTGATGTAACTTGTGTGTGCAGGTCCTGTATCGGTGGTTTAATAGTACATACATACTATACGTAGGTGTAGCTTACTTTAGACTCTATGCATACTCTGATGGAGTATGCACGCTTAATACCCAAATGGTAAGTATAAGAAATTAAGTTAAGTTTAATTATTAAATTAGACATAATTACTGCAAGCAACAGCTATTATTGTTTTCTTCACCCCGATCGATTGCTGGAGATGTCCATTGTGGAATCGTGATTCGGAGGATAGACACCTTGCTCGATATTAAATCATTGGGATAAAGTGCAGTGAAAAGGGGCAATACAAGACAGGGACTGAATAAAAACTGATACAATGATTAGCATACCCTTTACAATCAGAGAACGACATGCATAAACCTATTGTGGATCAGTAATTCTTACTGATCAAACATACATTTAAGACATTTACTTTCTACAATTTTGTTATAAATATGAAATACATACATATTTATGCCTTTATACATACATATCATGTATATGTTGTATAGTTATCAAATTGACCAGATGAACCATTATTTTAATTTAAAAAAGAACACACACATAATCATATGAACACCCATAAAGTGTAGGGCTTAATTAAGCCAGATGATCCCGCTCGTTGTATAATGGAAGGAAAAATTACGCATTCTCGGAATACACACATACATACACAGTAAGTATGTAGCCGTTGCTTCTTATATATGGATCATCAATCATGTTTAATGTTGGGATCAGATCAGTATTAGCTACAGATGAACAAGTTTATATAATTTTATAAATGAACAAAAGAAACTCCAAAGCCAAATGAAATTAAAAAAAATTTATTGTAAGCAATAGCTGTCTAGAAGTATCCTATTTCTTGAAGTAAAAATAAATAATTTACATACAAATGTTGATAAAAAATAATCATAATTACACACAGACAGACATTAATAAATGTAATTACATACTTATAACAATAATGCACATATATGTATAATGTATAATGTATAATTAATAAATGAAACAATATAACAGTGTTCATATTCCATCGAGTGCTGTTATATTTATGTATAAATCTATCTACGAAGAATCTGCTGACAATCGATTAAAATGATGTTTCGATCTTTTGTAATACAAATGTAGCGGATGCCATACAATTTACTGCAAAACCGTTTTGCCCGGAGTGACCTTACGGTAAGATTAGGTTAGTATTGCTACGTTTAGTTTCCGCAGGGTTACCAGGTAACATAGTATTCATTGATAGAAGAATTTATGTAATACAAAATTTCGTCTGTTTTACTACACATGACATTGTAGTTGTAATCCTTATCAATTTTGATGCAGATTCATATTTATAAATTACATATTACATAGATACATACACTTTTCAAACTAAAGTATTAATTAGTTTTCATGTATATTAAAATCAGTCGATTTTTGCGCTTGCGTTTGGATTATATTATATATTGAATATCGATTCTTAGATAATATTTTACTGACATGCAGTATAGTACAATAAACATACATACATATACATATACATATACTATATCAATGAGCAAATTACACATATGACAGAAAAAAACCAAAATTTTGAATAATTTCCATGTAGTGTTCGTGTTCTCAATGGAATGCTGTTAGTTTATGTAAGTTTATGAATGTGAGACGTTGATGTTTTTATGGCAGTACTACTTTGCAACTGTAAATGTTTATGGCTGCATCACATACATATTATATTATTTAGATGAAATTGGAACAAATAAAGTACGAAGCAGAATATTCAGACACTATAGTCATGGAACTTACACACACGTACATTTATATATTTGCATAGGTGGTATTTTGTTTATGTACGAGTAAATGTATATAAAGAATTGTCTTTCCTGTTTAATCGTAATTGGGTAACACACAAAACTTTGATACCGTTCTTTCCCTTAGTCATACATCATGATTTCTATATCCTTTTGAGTATTGTGATTTATTCAGCCGACATGATGTTATGAACCTGCTCTAATTTGAAAGCAAGTCGTTGTTTTTGTGAAAATTCATCCTCCTCCAGCGTTACCGTTAACTGTTCATTATACTTAACAGCATAAGTGTAGAGTTCATGTAATGCACAATTTGTATTGAACTCCGTGGTGTGAAGCTGAAATTGTTAAATAAATAATAAAGCATATTCCACCAGAATCCGCCAAGCTAACATTTCTAACATTTCATATACTCATTACTTACCCTTGATTCTTCAGCCAGCATAGCATTCATGTCCTGATCGGAAATTGAGGACATATCCCGAATATCCCTGTAATATCGGTCAACCCATTTGCGATACTCGGGTATATCTTTAGCATATAATAGCTTTGAGCTTGGCGAATCTTTGCCTGGAGAAAAGCAATTTCATTAGTATTAGGAAAGGTAACGTTTAAAGCATGATGTCAAACAGGAAACCTAGCCAGCAATAAGAACCTACCCAAACGATGGTCCGAAGTTGAGCAAGAATCCATAAATGTTTGAGCTACAACTGACAGGCAGGAGTCCACAATATTCGATTTATGTATATCAAATACAAAATTTGGATTTTTTATTAAATTGACCCAAAAACTGTAAAATAGAATGGAAACAATTTTATTAAGACTGATTGCTAAAGAGAATGTCTGTGATGCGTGCAAGTGTATACATACCGCAAAGGCAAGCTGTTGCTTTTCCAAGTGTGCACGACTTCAGGATCTGTAATTCCATGCAATAGGGCTTGGTCGTCCAAAAAGTCAAACATATATTTAATTGCCAAGGGCAAGGCAGAGCCACGATGAGCGGTACTAAATATAGTCTCAAAAAGGTCATCTACAAATTTCTGCAAAGTACCCTTGGTCGCCAGGAGTCTTGTTAAGTATATTTCCGAGACCAATTTATTAACACGTTCTCCTTCCTTTTGGACATCACTATCATGGTGTTTGACCAAATGCCAATATTTCAATCCGTTATCATGCATATCGTTGTTCAAAGGGCTGCCGGCGCGGCTGAATGTCGGTGAGGAGGAGGTGTACTTCGATATATTTAGAGTTTCATACCTAAACGGCAGAAATGCAAAATTAATTTGCCACAATTCAAACTATTCAACAAAGAAGCAGTATACAGTTTGCATATCCTTTCAGAACATGTTTTAACTTTGACACGTGGTGATACGTGGAGCGCTTTTATATCTTTCATTTATTTTTATTTCGCTCATCTTACACACGTCTGAAAAAATACTTAAACATCGGCATCCTGAAGATAACTGCCCTTTCTTGTTTGTACTTACTTGTGAGATTTCTCGTTTTTATCCGATAATATACTAAAATTATAAATGGAACTTTGCTTTGGTACTAAACTCAGACCAGCTCCATCTGGCACGTTGTAGTGTTGCAATGTATTTAGTTTTTTCCACTCATTCTCCGTTTTCGAAGTAGCATCTTCGTCATAGAGGATAACACGCCCTGTTGCTCCAGTTCGCCATTCTAATTAAAGTATATATATATAGTAGTTTGTACAAATATATGGTAACTAATTACTGGTTACATACCCAGATCCAAATCATCTTTGCGTGGTCTTTGGCTGGATGGGATATTTCTATAAATTGTTTCTAAGCATTTTTCTTTAACTTGACCAATTGTGTCGCAGTCGAGCACTTTAACTGACACGTTTTCAGTGTGCGATGGCAACATGTCCAAATTGTTGCAAAATATTGGCTGCTGTGTGATGCTGGCATTCACAGTCATTGGTCGAAAATCGATGGATTGCCGAATTAGTTTCTCTTCACTTAGAGAGTAGCGTGCCTCGTGGGTGCACGCGTCTACAGGGCCCTTATCCACTTGGCCCTTAACCGCCCGAAATAGCATATATAGAGGCTCTCCGGCACACTCTTTCAGAAATTTGTACAGGAGAAACGTAAACCATGCGCTCAGCATTTTTTCTGCAACACTTTCGGTGCGACGAAGTAATAGTTTTGGGTGACTCTTGCCTTCAATGCACTTCTCAATAAGATCACCCAATAGTGTTTTCAAAATATCCGTACAATATTCTAGTTTAGATTGCAATGTGACCATTATTAATGAAGCAACATTCACGCGTTCGCGCATAGAGAAATAACGATTCGACTCTAGTGTTCTTATAAACAGCAGAAGGAACGTTTTATTCATTATCAGTTGAGCGAATAGGCGCAGTCCTTTTTCTTTGCGTAACAGTTCTGGCCTTTCCCACTGCAAGACGACGTGATCTTCATGATTTGGGAACAGTATTTTCATCGCATACGATCGATAATCCAAGAAAGGTATGCCACCCGAAGTTAGATCGCCCGTTAAGTCTGTCATTTCCGTTTGGAGTTCGGCAAATGCTTCCTTACATTCGGCAGCCACACGCAATTCTAAAATATCCATCTGTTCCTGCATGTTGCGAAGTACACGGTTAGACTCCGATGTTTTCTTTCTATATGCCACAAGCAACGCAACAAAGAACAACAACAGAATTACACAGCCGGCTGTTACAAAAAATACAGCGTTATCTCCCCAATCCGTGATTAAGTTCGAAGACTCGTAGCTCAGTATGCCAATACGGTATTGCAATGATGATCCAATACGCACAATAACCTCTGGCCCACCGGGACTGTTACTAGCAGCCGCCGCTTCAGTGGGTGGCCGACATGTTAATTGCTGTCGTGATAGAGACGTAATATTGCAGTAGCCATTGCCAATCTTAACTTCGACGTCACTTTCCTTGCAAGCCCGATCAAGATTGCGGCCATTTATGGTCAGATATTCGCTTTTAAAGTATTTGACTCGTTCCTCAAACGTGAAATATTCAGGATTGGGGTAAAGCTCGAAATGATTGTTATGCGTCTTTGATAAGTTTTGCACTCTTAGCACGTTATCCATTAGAAAGCCGTATTCGAGCAACGTGGGGTTCTCCGGGTCTAAGATTTGGCTATCAGCTACAATAATTGGAGACGGGCATTCCATTTCTGAATCTGACTGAACTCGACATTGACTCACATACATTTGACCCTTATAAAATACATAAATGCTTGGTGCTTGTATGCTGGTAAATTGTGTACCAGTAACTGCAATTCGGATTCCGCCAGCCGGAATGCCCTTTGGCACTTTAATCTGGGCACTGGGTCCGGAACTGACCTGTTCAACAGTTGGGTCG
The DNA here is from genome assembly GCA_035041375.1 of Drosophila conformis. Taxonomy (NCBI): domain Eukaryota; kingdom Metazoa; phylum Arthropoda; class Insecta; order Diptera; family Drosophilidae; genus Drosophila; species Drosophila conformis. The sequence continues at coordinate 928,914 of JAWNLE010001377.1, forward strand.
AGCACATATTTAAAATTGTAATCGTTAAATTCTCGGGGTCCATTGTCAAATGACATTTTTAGTCGACCTTCAATAATACCAGGAGACGGCGAAGTCCGGCAAATTGCTTGTGATGAGTCAGTGCTAATGATTTTACAAGGCAAATGATCATTTATAAATGCCAGGATACGTGAACCGGCATTTAAATGTTTGCCAATTATATGTATTCTTGTACCACCTGAGGTAGGTCCAAACCGAGGATAAAAATTCGATATTTTCGGATCAACAAACTCATAATCTTCTTTTGATTCGCCACGGTAGTCACCTATCTGAACCACAATACGCCCATTCCTGTACATTTGCTCACCGGGGCTATCCACTGTGCACACAATTTGTTTTGTGTCTATGTAAAACTGTTGAAAAGGCATGCAATTAATGCCAGCGATTCGAACGCCCGAGTAGATGTCGTTATAGTTTTTTCCAAGATTGATGCCCTTTATCGTTATGTTCGTGCCGCCCTCCCAGGGCCCAGTTTTCGGACCAAAAGAGTGAATTTCTGGATTTGGACAAATTTCGCTACGATTCAGCCAATCCGTTTTGCCTTCATTATTCTTATTACACTGTTCTACCACCTCACATGTGTTTGTAGATGAACACCAGCCACAATTGTATTTCTCAGCCAATGCTAGGCATATCCCACAGCTGTCAGCCATGTCGCGACAGCGATAAATAACAACTGCAAGTGAAGGATACATATAAAACAATACTTAATAGTGTTGATCGATTAAAGCATAAGAAATTTAAGTAAGCAATGACTTACCGTGAATATTGTGCGGGTTATCAAGAGGTTTGGAGCCGCCCCAAATGACCGCAAAAGTTGCAGTTAAATTCGGAGATCTCGATGTGTATTGAAATTCCATGCTGTCACAGTATATAGTGTCGCCAAGCAATTGAGCATTTAAGCTGGTCACGCGGCCTTCAATGTTGAACTGGCAAACAAATCGTGTCTGCACAATAAACTGTCCAATTATGTGAACCTTCACCTTTATCGATTTGCTAGTTCCGGCAGCGACGAGCACTTCACTGCCATCTCCGGTGGCGTTAATGGTTGGACAGAAGCCAGGACCCGAACGATAGCTTGGACCTATTCGGCTAACGCCAGTCACTAGTATATCATTACGGCAGTTCTCGGCCGTATCGTGCGTACAGCGGTGAGCCTCGACGCACCAGTCGCAGGGAAACTCCGACGATACGCAACGTGTACACGATGAGTGTGTGCTGCAGTCAAAGAACGTAAAGTCCGTAGAGACAAGGTCTGGACCATTTCTTGTACGTACAGACAGCTTCGCCGTAAAATGATGTTTGCCCTGCTCAATTTGTGGTAGCATATCCGTACGTGGAGTGGTACAGTTAACACCGTTACGCTTTTTAGTGGCATTGGTGAATAAGGCCTTGTCCTCGGTGGTGAAAGCACATATTAAATTCTCTTTGAGTTGCGGTAAGTGATCGATGATAAGCTCCAAGGTGCGTGCGGTAGTACGCTGCAATTGGTGCGGCACCACACTTGTTATTGTTGTACATTTTCCTGTCTTGTAGCTGACCCAGTATAGTGGATCATTGGCGTCATCTTGACAGTTCGACCGTGGGCTGCACTTATTTTCCAGTGAGCACCAGCCACAATACGGATCTTTGGCGCCCAGGCATTCGCCACATGTCTTAAAGTCGGCGCAATCATACACCTTTACTTTGGACACTTTGCGCTCGGACATGGCGTAAACATAAAGGTTCTGGTTATCGAACTGCATGTCCTGTTTTATGGGAGAGCCCACATCCACTGCCAGGCTTGCATATTCGTTTGCAACGGTCGAAGACTCAACGACTACTTTCTTAATATAACCGTTGGCTGTGCCAATAAAGACCACCGTATAGCCGCTGGTGCTGGTCGCAGCCACTGACGTAAGCCTCGTATTAAACATTGCCACTGGAACAGCTGTGATTGGCTGCTCCCCTCCTAGCGGCGAATTAACGTCCAATCCGCAAAAGTCTTCGCCAATTGTTTGTAGTTTCTGCAATGACATAATTCATATTACTTATTTTCTATTGTTCAATCCCAAAAAAGTAAATTTTCACGTTATTTTCTAAACTATACGGTTGATTTGGTCAGTTAGTTCGAATTATAAATCTTTAAATTATGCATGTGGAAAGAAATATTCTACATATATAAACACAAAATATATCTATATTCCAATATCTGAATATACGTATACATTTGCAAAGATTTTACGCATACATACCGTTAAAACACAGGGCATGCTGGGTGAGATAAAGTCGAGGCCACGCAATCCAATTCCATTGAAGCATAATTTAATATTCTGCATAAATTTGCGACGAATTGACTTTAAGGAATATATACAAAGAGCCGAGTTGTTGGTTGGAATGTTGCTTTCACCCTTTGAGAAGGCAGCAAAAAGGACATCATCTTGAATCGAGATGCCCAAACTTTGAGCTAAATCCGAGCTAGGTTTGCCCAGGAATCCAGCCTGAACCAAGTTGAATTTAGTACCGCCCTGAGCGTCACTAATGCACTCCACCGGAATTTCAGTATATGAATAATAGTTGGAGTCCTCTTGGCAAATCCTCACCAGCTTAGTGATATACTCTTTGGGCGACGAGTGATGATTGTGCTTCAACTGGGTGGTTAGAAAGTATGAAAACCGCTCCGAGCTGAACCCGTACACATAGTTAACCAAATATGTTTCGCGGGCGTATGAATTGATGAAGGTGCGCGTGCCAGTTGTTACAGCCGATGAGGCAATTTGAAACATTTTTGTCTTTTCCAGAGATCGAGATGCAACAGCCGGTATCTCGCTTCGGTATGGTGAATTGTTGGTATAGGTTACACCTACATACATTACGTTTGTCACTGGATGTTGAGGAGGTCCAGGTGCAATAAAAGCCACCGTTGAGGAGTTCGCATCATTGGCAACAACTGCGTCCGGCACCTCATGCTCCACTATGCTCACATTTTGAAGATTGCGGACCGTACACGTACCCTGGAATAAGGAGCCACACGCAATAAGCCGTGACGTGGCACGATCTATGAGCAGCACCTTATTAAAGTTATCCGTGGGCTTTCGCACGGCATTAAGCGGGCAGTCAAGTATGGTGCACTCTACAGAATCATTTTGTGGACCCGTCCTCACCGTTTCGTGCAGCTCTAAGTCTGGCGATAGCTGATACAGTCGATTCACACCGCCAACAAAGACTCGTCCGGTTATTGTGTCCACAAGAAGGTGATTGAGCGTCGTATCAAATTTGGCAACATGTGTAATTATGCTGCTACTGAAGTTCCTAGAGACATCTCTGGCCAGCCCATTCAAATCAGTTTCGGTTAAATTCACCTTGGGGGCTGCTGCCTCATTGCGTCCAATCCTGTCAACTCGCAGAGCCAGTACAGATGGCTCGTTTACCGATACAGAATGGAGCTTGTCATTATGATTTTTGGATGTGTATTGTATTTGACCGTAGGCAGAATTTGATGTTGGATTTCCCACAATTGTTATTAACAGTAAACAAAGTAAAATATTCATTTCCACAGTCACAGGCTAATCGCCAAAACGGCGATGCGAACAATAGATGGTAATCCCTTGCGAAGGATTTACAATTCGTTATTATGCTCCAGCGTAATCCAGTTAGCACCCAAATTACGTCTTCTTGAAATATTTGTATTTATTAAAGAATAAATTGCAGCATGTTTTAATGTATGGATATGTGACGCATTGGTTGCTACTTTTTAAACAGCGAATTCTGTTCTATCCATATTCATGAGACCTACAGATACACATATGTTTAATTTACAACTTGTATCGCATCAGCTTCCACTTCCAGTTACGAGCTGCAACATTATGGTCTTATCTGCAGCTGAATATAAAAGTACAAAATAAAGCGGAAAGAGATAATGCATATATAGTCATAAGTTTTCTGTATAACTGTGCACAGTGACAAAAAATTGTATCAAGTGTATCGTATAATAAAAAACAGCTATCTACCTAAAGCCGAACATTTGCTAATTAAAATCTGCCGCAGAAAGATATGACTACTTTATGTTTTTGTTCAGCTAATGGTCAAGAAAACTATTTTGATATTTATTTACATTTACATTGCAGGAGGAAAAAGGCATTTCAGTTAACTTGTGCTACAGTACGAATGTAAATGAAAAATAACTACTGATAGCACGGCATTCGGATAAACTTCGAGCTGTAGAGTTTGTACAAACACATCTATGTGTTTATGTATGTATTTACTTATAAGTACTTGTACGCATGTACGTGTGTAAGTGTAACAATAATTGGTTGGACTCTATTTATCGTAAAAATATACAAAGACCAAAACAAAAATCATTTAAACAACCAGAAAATAGACATTGCTATTTAGAGCGTAGGCTGATGAAGTTTTATAATCAACTTACGCCATCTGCATATGTATGTAAATATCCATATGTCCAAAAAATAGGTAACGAAGATCGAAAATATAAAGTTTTTAATACATAAATACATGCATACATATATATTCCACCAGCATTAATCATTTTTTACATGCTAACAGGATCTTTATGGGCCTCCAATTGCAGCATAGTGCATATGACGACTGTGATTTGTCTACTGCGACGAAGCCTACGCCCAGCATACATTAAGAGCGGTGTGTGTGTGTTTTTGTGTTTGTGGGTGTGTGCGTGTTAAAAGGGCTGATTACAATTATACACTCTTCAAATATACTCTGAATTTTACAGATTTTTATTTATCGTAACACTAAACAGTTAAAAGTCGTACGAATTCAGAATTCTTTCGCATCAGAGTACATACACACATAGATATTTACAGATATGCATATGCATACATATCGATATGTATTCATGTGTACATTCATATGTACATACATGCGCACTTTGCAACTGCAGTTGTTTTTTTTTCAATTCTTTTCTTTTTCTTTTCTAGCAATATAGGAAAATTACTTACCCTTGTAGATCACGTATTTTGTTCATACTACAAATATTTGCAATATGCAACATCTTTAAATACGTACACAAAGACCGTCTATATGTAGTGGTAACTTTGAAATGTACTTATTTCTAATTATTTGATGCTTTGATTTTCACAAATGAACAATGATTTCAAGTTTACATGAATTATGTATGTGTACGCGAGTTGATGTGTGCGCCCTTATGCACAAAATATTTAGTCTATGTTTACAATTTCAAAGACAGACTTCTTAAATTGAAAGAAACACTCAATACTTGGGTTATTGCAAATTAATGTACACTTTTTATGGCACCCGAACGACTCACGCACACACACACATGCTAAACAAACACACAACCAACTTAATAAAAGACAACCCTACCATTTTCAAAATGTCGGATACATTATTATATCGATTAGTTAGTGTATCGATGATGGGCACATTGACCGCCTTTCAGTGTTGTACAATGTGGTTAAAATAGTAGTGCAACTCGTTGCGACGCCCCAATACATCGATATTTTTAATAAAGCAGCGTTGTTTCGATATTTTTCCATCTCTATAGTGTGACCACTCTTTCAGTTCCCTTTTCTTCACAGCGTGCCGCGTGTAAAGTTTTTAACAAGAAAATTTTGTCAAAATGTCGGATTCTGAAGGGGAGCATTTTGGTGGCGGCGAGTCGGGTGCATCCAAAACCTACCCGATGCAATGTTCGGCGCTGCGCAAGAACGGATATGTGATGCTTAAGGGACGCCCTTGCAAGATCGTGGATATGTCTACCTCGAAGACAGGCAAGCATGGACACGCCAAAGTCCATCTTGTTGGCATCGACATATTTACACAGAAAAAGTACGAGGATATTTGTCCCTCCACTCATAACATGGATGTGCCGCACGTAAAACGCGAGGATTTTCAGCTCACCGACATAAGCGATGATAGCTACCTCACCTTGATGAGTGACAGCGGAGGCTTGCGCGAGGATCTTAAGATTCCAGAGGGCGCATTAGGAGCTTCTTTGCGCGCCGACTACGATGCTGGCAAGGATCTTTTGTGCACTGTGCTGGGAGCCTGCGGCGAAGAGTGCGTTATTGCCATCAAAAATAATACTGCTTTGGATAAATAAGCTAGCTGATCGGGGTAATTGTCATCCACCGACCTGATACTGGAAAAGTGTAATGATATATTGAAGTAATATCAATTAAATGATTCAAAAATACAAACACGAATGGCTTACATATGTACAAGCTTGTATATGTACATAGGTACATGTTTTTTATTTTGCTTGAATTATTTTAATATATATTTCAGCTGCAGCATTTCGCCACATACAGTAGTTTCCAGATAAATATCTCGAATTGGGCTGGAAGCTCAGTTGTCTATATGCACATCGCAAAATCCGCAAACACGTGGATCTTTGCTTATTTTTATTAGCGATGACTCTTTAATGGATATAGAAAAGCGCCTTGGTTAGAGCGAGAAAGCACAATTTGTCAACATGCGAATCTCAGTATTTTTCGCATATAGCAGTGTGAGATGGAAAGGAAATTAAAGTAATAAATACATACAAACGTGTTGTCTGTGAATGTGTCTGTGCATACAAATACACAAGTTTTTGTTCTGTATTGAGGCTTCAAATGAATAATGAATTCATATTTTTGATGCGTCGAAAAGTAAATACTCTTGCAGACATATTGCCAGTATCTGATATAAACGACTTATGTTAAACGCAGTAATTATATTTATTATTATTTATTTTCCAACTTGTATGTGTGTAAATCTCAAAAACATAAAAAGTTGGCTCCACCTAAATACAGCGAAAATAAGTTTCTGCAATTGATCGCAAAAATTTGCTGCCAATGAAACCAACTCCATTTTAGTAACAGGACAATAGTATAACAGAATACGGCTCTATATTAAACAAAATACGATTGAGAAATTAATGGTGCTCCGACGAAAACGTTGATAATTTAATAAACAAAAGTTCGTCGACCAACATTGCGAATAGGTATTGGAACAAGTGCCATAAATGGTAAGCCATATAAAGTTTTAGACAAACAACACAACATTGTGGCCGAAATCATTTTTATGGGTTTTAAAAAAAGTGTAAATATGTATAAAAAAAAATAAACAAACATTTAGAATTTTAGCTTCTTCGTTAAGTATGTTTAAATTTTCGCAGTGAATGTCTAAATCTAATGGTGAACCGAAAATTATCGTAATTACACTGAGTGAAACGAAATGAAATAGAACCATGCACAAAAAAGGTGGAATACAAATGAGAAATATATATATAAATAATATGTATATTTAAATATAAATAAGAAACAAAGTCCATCTTTCATTTATGTAGTTATTCGCATCGCAATCCGATAGCCAGCGCAATGGTATAAAAAGTAATCAAATATATAATCAAAATATATATATAAGCAATTAATGAAATAAGAATGCTACGGTTAAGCATTATCTATCGCTACAACGAAAGAAAGAAAATCATAATAGTGGTTGTGAAACAGACTATCGATTCATAGTCTCGTGCCGCAATCACTATCGACAAATGTGAATGCGACCATGGTAAACGTTATGTATTCATTTTACGACGAAAGGCGACTACTTCTACAAACCTCCGTCAGTTGGTAAAAAAATGTTCGCGTTACGTGCTGCCGCTAAAGCTGATAAAAATTTGCTGCCATTTTTGGGGCAACTGTGTAAGTACATAAAATATTAGGAGAATTTAAATCAGCAATTTGGGATATGATTATACTACCGCATAAGTGCTTTTTTAAATATGGCCTGCGAAACTGTATAGATGTAGAATTGGAAAACCCGAACATAACCTAAATTGTGCTTGTAACGAAGAACTGATTGCATAATAATTAAAATATCAATAGTTATACTTGACATATTGTACATATGCAATTGTGAATAAGATATTTTAGAAAATATAAAACCAGATTGGTATTTGTCCAAACTTTCGTTAATTTCTTAAAACACATTTCTTAAAAAGTGAGATTGTACATGCAATTATGGATGTGTACATATCTATTTAAAAACGATTCGGTGCTTATATTGGTTGAAAAAAAATGTTGTGGAGTTATTTTACTCACATATATTATATTCACTTATGAAAATTTCAATAAAATTGTTAAGAAATGTTCTTGTGACGTAATCCTCGTATACACACAGAACATACATGCACATATATGAACAGAAAAGATATAGTATGCAATCAGTTATAAGGTTATAAAAGTCCACATGATGCACATATTAATTTTCTTTTGCAGCTCGCGGTCATGCCGCCAAGGCAGCTGCTAAGGCGGCTGCTGGAGCCAATGGCAAGATAGTGGCTGTAATTGGTGCCGTCGTTGACGTGCAATTCGATGATAACTTGCCACCAATTCTAAACGCCTTGGAAGTTGACAACCGTTCCCCACGTTTGGTACTGGAAGTTGCTCAGCATTTGGGTGAGAACACCGTGCGAACTATTGCTATGGATGGTACTGAGGGTTTGGTACGTGGACAGAAGGTTCTCGATACTGGCTATCCCATCCGTATTCCAGTTGGAGCTGAGACTTTGGGACGCATTATTAATGTGATTGGTAAGTGAACTCAATTAGATTAGCTGCATTATTACTTTACGTATGAAGTATATGAAACAATTCAACTTAAAAGGTGAACCCATTGATGAGCGCGGCCCAATCCCAACTGATAAGACGGCTCCAATTCACGCTGAAGCTCCTGAATTTGTGGAAATGTCAGTCGAGCAGGAAATTCTAGTTACTGGAATTAAGGTGGTAGATCTTTTGGCACCCTATGCTAAGGGTGGTAAAATTGGTCTCTTTGGTGGTGCTGGAGTTGGAAAAACTGTGCTCATTATGGAGCTGATCAACAACGTGGCCAAGGCCCATGGTGGTTACTCTGTTTTCGCTGGGGTTGGTGAACGCACCCGTGAAGGCAATGATTTGTACAACGAAATGATTGAATCTGGCGTCATTTCGCTGAAGGATAAGACATCAAAGGTGGCTCTCGTGTACGGCCAGATGAATGAACCTCCAGGCGCCCGTGCTCGTGTTGCTTTAACTGGTCTCACTGTTGCAGAGTATTTCCGCGATCAGGAGGGACAAGATGTGTTGCTTTTCATTGACAACATTTTCCGTTTCACCCAGGCCGGTTCCGAAGTCTCTGCTCTTCTGGGTCGTATTCCATCGGCTGTAGGTTATCAGCCCACTTTGGCAACTGATATGGGTTCTATGCAGGAGCGTATTACAACAACCAAGAAGGGTTCCATCACTTCGGTGCAGGCTATTTATGTGCCAGCTGACGATTTGACCGATCCAGCTCCAGCAACAACTTTCGCTCACTTGGATGCCACCACTGTCTTGTCGCGTGCCATCGCCGAACTGGGAATCTATCCAGCTGTGGATCCGTTGGATTCCACTTCCCGTATTATGGATCCAAACATCATCGGGCAGGAGCACTACAATGTCGCACGTGGCGTGCAAAAAATCTTGCAAGATTACAAATCTCTGCAGGATATTATCGCTATTTTGGGCATGGATGAATTGTCTGAGGAAGACAAATTGACCGTCGCACGTGCACGCAAGATCCAGCGCTTCTTGTCGCAGCCATTCCAGGTCGCTGAGGTCTTTACAGGTCATGCAGGCAAACTGGTGCCTTTGGAGCAAACCATTAAGGGCTTCTCACAGATTTTGGCTGGCGAATACGACCATCTGCCGGAGGTTGCGTTTTATATGGTTGGTCCAATCGAAGAAGTGGTTGAAAAAGCTGACCGTCTAGCCAAGGAAGCAGCCTAAATGGCCGTACTAAAATAATGTTTGCGAAATAATATTCAAATGAACTAAGCATTAAATTTGTCATGAGTCAGACGAAAAAATAAACATAATTAAATATACATGAGTCTACCAATCTATCAGATTTTATTCTAACGCAAGGTACAAGATCTATTTATCTTTGACAATCTATACAACAATTCTGATTATAGCAATCCCCAGCCTGCTGCTGCCTTCCAGAGAAAATGAAATACATGGCTCGGTTGTAGCCATTCTTTCTGATTCCGTATAGAACTGTCCTGACGAATGATGAACTATAATCGACTGAAAATCGCCTTCTCAGGCACACGCGACAACTTGGCCGCACTCCCCAACTACCTGTCCCCATAATTCCAAAAAGTGCTCGTAGAAACGGGTCAAAACTTTTGGATTGATCTCTCTAGGTGTGTCTTCAAGTTTGATGGAAATATTTGAAGAGCTTTGTTGCACACTTTCCACATTTGATAAACATATATAAATGATGATATTTGTAATAATTTTTATTAAGTATGTATTTGTAGTTCATAAATCATAAATTGTTAATAATAAATATTGGGTTTTCGAGTTCGAGTTATTACCGTAATTTAAACATGTATTCTTTATAGTATCTTGAGGACATCAACTACAGCAAATATGTAATTCGAATAGGCAATCATTCTTTGTGGTTGTTAATGGTTTCTCTTTGGGGCATTCGATAAACAATTTGTTACGTTCTATCTCTTAATGTGCTTCATTGTTCATAACAACTCTTCGATTGATTTATAAATTTATCTGAATTTATTTGTATTATAGACTTTTCTTATAATATTATCATGTCATAAGTATGTTTTAGAAGATCGTTTAAGAAAACATGTTAATACTAGAAAATTGTTAATAATTAATTTATTCCTGTTGCTTTAGATTTATTGAACATGCATACACATACACAACATTAACCGTTACAACATTAACGTTAGTACGAGGTCAGTTTTATAATTTGTTGTGAATTATAGGTCCAGTGAGTACTCATATTTATGTACATATGTATGTGTGTATCTAAGCATTCATTATGTACTTTAATCACTGCATATTACAATATTTGTGCACATTAAGTACATTCTTTAAGTTTGTTATAATAGATTAGAATTCTGTTTGGATGTTCTTAATTTTTCTAAGATTACTGCGATGAATTTAGTTTTTTAATTTATTAAAATACTTTAGATATATTCTGCAGTTTGAAGATTACAGAAACAGTCTGCATAAATGATTATTTTAAGCAACTCAACTTATTGCCTGATACATTCATGTTTGGTATCATCTGTATTACGTGATTGTGGCTATGATTTAAACAGGTAACACCTTGGTATTATATTTAGAGACAGACACTAGTAAAATATTATAAGTTACTGAATGCCTCCTCTATGCAGACTGCTCGACACAAATTTGTACTCCAAAATTTAGATACAGAATTGTATTATTAGTTTATGGTTAAATCAACAATTGAAATTATCAAAACATTCATTTACAAATGTACATTTACTATAACGAAAAAACACGCTCACACACATACATGACATACATAAAAGGTATAATTTGAATTACATACATATCTATAGAGACTTAGCCTAGCACACTCGCTTCGAGACAATTTCAATAAGACAATTTCAAGTATCAAGATGATCGTTTTGATTTGATTTTCTAATCAAAGTATTCAGTTTTTCTAGTTAAATATATGTTTATTCAAAAATGCATATTAATTTGAAAAAAACGTATTATAAAAACACATAATTATAAGCATAATAAAACTTTTGTTTCGTATTCAAGTATTGTTTGCATATGGTAAGTATATTATACAAGAACTTAGGTATCCGCATCAAAGTCTTTAGGATGAGTAGTAATGGAAACGGCCAACTGTAACTGTAACCGGGATCTGTTAAGGATAAGCCTGAATCTGAGCTGGCCCAGCTTTATTCCTAATTCAGTACTTAGTTTAGATTTGGCTCCAAATTGTCAGATACCAATCATTTGCAGTTCGAATTTTATTTATTTGGTTGTAATTTTTGGTATAGTTTAATTTGTAAATGCTTAATATTTATTCTTTAACTAATGCTTTGCAATATCGTGACTCCGATCGTAATATTTTTGCTTCACACTTGTAGTATCCAAATTGAATGTAAATAACATGATAAGAAGTTTTTATTATGCTTAGATAAGTACGTCGGCATGTATAACCATTTTCATATACAATTATATTTTATACTGATACACATATATGTTTCTATGCATGTGTGTGTAAGTGCGTACGCGTGGACAGCTCGCTAAAGCTTTATATGTAGGCTGCTGTATATATGTGTATATGTGTGCTCGTAGAGATCCTTTCAAATAAGTACATTTCTATTGATACTGCATTCACATTGTGAGATGATCTTCGTATGCACATGCGCGTGGGTTCAATAGCAGAGAAGTGTTAGGATGTATATGGATGTGCTACTACTTGTCAGTAGCATATAGTTTTAATATTCCTTCCATATTCAGCATATATAGTAGAAACCCTCTAGAGGTTATTATATAAACATTGAATTTGATTGTTGTAATCGAATATTTATATATATTTATATGTTTATTGGGGGGTATAAGGGGGGTTAAATCCTCTCGATCCACTTTCATTCAACTGGAGACATTTTTCTTTTCCTTTAAATTGATTTAAAGCATTTGGCTAAAATATTTCTGAGTGCTTGTAAACTATTTCCTGGACACGTTCGTCCATTTATACAGTACATATTTGTAGTAATTTCGCTTGCATGAAGCTTTTGACTTTCAGTTACACATACATACAATATTCAATGATATAATGCAGAAGACAACATATATGATCAGTAATTAAATTAAAGATTATTTTATAAGAGGAAACGAACACTTTTGAATTCTCTCTTTTTATAACTAATAAATTTTCGTTTTGTTCAACCACACGTCAACAGTGTTTCTTGTTGCTGTTACTGTTGCTGTTGCTGTTTCTTATAATGTTTTATAAACATAGATCATGTTAGCTTTCGGAGTGAATTATTGATGCTATATTTGAATTTGTGTGGCGCATAGGTGGTCCGCCTACTTCTGGGATACAAAATCGAAAGTCGTTGCCCCGCTGATCTTGCCTGATGCACTTCGATGAAAGTGCACATTTTGCCATTTGTTGTCGCGCCTGTGCCATACACGTGTCTCCTCCGATTGATGAGTGTGTGCGTGTCCTTGCCTAATTGAGTTTTAGAACGTGTTTGAGAAAAAAACAGTATTAAATAATATATAATTACATTTTAGAACATTTTGTCTTGCTCCGACGACTTAAACTGTGCGTAAGTCAACAACAAGTTACCAAAAAAGTAACATACTTATGTCGAAATAAAGCTTACAACTTATTCTGGAAATGAACACAAATTCACTCACTTGTCAATGTACTGCGTAAGTCTTACATATGCGATACAAGCGGCTTCTTCTCCTAGTAAGTGGACATGCGGATTCAATATTGTAGTGTTAATGGCTTTGCAATTTTTGCCAAGTACTGTTCGAAAATACAAATATTAACATTATGTAATACAACAATTTCGAAATATTTACCATTTTCAAAGTAGAATTTGTGAAAATCAATTCCTTCGACCAGATTACCCAATGCTTCTGGCTCAAACGCAGTGAGATGTGGATCACAAATTTTACTGCAAGGACAAAGTAAAAGATTCATTTTGGAAAATTCCCAGGATCAATGATTAACTTACGTATATCCGTCGAAGTCACCGCTATTGATAGCCTCAATCAACTGCTCTGTGATCTTTATTATCTCCTGTCGTCTGGCTGCTTTGTATATATATATTTGTTTCCATGATGTTAAGTAATTATAGCGAATCAGGGAAGCAAGTCAGTTTATATTTAATAGTGTATATCATTTATAGTCATAGCTGTACAGAAATTACAACCACGGATGAAATTCGATTACGAGCGATAGTAGGATGAGAAATACAATTGAACGATCCAACCAACGCACCAGTGGAACAGCGCAACAGAACAGTTATAACACAACTAAATGTATATAATGGTATTTCGGTAAACTCTTGAAAATCAAAGTACATGGCGATACGACAATCGTATACATATATATATGAAGTATACCTATATGTAAGTACATTATAAGCTATAGGAATGTACATACATATACACTTATGGGCGTACGCAAATTGGTATATGTATGTATATGCCAAATATTATTGGATAAGAGCAGTTCTTCCCAATCAATAAACTCAAAAATACAGATCTACACATTAAGGAGTATTGTTTTTAACTTCAATTACGAATGATTCAGATGTAAATGAACTGCAGAGCATTTTGAAAGCGCGTTCTCTGATGAATTGAAATGAAACAGTGGCACTTGTATCTAAATAATCATAATACTACATTCACTACATAAACAAGACAGAGTGCGGTAGTTGAAAGCGCTTGACTGTGAAATACCCTCTTCCCCAGTCTTCAGTTATTGTAAATCGCTGACGTCATAGATATTTATACTAAAACATTCACAACTTGTATGCCCACAACATTTGGGTATGAATATCCATACGATAATAGGCAAAAACTTGAGTAGAGTATATTTGAGGTGGGCTCTCTCGACTAGAGCACCCAAATACAGGCTTTTAACAGATATCGATCAATTGAATTAAGAAGTCCATAGTTATAGTAATAATGGTTGATGCAAGTGCCAAATTGATACGCTGCTGCTTAGTAAAGTCCATGTTAAACCGTACTTGTACTTGAAATTACAAATTTATAGTTGAAGAGGATGTATAATTTTATTAAATGGAAATATTATTTCTTTCGATAAGATCGAAGTTTAAATGAAATGTTGACCAAAAGATATATAGATATATATATTCCTTATTAGTTTACTTTTAAAATTGAATTTAACAAAAGAATGCCTTCCCTCTTCACTACACTTTAGAAATATATATATGCACTTCTTACACTCGATTCATCTTATCATGTGGATAATCTGGTACATCTTATTGCACAGAAGATCGAAAACTCTATCCCAATAATAATAAATCATAAATCATATATTTTCATACGACAAGACATTTAAGCATTCATTGAAGTACAAAGCACAAAACACAATGTGTATGATACACTGATAAGTGAGAGCATGCAAGAAATTGAGTAACAGAAAATGGGAGCTAAGGAAGAGGCACCTTGACATACGTACCTGAAGAGCATTGTGAGTTTCCTGAGATTTGCTGGCAAGTTTTAGCAGGACACACAATCCTTATTTCTAAAATTCACATTTTTATAGATATATATATATTTTTATGTTTAAATATATATGTATACATATATGTGAACACAATAAATAAGACAAAATTAAATGCATAAATGAGGACTCGAGCTCTTCATATAAAATGTATGTAGATCAATATATGAATATGGCATGATATGTATGGTTTGAATACACATCAGATTGCATAGGTGAAGTGAAAACGTCAAGATGCTTTGAAATGCTCCTAGCTCAAAACGAGGGAGTATATAACCTCACCTAAATACGCGGGACGGATCGCTTTTACATAAGTTGATCAAAAAGTACGCATAGAGCGCCAAGCACCTTGCTAACTATCAACACTAACAGACTCATCAGCTAGTTTGAGATAAATACAGGTAGGACTATTGTGTAATACGATGCCAGACACTCTTACAAAAAGCTACAGAAGATAATGTGAGTTGACAAGATACCGATACCTACGTACGCTTGCAGAAGAAGCTTCCTTTTTTGGATATACAGCAAAAATTTAGCATGCGATCTGCAATAGATCAGAAAGAATAAAATACATAGATAGACATAGACATATAAGTACACACGATAATAGTAGCGATCGAATGAAATACATAGACGCCATTTGCTATGCTTTTATTTGGAGGCCGCATATTAGACTGGCAAATGAACTCAGTTTTGTAGAAAATGTCTGGCATACTGGAGCATACTCACCTCTGAGGCGGGAGTTTGATCGTATTTGGTTGCCAAAATCGGGACTTTGATTTGTATTGGTTTTGGTATTGGTATTTGTATTTGTATTGATATTGATACTGTCGTATTTGTGGGCATCTACTACGCCGAATGACACTGGAAGCGAAGGTGTACACGCCGACCCGTAGTGGTTAATGTTGAACGAATAGTTGATCGTCGGATTTGCTTGGACCTGTGATTGGACGCCTAGTATTTACATAAATAATGCGTACGGTCAGCACAACATAGCAGATCAATAATTATTGGTTTACCTCGGAATTAGTATTCAAAAAGTTGTTTGCAGCGTGAAGCGACTAGGACTGGAGGCATAATATACAGATATAATGATTGAACCCCTGCAAGGTTGTTGTGCAATATGACAGTTGGGTACTGAGTTCAAAATAAAACAGATATTATTCTTGAAACAACGGTTGAAACTTGATTACATGGATTTTGTTCATTACAATTGCACTTTCTGATTTTGCAAGGGGAATTATGCATTATTTGTAATGATAAATCTGGCTATACTATCCAAATATTTTTTGAGAACAAACATTCTACAAACAATTCTAACCTTTTTGAAAAGTCACGGTAGTATAAATTGAGCATTTGAGAGATCTGGGCGAATGTATGTTAAGTACCGTATCCAATTTAATCCAAGCTTAGCATCTCCAACGCTGAAATTAAAATCAAATCCATCAAGATGACGCCTTTAAGCTAGTTGCATGGTAACAACAATCTTGATTAACAACTGACAGCCCTAACTTGACCACGAAATTGTCTTTAAGTCCCTTTTAATCTTTACTTCAAAAGCATTCATTTAGTCCATTCCTCAAACTGACTTCCGGGAAACACAATTCGTAAAATGATATTTTACCCAAGCATTCTGATGGAAAGGGCCACAAAGCTACACATGATAATGATATTGAGCATAGCGTGTTATAGAGCCCAATGAAAAAAGAGCACACAAATATACATATACGAATATATTTGTACACTTTTTTTATTTGTTATAAAAAATGAAAATGAAAATTTACCTTCTGGGTCTTTTG
Source organism: Drosophila conformis (assembly GCA_035041375.1). Lineage (NCBI taxonomy): Eukaryota > Metazoa > Arthropoda > Insecta > Diptera > Drosophilidae > Drosophila > Drosophila conformis. The sequence goes on from JAWNLE010001377.1 coordinate 945,800, forward strand.
ATATGACTGTGGTACTGCGATCAACGATTCCTTTTTTATCTTCTAAAAAAAAAACAAATTTCATATTTGAAAATGCAACTGTGTTGATTCCAATAGTTGTTATTATTCTGATGTTCAGTGTGTAATTGCGATATATATAATATATAGATATATTGCCAAATAGCTTTAATCGCACGCAAATACACAATGAGCTCTATATTTTCTTTACTCCGTGTGATTAATAGGTTTGTAATGTTGGACTTTAAGTATATAAGTTTAGGTTCACGATTATGTATGTTTTAGAGCAAATTAAAGAAAAACAATTATATCAATTACTCAGTTAAGAACATAGTAAAGATTATAGGAGCTAGGATACCTAGTTGGTTGTGAAGGTATATCAATTATAAGGGTGTTTTCAAAAAGCAAGAATATTCTAGTCGAGAGACTTTGACTAATGGATGCCCTACATTTTTACCTATCTTAAGTCGTACACATCTTAGATATTTAAGCCATAATATCGATAATTATTGATATTGGCGAAACATGGAAAGTATGGATTGAGTAAATATAACAAACTTGATCTGCGGGTAGACTGCGAGAACTTACAGTGAGAGACACCTCATTTGGAACAATGTCAAAGAAAAAAAGTAATTGCCTGCCATAAACTAATCATTCATTATTTGTCAAAAATTCCAAAGACCGATGGTAGGTACATATATTAACCACCTAATTTAATATATGACTCCAATAACTGGGGTTTCCCCACCTGCTAGGTAGGATTATGTAAAAATGTTGCCTAGGTGTCTCTCACTGTATATTCGAAAATGGGATGTTTGTATTTTCTATAGTATCGAAAAGCCGCGTGCGTCAGTCGGACCGACGGATTTACTGAAATGGCTAGATCGACTTGACTGTTGATGCCCATCAATAATATATTTACTTTATGAAGTCAGATTGCTATACGTTTACATAACCGTTTTTCAATATATACAGTTTCATGGAACTATAATAATACAATATAATATTTTAATAATCAATGTGGTTAGCATTAATAACTCAGATATTAAAAGAAAATTGAAATATGTACAAAACGATAACTGAACATGAAGAATATGATTATGTACAGGCACATTTAGAACGTGGTACGACAGCTACGAAAACGACACTGAAGATTAAAAACACAATAAGCGTGCAGATTTAAAGGAGTAAAATTGAAGTAAATTTAAAATTATGCATTAATAAAAGTACCGAGCTAGATCAACTACAGAAAATGACATTATTAAGTTGTAATGTGGTAGAGAGCCTATATATATTTTCTATTTTATATACATCAATAAGATATATATAAAAATATGTATTCATATAATATATATACATATATTTGAAAGTAAATATTATGTACATGTAGATTTCATATATTTTATGCTTATATTCACTATCTTTTGGCTGGGCATTCATTCAACTATAAATTGTTACCTAACAAGTTCAACTCATCTAAGAAAAAAATCAGCCTCTACTGGCAACCGTGATGAAATCGTTAAGAATTATTTATCCCGACTACGTTTCTAATGGAGATTAAGTATTTACCCTTCACGTCATCGTCCTCTAATGTTGTGCTAGAAGAATCAGTTGATTCCTTAACTTGAGATCCGTCACCTTTTTTGGTGATCATGCTTCTACCTACAAACGAATATACACAAGTATATACTTTTTCGAATAAACAAATGAATCGACTTACTAGAGAAGTTCCTAGTTGCAAGCATGGTTGTCAGTATTGCGCCCTTAAGCTTGCGGCGAGCATTGAATTTTTTGAGACAGTCAACGGTCTCTTGACGATGTACCACAGAAGCCACACGTTCTCGTTGCTATAAGTGTCAAAACAAATAAATCACGAGATTGACAAGAATAATAAATAATAAGCTCAGCCGTACACAAATCCATGGGTGCTTCAGAGCTTCAGCTGCTGTTATTCGCTTATTGGGGTTCACAGTGAGCATTTGATTGATCAAATTTTTTGCCTCTGGCGTGACAGTATCCCATTCTGGAGAAGGGTACTATAATAAAAGATTAACAAAGTGCATACTTAATAAAGATTATCAATGTAGAGCATATATTATCTAGGTGTGTGCGTCAATATATCTTTCGATATGTTCATAATTCGAATATTTAAATATCAACTCGGCAAGGTATTGAAAAATATTTAAATAATAACATTTTGATTTTATGTAAATAGTTACTCTTACATCATATGCCCCTGCCTTTATTTGTGAATACAAGCGGTGCTGATCCTCGTCCCAAAACGGTGGATAGCCAACCAGCAGTATGTAGAGAATAACTCCTGCATATAAACAATATATACGTTTAGTTACGTATACAAAGCATTTCATGTGTGGTGTGGGTTAATATTATCGGAGTGTTAGTAAAATTTACATCATTGTACTACATACACACATAAGATCTTAAAATATAGGATAGTTTCATCTGCTTACCGCATGCCCATATATCTACCGATTTGCCATATGGCTCCTTCTTCAATACCTCCGGCGATAGATAACCGGGAGTACCAGCAAATCCAAACCAGGCTTGGTGATCACCTTGTACTTCAATGGCTAGACCAAAGTCAGCGAGTTTCACAGCTGCACCCTTTGCCTTACTAGCTAATAGTAAATTCTCAGGTTTGAGATCTCGATGCACCACACCATTCTGGTGGCAGTGATTGACCGATTCCAATATTTGCTGAATACAATGTGATGCATCAGCCTCTGAATAAAATTCACGTGCAACAATATCTTCGAAAAGTTCACCACCAGTTACACTGTAAATGTATTTAGTATAGTCAATTTTGTTGATTGGTAGATTGCTTTCATTCGGAAATTGTAATTTCATTTTTGTTTACAACTTTGTGTTAGTACAATGTACATAATTAGTAAGTGTGCATATTTTTGGGATTTATATGTGAGTAAATAAGAACTCGGAGGGGAAAGGATGAACTATGAATCTCAATAAACAATAGTCAAGTCATTGCTTTATCCACAAAGAGACCCAAGAGCTTTCACAATAACGATCAGTTACACTCTCTTTAGTTTTTTGTTATTAACAATGTATGTACATAACATATTAGTACATGTACAACTAAGAAAATGTGAGAGTGCTACTTACAGATCAAAAACAAGGTAATGATAGTTTTCCTCCTGTATGCTGTCATGCAATCGAACTGAAAGTGACAAAAGTGAAAAAGAAACAGTATTAGGTATGAGCAACACTTATTATTTCCCTAAAAATTGATATATTTGCACAACTTAATTATACCAGGTATAAAAATGTAGCTTCAAATGATGTATAAGAATAACTTTTTTGTTTGGACTATTGGGTTCGGCAGACTTAAACTTGTAAACTAGTAGCGTGAAAGTTTTCTATATTTATCAGCAATCTACAGAACTGAGTTATAAAGTAATGAAACAATCAAACAGATATATAATTAGACGGACATGGCTTTAACGACTATAATCGCCTGGAAAATGGAACTTATCGTATTATATCATACCAATATTAGGATGATGGAGTTTTCTACAAATCCGAGCTTCTCGCTCCAGTTTTTGGAAATCTGAAAGAAAATATTCGTGTAATACATCATATATAAGTATGAATGTAAAGGGTATATATTCATACCTCTTGCTGTTAGCTTCTTCGTGTTTATAATCTTTGCCGCAAACTCGAATCCCGTTGATTTTTGGACACATCTTTTTACAATTGAAAAGGCGCCCCTGTAAAAGCATAAATTCATGTCAAATGATTTATTCAATTTCTTATGGGTGTTCACCGTGTTTACTTACTTTCCCAGTTCCTCTTTGATATCGTAATTGTCCGAAAAACGCGTACAGGCTGCTGGAGCAGCCATCGCGATGGCACACTTGAGAAAATCTATCGTGTGTGTGTGTCTATAAAAGTGCTTTGCACTTAGCCGCCAAGCTTGTGATAGTAAATTTGCAGGAAAACTTGACCAATCCTTGTCTCTTGGTGTATGGTTTAATATGTGGTGGCTTCCGTTTTATTTACTGTTGTTTTTTTTCGATTCACTTTGTTGCTTGTCCAATTAAATGGTGCTTCTATACGAAAGAAATATTAATTCATAAATATGTTAGATTCATATACATTTATGTAATTAATTTTAAAACGATGATAATTTCCTTATTTCTATTTTTTTTATACTATTTACATACTGTAATTTACAACAATATAATCGATTATTACCAATCGAATTTTAAGTAAGATCACAAAATTTTACGGCCACACTGCAAACAGCTGGTTTTATTACTTTTGCAAATGATAGATTTACGTACAAATCTTTGCTGAGAGCATGGTCGGTGAAAGTTATTAATTAAAATGTGTTGTTATGAATTATTATGAATACTTTCAATACTTTGCTACTCGCATAGACCATCTAATCATTTGGAATAACAATTGCTATGTAACATATAACATACATACATATTCTGATTTTGATTATGAAATCAATTTCCAAAGAATAAATGTGTACATGTGCGGCTTCAGTTTGCTATGTCCAAACGTACATATGTATATAACCGAACGGTTAGTAACATGAACATGTGTAAGACTAACGACATGCACAGGCACGGAGAAATTTGATTGCAACGCGTTTTTAGCATATTCAACAGATGGTCAAATCCCACATGTTTTGAACCAGAAAAATACTATTCAGTATTTATGAGAGAATTTATTGAAATACATACGTTCATATGTACACACACAAATTGAGCGAAACATTTCTAAAAATGTACATGCATATGTATGTACGAATGTAGGTAATGCATGCTTTGGTCGCCGTTCATTATCGATAAATTGTTTATCACGTACAAATGTACACATATACAAATATAGAAGCAGCTAATTGTAAGTTATACCCACAGAAATGTATTCCAGCGGAGGGTTTGACTGGAAAGCAGCCAAAGCAATCCGTATCAACTAATGGTAGCGAATTCATAGAGTCTATCTCCAGTGTATTTTTTTACACAGCAACTAAAAGGATATAGATAATGAAAGGTCCATTCAAGCTTACTTACTTCTCTAAGTGAACGTATGTAATTTGGGAACGCAAAAAAAACCCAAAAAAAAAATCAGGTAGCCACTGTTTTAAATTATTTCTCGCTAGCAAGTCAATATGTGCACTGTGTTCCACAATAATTATTAAACTGATAAAAAGAACTGATAAAATAAGATATTTCTGCAGTAAACCATCTAAAATACATTGTGTTTACTATTTTATGATTTGCATTTTCATTACAAATTGCAACAAGTTTTTAATATACACATGTACATACATAAATACGTATCTATGTTCGTACATACATTTATGGCAATATTCGGTTAACTGATACTAACTCTTCTATATTTTAACGTATACATGGCAATTGATACACACATATACATGCAAATATATGTACATACGTAGCTATACATGTGAATATATGTACATACATAGCTATTTAGGTATCATTGTGTCCATGTTTCTCTTGCTTCCACATTCCATTATAGCTGCGCATGAATTTTCCACCGTTTTTCCAATTGACAGTAATGTCTACTGCAGGGAGGGTATAAGAATACATACACATTTACTTTGTATATATATGTGTATATGTGTATACAATCTACGCATGCCTTAAGAAACATTTATGTAAATAAAGTTAATGTATGAATTTTGAGTGCATAAATTCATTTGTACACAGAGCTCTACCTATATACCATGTCACAAATCTTATGCACTTGCTGGTAAATTATTTGGATAATGTTTACTCAAGCATGTGTGTGTATAATAATTACAATGAATACGTATGTATGTTAGGTACAAAAAATTGGTCATATCGACAATTTGATATACAAGAACAAGCATGTAATATATATTTATATGTGTGTCCTTGAGCGCATATATACATACATTATATATGTACGTATGAAATGCATAAAAATATATAAGTTTCTAAGCACGCACATAAATATCTCTGCTGATTTATGTGTAAGAAAATCATACAATTGCATGTAATATACAGCGTAATTGTGCACACATGCGTAGATGGCGTATGCATGTCATATATACGTACACGAACATTTGTAAGGATATTAATGTCCTTTGGAAATTGGGCGAGGCGAAAAAGTGCAAGCTTCATCTACATATCTGGGAACCTTTTTGTGAAAAAAACCTTTTCACATATTTAACTGGTCCACATAATGCGTGATTTAAGTTTTTTTTTCTATATAGACATGTATATAGATACACATAATTAACATGTTTCAAAACGCGAACGACATTTTTTTTTTACTTTGCACAAGCTCACAAACTTATCACACTTTCCAGAAAACTCACGTATCAATACGAACATAAAAATATATATATTAATTTGTATTTGTACATATATATATAAATATAGATTAAAAATATATGTAAGCAAAACTTGTATCTGTGCCGCTCCATTAAATAGCGCTAGCTGCTTTTCAAAATTCAATAGATTTACTGTTATATGCAAACTCAAACAAATTTTCGTATGTATATATATGTATAAAGATATGCACGGGACAGTTCCATCAGCGATGTGATAAATATATACATAAATTGATTCCTTTTAACATATACATTAATGCCATGAAATATTTACATACATGAACGTATATACGTATATACGTATGTATGTATTTATGTATATAGCGAGGTACATTCAAACCTAAGTATATATTTGGTATACGTATAAAGTTTGTATCTATCAAAATGAATTAATATGTACATACGTATGTATGCATGTACATATATTGTGTTTTAAATGTGTTTCACTATAGTATGTACATGGTTGACGGGACCAGGCGACACGCGACTTTTATTTGTATGTATATACTAAGTATTGTTTTGTTAAACGTCTGTTGTATAGCAAAGCGAATTCAATACTGATGGCTTTCGATACCGAGCAGCATCAGGAACAGCTATAGGACTACATATATGTTGTACATGTATTGTGCTTCATATTTCTGTATCCCAGTTCGCCTCTTTTCTGTATTTTCTCTGAGCGATAAATTGGAAGCGAAAGTCTCCAAAGCGCAAACTTGGAGAGAAAGTCTCCACCATTTCGACGCATGACCGAACAAATTATTCTTCCTTCCGACCACCTTGAGCTTTTAAGCTTGTGCTAATCGATTTATCGATAGCTACAAGTGCTTTTAATAAAATACATGTCGAGCATTAGTATACCCTTCCGGAGAGTATTTTAATTTGTAGTGAAGTGTGAAACGCATTGTCTTTACGTTTGTCTACTTCTATGCAATCTACACTCTTACTTTTGGGGACTATCTTAATAATACTTATACACTTTATACAAATATTTTCATATGGTAATAAGTTGCTTTATTTTATATAGTATGGAATGAAATCGTTCGCTTATAAATATTCGAATGAGTCTGATACTGCTTGTAAGTTTTTAAATAAATGCATGTATTTATGCAATAATATAATAATAAATGTATATAATTTAGGAGTATCTTTATACAAGAGTTCTTTTAGAGTTCTGAGGTCATACGATTTGTTAAAACTTGAACACGTCGAGCATTACAGCTTTTACAAAGCACATGATCATCTAAAGGGTAACATCCACGACCATCAGCTTCTGACGACAACAAGAGAGCACAGTCCTTTTTAAAAACATAGTTACTTGTGAGTATAATGCGGTAGAAAGTAATCTGTTGTACTCACTTCGCATTTATAACATTCTAGGTGGAAACTGCGGTCGAGGGCAACTACTCGCACTGTCTCTTCTTGCCCCGGCTCTGGCATAATGGGCTCATGGCAAACACAGCACCGAGGCGCAAATTTCCTGGATTAAAGTTGATTTTAAAAAATAATATTTATATTATAAAATATTTTATATTTAGATGGTTTAACTCACTTGTGAAAATCAGCAATACAATAATTCTGATTGGTGGCATCAACTGTGAATGGGATTGCTGTAAAACGATAATAACTTATTGTTTGTTTTAAACATATTTCGGTTTAAATATCTATGTATGTATTTACCATCTAAACTGTTCCCGCATACAACACAAGTAAAGCATTGTGGATGATATGGTTTTCCAGTGGCCCTAAGAATACGCTCCAAGATTGGTTTCAAGCAAACAGAACATTTTTCGAGTGTTTGTAAGTAATCATACTCGCAAAATGGTTTTCCTTCAAGTGCATAAAATGGTTTGCCTTGCAGATTTAATTGGCATTCGGTGCAAGTGAAACAGGAAATGTGGTAAATTTGATCCATTGCTGTGCAGCCACTGTTCTCACCTAATACGCGTTCACCGCATTTATAACATCGTCCTATTATCAGTAAAATAATTTAAGTTCAGTAAATTATTTGTCGAGCTAAGAATGTTTACGATTATATTTGATTTACTGACCATAACTCTCCATTTCGCTCGCAGAATTAATCGGGGTTAAATTGAATTGGCTCGTGCTTTCGATATTTTCATTTCTTTTAGAATATCCCATATCATTTGGAATACCTTTTTCGCCACTACAATATAAAGGAGTAGTGGCACCACCCGTTACTAAAAGTCCATTGTCTCCGCTTGTCGAACTGCTCGGTATATTGCTTTGATTCACGTACGATGCATATATATTATAATTGGTACGTGACGACATATCAGTAGAGGGGCGTGGATTTATGGGCTCATATATCGAATCATATGTGGAAGAGCTCTACAAGAAAAAACGTAAAGAAAACTAATAATATTGCAAAAGTCGAAAGTGCCTTTGTACGAAATACACTGAACTCCGCCCTTAAAAGTGACGGAGAAACTGGCCTGTCGCTAGGCTACATATTGAGAACAATAAAATTCTTTAACTAGTCTAAGAAGTTTGATATTTATGTTGATCGCTAACATATTAAAGTATGAATGGTATTGAACCACTATATAATACTCTTCTACCTCGACTTACTGTAACAACATGCTAAGTTATGCTGTACTGTTCAACCATACCTGAGATAATGCGCCATAGCCATAAGAATCCGTACACGCTTTATTTTGATATCCCTGTAATATATATTGAACGTTAGGCGTGTGTATAAGAGTAGTATAGTTTTGGAGAAATGCTTTTCTTGAAAAAACGTTTTTCTAAGGTTAGTTCGGTATGCCCAATAATAATTTACCTTAAGAGATGGCGTATGTGAAGAATAATGATCGGCGTAGTTTGTATGTGAAATTGATGGTGAGGGCTGCTTATTTGCACTATTTTCTTGGAAATCTACCGCTTTGTTGAAGACATCACTTGCTCGTCGCAGTTCACTGTATGAAGAGCTCACTGGGCTAGGAGGCGGTGGTAAATCTTCATCGAGCTCCTTCTCTGACATTGGGTTCGTACAAATGGAAAGCATTCTAGGCAAAGATTCTGAACCAACATGAGCGTTAGCAAGAATTGAATCTGTAATAATAAACTTATTTTAATTTATTTCTGTATTGATAATATATTACCATAAGCACCGCAGAGATGGTGGCATAAACTTACTTTGAGGGCATGTATGTTGTACATTGGAGTAAAATATGCTATCTTCTGGTTGCGTAGATATATGCATGAATGCAGCCTTAGAATCGTTAGTTACGCCATCGGTTGAAGAAGGCAGATTGCTATAAAGTGAAGTAATTTTGTTCGAAAAAGTATGGCCACTCAGAGATGTGGAAGACTGTTTTGGAATGCTAGGGCTTTGTTTCGTTGATTGAGATTGTGATCCCAAAAGCCCTTTCTTTTCCATTTGCTGTTTGTGATATGCCAAAGCCTCCAATTGCTGTTCTAATACAGCTGGGTTGTCTAAGTTCGTTTGACTGTTGCCAGATTTTTCACCAGGTTGACTTGAATATATGAGTTGCTTACGTAAAAGACTAGAACCGCTCGCAGTTCCTTTGGTTCCAGAAAATTCCAAACTCTGCAAGGGTTGGGAATAAAGCGGTTCTCGGGTGTCCGTAACCAGTTTGCTGAGTGGCACCTTAAAATTTGTTTAATTAAAATACATAAATGTGATATTTAAATTTAATTACCTGAGGCATTTCAATTGTTTTTTTTAATGGCTTAGGTGGAATGGATGGTGCCGCTTTCGCCCTGTTGTGTACATCACTTAATGCAGCACTTGCTTTTTGTTGCAAGTTGTCTACCAGAGCTGCCACTTTTCCGGTTCGTACACATCTATCGTCGTTCCTAATATTTAATGATGTTAATTGCCTTAGTTGCTCATCTGAGGATTCCATTGTATACATTCCTCGATTAACCAATGTAAGCTAAAGGTGTAGTTTGGTGTCTTATGACTTAAAACTGTAAAAAGTACAACAAATTAACCAGAAGTGGGCGTATTTCTGTTGATTTTTGGAGTGTAATTACTTTTTGTCGTAAACACAAAAGTTTTTTCTATCCACCACAAATTACCCTTTTTGTGTAATTTCTATTTGGCTTAACATTTCTTTGCAAAACTTGAACTTTACCAATAAAGAATAGACTTTTGTAGAACTACTTGATTGTTTCATATCCATAACACAGGTAATTTATAATTTTTTGCAGCTGGCAATTGATTAACAAATACACAACAATAACTGAGAGCTAGCGACCTACTATCGATAGTATCGATGTTATGTGTCCGATGCTCGATGGTGTCGAGACTTTCGCACAACTGCAACTATCGATTACGGTTCGACACGCAATAAACAGTAAAAGGAACGATTATAAATTGATAACTACATATATTTATATATTTTTTTTTCGTTTTAATAAGGCTTCCGTGCTGTAATATTTTAATTTTTAGACACAAACTTTTTTAATAACTTATCTGAATTATAGGTCTACAATCTAAACATTTGGTCAAAACTTCATTTAAGAATTAATATTATATAATTTTATATGAAGAAATGGAGTTGGGTTTCATGTGGACTTCGGTTTTTTATTTGGCACAAAGCTCGTCGACTTAATTGCGCACTTGTGCTGACCATGTAATCCATGCACTGGTAGACATCGGCAATCACTGACCGTTTCGGTTTTAAAAAGTGTGTCGGCAATGGATGATGTGACCTGATTGAGGGCTTTCTTTTGATCTGCGGGTTTCAGCTTATTGAAGTTCTGGGTGTCGAATGCCCAACCGCCATTGTTGAGAACTAAATCAATGCCCATGTCGTTTACGAATTGCAATTTCGCGCGCTTCTTGTTGTCCTTTCCATCTAAGGTGGCGACCAGTCGAGCATTAAAACCTGAATTTAAGACGAGTTTGCACATATGTATCAAATGTGAGTTTGTATAGTTCTAGCGAATTCTTACCAACTAGCTTTTCAGCTGGCACACCCTCCAATGCTAGTCCATTTATGGGCGCTATTAAGTGCAGAAGTGCGCCATCGAACTTAGAAACAGTTCCCATTATTTGCATACGGACGAACTTTAGCTGTAGAAATCGATAAAGTAAAGTAAATTCAAATGCGTACATACATGAAATGAACTTACCCAATTATTATAATCCAGCGAGTTACTGCGAACGACAATAATGCTTTTAGCTGCAGCGGCACGGAATGGGAAATCAAGAACCATATCAAATGCCTTTTCATCAGATTCAGGAACAATCGTCTTTATCAAAAGCTTGAGTATATTGTAAATATCTAATATTCGCTTGTCAGTAACGATTTGCTCAACACAGTTTTCGCAGAAGTGCTTTGGACCGTTAAGTTGAACATTGGCCACGTTTCCCTTATAGTTAATTTTACCATTGTCGCTCGTTAACAGGGCTGGATATTTCTTTGTTTCATCAAACGCAACGACACCAACTTGGACATCGGTGAATCCACGAACCTTAAGTGATTCGCGGATCTCGGTTATTGCAGGCGCAATAAGGTTGGCCATAACAACGGGGTTTACATTGACGTCAACAACAAAGACCACGTCTGCCTTGTTCGTCGGTATCTTTACCGTGAACTCTTCGCCGAGCTCACGCTGACCAGCTGCTCCAGCACACTTAAGGCAACGAGTTGGTAGTAATACCCATTTGTTCTGTAGCTTCAGTGCTGAGCCGTACGCCAAGGCAAAGGTGCATGCCACTGCCTCCTTATCTTTATCAGGGACACGTAACGCGGCATAGTCGCATGCTTGTCGATATGGCTTGGAGTCCAATGCCAAATAATTAAGAGCCAATGGTGATTCGATGCCAAAGACATCGCTACATATGTCATTGCGTGCAGGGCTATCCCTTGGAGTTGCATCGAATCCCAAGATACCGCACTTGCCCACACCATATTCGTTGCCCAAATCCACTGAGTTGGGGGCGAGAGTTCCATCGATAAGCAAGTAATCATCGTAGGGTTCGGCGTTACCATTACCTAGGAGGCCACGAGTTTTGCTCGTGTAAAATCCGTTTACATTCACATGACAGACCTTAAGGTCTGTGGTACAAACTATGGTCACTCCATATTCAGAATGTAAATGCACTGTGTAGAAGCGACGCCATGCATGAATGCCTGGCAAATGTTGCGGATACTCTACGGGTTTTCCGTTTACCTTAAGAGCAGTAGTATCGCTGACTTCCATGTAATTTCCCTTTTGATCAACAAGTGTAATTCCTTTCATCTTGCCGTTATTAAGCTGAGCAATCACAGTGAAGTTGTTATCTACGCTATCCTGAGCAAGTATGTATTTGCAATGACCTGGGAAGGCAAAGGTCTGTCCGTCAAATGTGAATATGTGTTGGCCATCAATAATGTGACCATGCAACTCAAAGTCTTGGAAGAATAGCCAAGAAGAGAACAAGTCTTTGTTGAAAATACGATCCCATTTCTCATTTAACAGAAAATTGATGACGCTGGATCTAAATGAAAGCAGAGCTGGCAACTTGGCAAACGCATCAACTGAATGAGGCCAGAAACCAACCGTAGTTTGCAAGCCGGTAGCTGGGAGACTGCTGACTGCCGTGTTACTCCTGATTGATTCCCAAAGGGAACGCGCGGCCTTGACTAATAATTTTGACAGATCATCTAGCCACTTTTCATTATCGAGCGGCTGATTTTTAAGTTTGGCTTGGAGATATTCATTCAATTTCTGCAGGAACTCAGCAGATTCCGGGGTCTGCGGCAGAAGGTTTAATTGCTCAAATATATTGTTCACGATCTCTAAAGTTCTTTCAACAACTTTCAATTGTTCTAGTTTTGTTATAAGCTCATTCCGAATACTTTCGAATGTTGGCAACTTAGCTATATATTCTTTGATCTCGCCACTTAGTTCTTCAACGGCATGTATTACTACATTAATTAGTTCTTGTGCTACTTCTTGGAATGGTTTAAGTGATTCATTTATAGCTTTTGCATAGTTCTTCAATGCAGGTCCATATTTCTCGAGAGAAGCAATCACTTCTTGGAATGCCTTTGTCAAAACATTGACAATCTCAATGCGAATTTGTCCAACCAGCTTAGTGATAGATACAACGAGCTGCTCCCATGCTTTGAGTAATGAGTTCTTCCACAGATCATTCAACTTTTCATGAAGCTCGAAGAATGACTTGTGCAATTTCTCATAAGTTTCTGATGTGGTCTTTGTTATTTCGATTATCACTGTGTTGATCTTCTCATAGAGACCTCGTCTATAATTTAAGATATTTAATGATTATTAACATTTAGAATTGATAACAAAAATATTTTATATACAGCAAAAAATAACAGCTGTCACGCAAAACATTATATACCCTTGCAGACCAGTCCAACTGCATCCATCTAAATTTCATAATAAGTTTGGAAAATAGACAGATTGTTAATATAGGAGCCATATTATACCCCTATCATATGTCTGCAAGGATACATTATCTATTCCTATTGGAGCGCCGACAACTGAATTTATTTTACTTTTGTACATGATTGTTTCCACTTACATGGCATCGATAATGGGTGCTAACGACGGATCGCCTTCAAGCTCTTTAATTATTGTATTCAAATGATCCCCGTAGTTGTTCTTAAGTTTTGAGAAATCTGGGGTGCTTTCAGAGACCAATTTGAGCCTTTCATCAAATCCTTGACGAACATTTTCAAAACGTTTGTTTACGATTTCGGTGATTGCATCAGTTTCTTTTTTTATTTCCGTTTCAACTGAGGTCTGAAGTAAATATAGAATAAAATCAGTGTATTGTTGATGGATCAGTATATATAGTTATCTTACCAAGAATGCTGAAACATCATCGTCATTGCTTTTGTAGGTAGTTTGTAAAAAGTTAGCTGGATCTAGAGCTATGCGTCCATTAAATATAGGTTTACCCGTGCCTACAACGTCAAACTTGATTTCTTTGCCTAGTCTCACCTCAGCATTTGCATCGATAAGATTTTGTCGCCTTAGTGTGACCTTGGCCCAGGTTGATTGCACTTCGCCATTAAATTCCACAGGTTTTTGGCCAAACACTTGAAGTTTCGAATTGATCTTTGCAGCACGCTTTTGCCAGTCAAAGTCGCCAGCTACATAAAGTATTTTCTCGTTCAAGGCGTTGACGGAAATTTCTACTCGATCTTTGTTACCATAGATATGAGCTCCAAACTTAAGATCACTTCTACTGCTTTGCAGCTCTGTACCGGCACTAAAATCTCTTGTATCTAGGTTCAGCGCTGAGTGCATGTTCAAATCATATTGAAATTGTAATCCTGAGGATCGAATTTGTTGATTGGATGTAATATTGAAACCGGATAGTGCTTTAGTGGAACGTATTTGACTAGTTGCAATCACCTTCTGCTCTGGCGATCTGAATGTGTCAAATACAATTTCGGTGTTGAGAATTTGCTGCTCTCTGTGCGCGTCAACCTTGGCGCTAATGCTCAGCGGTCGTATTGTTGGATGTTCAACCTTGAAATGGGCCAGGGCGTTAAGAGCAACTTGTTCAACACCTGAAATGTCTAGAACTGCCGAAACGCGTGCTACATCATTCGGGCGCTGCAGCTTGTCGATATAGAAGGCAGCTGACTGTTCATAGTGCCCAAAGAGCTTACCATCGGTAGGTAACTGCTGGGTAGACTCAAATAGTATTTGGCGTTTTGGCAGTGTCAGTTTAATGGTTGAGGCAGTTGGCATTACATTGGCAGTGAGCTGATATTTGAGGTTATTGCCGGAAAGGATATGGCCATCCAGATTGTATTGGTTTTTGAAACCCTGATGATTGTTCTTCGATTTTAGCTGTAACTCATAGGGATACCCAAGTTCTCTTAGATCAACTAGTATAAGAACATCATGCTGCACAGAGTCCAGTTGCTGTTCGTCTACATTAATGGAAGACTGTACCTGTATATTAGAACATTGCTTCTTTTCTTCACATATTGAAAGTTTAGTGTTGAATTCCTTGTTGGTTATCTTAAGCGTGGAAACGCCATTCTTGGGTCCGAAGTTACCATTGAAGGTGTAGGCAAAGCCAACTTCCTTTTCTGTGGCAAGGTCGAAGTGTTGACGGGTGAGCTTGAAACTGCCAGTGTGCGGCTTACCAAGGTACTGCACTTGACCTTGGCCCTCGATGATCGCCTTGTTTTGCTCTTTTTTCAAGGCGTATGTAGCAGTGCATAAGAAGACCACTGTCTGTCCACTCTTGAGATTAATCTTGATGTTTTTGCCCTGAGCTCTTGCATCCAAGGAGTAACTATCTAGGTGCAATTTTTTTGAGTTCCAGTTTCCAATGACGTAAAAATCATCAATGTTAGTGTATGATGCCTCCGTGTTTAATTTAAAATCTAAATCGATCAGATTGTCTATATCTAGAGTCAGTTTAGCCTTACGGTCGCCTAAGACTTCAAAAACTGCCACTACAACAATGGGTTGATTTGATGGAAGAGTAGCTCGCAAATCGAAACCTTTTTTATGCGTTGAACCAAATAGCTTAGTGTCCAAACCATAGGTCTTGTCTCCTTGTTTAACCTTAGCGGTAAATATGTGACTTCCTTCGTCAATCTTCTGGTTGCGTATATCGACAGTGACGTCCTTGGCAGCCTCGTAGCTAGAGTCCAATGTGTAGTGTATTGTGTCTGTGTTGGCCTCTCCATAGCTTATATCCGCATTGGTCTTAATGTATTTGTCGCCATATTGAGCAAATATTCCATACTTTTGCTTACCACTAGCATCCCCTTCGCTAACACTGCCGGATTGTTGTCGCTGGTAGCTTCCCTCGAATTTTAGAGCATTGTCCAGATTATTATTTTGGGCATCAAAGGTATAAGTGCCCTGCTCAGAGCTGCCTTTCCAAATAGTATTGATTCGTGTGAATTGCCCATCTCCAGATTTTGTATCAAAGACAAATTCTAGATTGTTAGCTCCATTGATGTCCGCTGATCTTAATAATTTTCCATGGCTGTTTATCTCCCAGTTCTTAAATTTGGAGTCGGGTACTTGCAGGTGACCTTGAACCTCATACGTTGCAGGCACGGTGATCTGCCCCACATTGTACTTACCATTCAGGTCGGCTGAAATGTCACCATATTTGCCAGAAATGTGTGCAATCGCATGTTGGGCACTATACTCATCAATCAAAACAGAAACCTCGATAGGCATTTCAATTAAGTCACCATGCGCGGAATAACTGAAATCGAGGGCTTTATTTTGACCCTTCAGTTGATGTTTCACATTACAGTTTCCTTCGTATTTTTGTCCATTAAAGGCTGTGAAAACCGCTTGACTGTTTGCAATAAACTCTTTCGTTTTAAGATTCATACGGTCCAGCTTACACTTGACCGCAAGTGATCGCTTTCTACCGGAACCTGGTTCTTGGTCATTAATTTGGACATCTGCTGTGCCTTGAGTTATGAATGTCTTGACGTTGGTCGTTAAACGTCGATTGATGCTACCGTCGACTATGCGACCGTCTGGAGTTGTCAATGTAAAAGTTCCCTGAATATCGCCGTTTGTACGCCACTCCCCTTTCACGCTACCGCTGGCATCAAAAGAAATCTTTTTGTCGTTAGACTCGACAATGTTTTTGGTAGAAAATTTGACTTTGTCAAGACTGTTTTCCGTTTTGAAATTTAGCTTCTTATCGCCATCGAATATAATACTAGTATCAAAATCATATTTCGGGGCCTGCACATGAAATTTAGATTCAATTTCGATCTTATGCTTTTGTTCAGTTTTTTGACTGTCAATAGTTGCCTTAATTTCACCCTTACCATTTTTAGCTATTTTAAAATCGCCTTTCGCAGTTAGCAAATTTTTGACGATCAGATTAACCTTAGCGGCTGCAATTTTATCTTGCGGATGTTGTGATTCACTGGTCAGCTTGGCCAGCTCAGAATTGTCTCTGCTGATTCGGAATTCGCTATTGGTTTTCTCTGGAGTGCCCAGAACCTTAAGAATCCATTGAATGGCTTGGGGTTGCTTCTTGCCGCCAAACTGAGCAGTGCCTTGTAGATCTATGTGCACATCCTGTGGAGAGTATCGTTGTCCCAACTCTCCCTTGGCTGTAATTGAAGTGCCCCAACTTGTTGTAATGCTATTATCTACAACATAAATATTTCTGGTAAAATCGCACTTGGAGACAACATCAATAGAATGCTTGTTAAGTTTAGCTTGAGCCGACAATTCGTAGTCGTGAACAGATCGCTGGTGGGATTGATACTTAACATTAACAGAAGCTATCTTCTGATCTCGTACTGCTTCCGCATCAAACTGGAACTTGTTTACATCGAATGTGGAAATTACTTTCACAGAGCCAACGGGCTTATTCTTATGTTCAATTTTAACGTTCTGTGCAAATTTTCCGGAGCGCAACTCATTCGAGTTCTCTGAATTAATATACTCAAACTGTGTTTCACCATTGATAGCCCAGGAAACAGCCTTGCCAGTCAATTTCAGCTCATAAGCTTTGTCGCCAATTGACAGTTGGGCCGAGCTACCATAAACATTCTCTGGTGATTTTTCGTCATTTACAAAGAAACCGACAGCATACAGACCATTGTCAAGTTTGAAGTTGCTTTTCACGAGGTATGATTGTTGATTGGGTGCAATGCGAAGCTCAGCGTTGAGTGACGATGGTCCAACGTCGGCCCAACCATTGATTGCGATATGCTCGTTGTTAGGACTTAATAATTGGAAATTTTGAAAGTTATAACGTGCTTGCTCTCCGCTTTTCTGAACGACGATCTTACCATCAACATGGTAGCCGTTAATATTATTTTTTACACCGTTTTTATCTTGAATTTCAATAACCGGCTTATACTCATTACCATTCTTAGTAAATCCAATTTTGCTTTTTTTGATATTCTTATCCTGTTCATATTGACCGTAAATGACGAGTTCATGATTGTCATTGGTTATACCAGCTTCTAGGCCGAGATGGAACTGGGGATTATCAAGAGAAAGGCGGCCATACGTGCGTGGCTTGGTACCGAGTTCAAAAGCTACGCTGGTGTCATGAGAAACCTTGGAACCTGGCGTACTATACTCTAGCTTCCACTGCTGGCTGCCAGATTCAAGATTTGAGTGTTTTCCCTTGAAGTTAAATTTTCGTTCTGTTGTCACGTAGATGGCGAATGTAAATGGGCGTGAAAGATGAACGTCATCAGTTAAGGCATGCCCTTTATTGGTGTTGCCTGCATTAATATCACTGAGACTGGTCGAGCTTACTACGCACACGTTTAAGCCAACAATTTCTAGTTGATTAAAGCACAATTCGCTTGGTGTTGAACTTTTTTGTTTTTTTGCGCTCTTTAGAGGAACTGATTTTAGAGGCTTGTCCTGTTCCGCAACGAAAAATTCGGTGTTAACTTGAACATCAATGAGCTCAATCTTGTCACGCGGTAGATCAACGTCGACATTAAAGCCATCTCCATCGTTAATCAGCGAAACGGACACATCACTTCCAGTTGCTGAATGTGCGCTTGATACAACTCGAAGTCCAGTGGACAGAACTTGGGCGTTAAAGCCAAGCTGAATATTGACATTTACATCGATGCTTGGCACGAATTTCAAACGGTATTTGGCTCTTTGCCAATTCTGTTCCAGTATGGAATTGACATCGACGTTAACAGCGAAGTCGATTTTGTTAGCCGCAAAGCCCTGGGCAGCAAATTCTAGTGGAACACCAATACCAGTGGGATACGTAAACTCAGAATCAAGGAAAAGATGATGGCAGGCGAACTGCTTTTCGAATGAGGACAATTCTTTTTTTACCTTGTCAAATGCTTCGGAAAAGTGCTTTATAACGTCGTCCAAAGTGCTCGGAATGTTGTCCCCCAGACTTAAAAAGGCCATCTCGGAGCCAAACAGTTTCAGAGATAGATCTAAGTTGACGTCTTGTACATTTTTGCTGCCATAGGTTTTGTATTTCTTGGCAGTTTTGGCGGCATCATCGGCAATAGAGCGCCTACCTCGACCAGCACTGTTGCCAACTTCAATGAGCTTCACAATCTCATCGAAATCCTTGTTAACCAATCCATTGGGTCCAACATAATATTCAAGGAGATTTTCTAAATTTTCTTGGCGTACGCTTGCCTCGAACACATTGAAATTGGTACCAAACATTTCAGTAGTTACATTTAGACGTGCCGAACGTGGTAAGAATCCATGCTGCGAATATATCAGCTTATAATCTGAGCTAGCACTGATGCCCATAGTATCGAGCTTATAAGAGAATTCATTGTTGAAACTATAACGCCTGTAGTCTTTCGGGAAATGCTTTGTTACTCGAATATTGCCCAAATAGTACTTCTGCTGAAGACGAGTCGCGTCTGTTGAGTCTCGTATCGCCCTCAGGTTGGACTCAATAAAGCCACCTACTTGATACACATTCTCTGAGTTGACAATTTCCGAAATTTGGTTGGCTAATTCTGCGGTTGGACAGTTAATGGCTGCTATGTATGCCTCAATGCGCAGCTCAGAGTCTTCGTTGTGATCTTTTAGTAAGTCCAGTGATTTAGTTCTTAATGCGTCATTGCAACTAATTGCTGAGAAAGCTTGCAAGGCTGCCACACGTATGCGATTAGATCGACCGGGAGAGGCGCATTCGCTCAATGCATTGGCTACATTATTGGCCAAGTTTTCTGCATTGCCAATACCCTTTAGGATGTACACAATACGCTCCTCGTCCTTCTTAGTATTAGGCTTGCAGTGCTTAAGGCCATCAATAAACTTTTTGGAAATGGAATCAATATCACTGACTTGACAACCATTTTTGGCACAATATTTGCTCACGAGGTTGCCAACAGCCAGATAAGTCTCCTTTGGCACATTCGGAGAAAGTTGGGCAGCCGCTAGGGTTAGCGTTTCTTTGTCAACTGTCTCAATCAAATTGAGCGACAATACTGCGATAATTTTTTCCTTCTCATCGAATTTGTTAAGTTGCTTTAGAATTGCTTTAGCCGCTTCAGCTGTGTTCGTGCGAAATAGTGCATCCAGGTAAACCTTGCGAGCCAGCACCTTGTTTGGATGTGGGAATGTGGACAGTTCTTGCAAAGTGTCAGTATCTGAGTGGCGTAATAGGCGTATAAGCTCAACAAATTTCTTTGCGCTATCCTTTTTAACATAATCGCTTGTTAAGTCTACAAGATCGGAAAGTGCCACTTTTAGGGCTGCAATATTCTTTGATGGGTAAGTTTCAGACTTCTGAAAAATGATGCTACTTGCATGGGATCCAGTTGAAGGCGAACGACCTGAAGTGCCACCAGGATTTCTAAGTTTAAGTGTTGTAACCACCTTGGCAGTTACATCAGAGTTGCCCTTTGCAATGCCTGCGAACTTATACGTTTCCACAAGATGCACATTCTCAACAATGCCTTGTTCAATTTTCGATTCCTTGCTGTAGTCGGACTGGAAGAGTGAGCTGGATGTGACACCAGCCTTTTCATTGACGACACCAGACAGCAGACCGCCGCTAATTTGTTCACGATGGGCGCAGTTGTTCAGGTTGCGCACCTTTGTGACAGTTTCTGCGTTGCCCGACTTTGACGATGAGGTGTGTGTCGGACACAGACCGTATACATCAACTTCGCTTGCAACATCGGATCCTGTTTCTGATTGCAATAGTGAAATTATGGCGCGCTTAATATTTAGTGAGTATGCTGAATCGCTGTCGTCGGTGCAAATCTGTGATTGCAATTGCCCATTGACCAAAGTGAAGTGCACAGGTTTTTGGATATTGTTCAGTATCTTTTTTTCAACCGACTCTTTTGTATTAATGACTTTAACAGCGCCGACTTGTAATGTATAGCCACAGTTGCCATTCGCAAAGATTTTAGCAGAGCCAGTTACTTTGAGGCTGGAGTCATCAGCCTCACTAACGACGCCCGAATTCAATCCAATCGTTAAGATACTGTCAAAAGCGTACTCGTAGAAGTTTCCAGGCGTAAATCTTAGAAGGCCATTGTCAGCTATAGAAAATAGTATTTTCAAAAATTGTTATTGCGCTGCTTAATGTCTCAAAAATCAGAATAAAAAGGCTATTGTCCAGAGAATAGTTCTTTCACATAGTTTAACATCCCAACCCCATAAATTAGCATAGCCACTTTCTCGTTTAATAACCTTTCTTGACTATATCTAAGAATTTACTGATTACAATAGGTAGATCAAGCTAGCAAAAATTAACTGCTTGGTAAATTTATTTGACTTTCGGTCCTAGATTAGTTTGCTCAAAGAAGGTTACTATATAAGAATATGTGTATGCTCTTTTTGGTTTTAGGTCGTCAAACAATGCCCAAATCGGTTTACATTGTGTCATTTAAATTGAACTTACAACGGGGGCATCCCTTGTTGCAGCTATCTGTAAAGAAAAAGAGAATAAAATAAAGAATAAATAGCACATACGGGCTAAAGTTTGAATAGTTGTGTCGTGTCACGTTTTGGAAGTTTCTACAAAAGTTCACAAACATTCAAACATTGTTGTTTTGTGTACTATACTCTTCTCATGCACACTTCAAGCACAGCGGATGCTAACCAACTTCAAAATCATTTTTTCTTAATGCCAGCAACGGGTAACTCAATTAGTTTCAATAAAACGCGTACAATGCTCACAGGCACTCATTATTATCAATAATTTTTAAATTGTACATATGTATTCAAACCCGTAAGCCTGCTATATACGTAGTTACTTTTTTATGTGTTGAGTAGCATACATATTTATGTACCTTACTTTTCGCGTTACATAAGTTACTTAGCACTGACTTGAGAATGCTTATAACTTGTATGTTTGTAAGGCAATTCAAATTGAAGCCTATTAAATATTTATTTCATTTTTGAAAATACAACGAGAGATGATTTTGCGAATAAAGTCGATCACATCTCAAGGGAATCGAATAATATGTTCAACGCTATATATGTGGCAGTCTTAACACACAGTTGCATTGTAACATGCACTTCTATTTATATATATTTGGATATATATTTACTTACCGGCATTTGCTGTAGCCACTACAAGCAGATATATCAGAAATCCTCCCAAATGACTAGGACTTGCCATCATTTGCACTGTACTGGCCCCCTTTGGGATAGCCTACAGAGAAGTAAACGATCATTATACACCATTAGAAAAATATATTTGTCAGACACAACCTAATGTGCATTTATTTGCATTTCAGTGTTCCACTAATAATAAGTCTATTATTCTCAACATATGTATTCTGTATTTCACTTTTTTTGTATTTATGTCTGGCAGTGATAGTCGCAAGGTACACATCACTTTATCCCTTGTACACGAAGGATAGTAAATATGACTGATATACCTTTTTGTCACAAATAATTTCACCACAATTCCTTTCACTGAATTGTGTTCATAGAAACACACGCAAACGTCACCGACTCGATACGGATCCGACGACAGCTGACTTCGAATTAAGCCGTATTTTCCACTAGAACACAACTTAAATACATCGCCTAGCCTGTGCGGAGAAATGTGTGTGTATGTGTGAATACATAGTACATATCTATATATAAGTATGTGTACTGGTGTATTGTGTGTTGTGTGTACATACACACAAAACTAAATGTGTATATTTGTAAGTAGCGATATTTATGATGAGCGTGCACCCACGGGAAGACTCAGCTCTCACGCGGTCAGGTTCCTCTCATGCATAGAAATATCAATTCGAACATCGAAGGGTGCTGGTGCTGCACAATATTGTGTGTTATCAGAAGGCGATTTAACGCATTCGACCCCAGCTCAGGCTCTTTATCAGCACTGTGTTTGTATGTAAACACATGTGTGTATGTACGTTTGGGCACATAAAAACAAATGATAACGTTGTGGTGGGGCGGCACCAACTGCTGAATACTCTGTCATGAACTGATAATGATGGTTGTCTAGCCTTAAATCTTAACAGAGTATAACAAGAAAGAGATTTTTGTGACATTCTGAAACATCAAATCATCCAAGCTGGAACATTATGTTATATAGCTCCAATAAATCAATTAACCAATAGATGTAAGCAACTGTGCTCCTGTATGTAAGGGTAAGGGCTGTTCGGCGTACCTAAAGTTGTTCTCTTCCCTTCTTGTTGAGTTTAAATTGGAAGAGAGATTAACAGTGAGCATCATTGAGGACGGCAGGCAGTTCTATGTATAGAGAAATAATGGAAAGTCTGCTACGATAGAGTTATATACTGATTGAAAGGCACAATCTTAAATACAAAAAAACAAACTCTAGGTGTATCCCGGCTGCGCCCAAACCCTGGTCGATTTTGTATAGTCACTATATATGAATATGTATTTTCTGTTTCTGTATTAATTGCAGTTAATGCCTGATAAGAAACTTTAATCTTTGAATAAAAGTTGCTTGAAAGCAAAACGCGGCTCGATAAGCGCACAAATTCTCGCTGTTAATACCTGACAGAAAAAATTACAGTTCGTAAGAAAGTCGCTTATAAGTTGTTCAAAAAAGTACATAACGATTTGTATATTTTGAAAAAATGGGTAAAAACAATGTAGCATCAAGACCAACGAAATTGTTCAGAGAAGAAAACCATTATTCACCATGAACTCGTAATTTGAAGAATCAGCTCGGCTGGGCGATTGTCTCATACCTACCTGTTCTAAATATATTTATATGTTGGTGCTATTTCACGTATTCATCTTTTAATATAATACAAATGTAATTTAAAGCTTAAAAATATGGTTTTATTGTTGATTAAAAATTAACAAATTATAAATATTTATTTTTGTTTAACGGGTTGGCCGTGAGCAACAGGAAATTTCAATTTGTTTTTTTTTGTGTTTTTTTTGTTTTCTAAATATATGAATGTAAGTATGTAAATATATTGAACTGTGCGAGTACTAAAAGAACCATGTGTATGTGTGTGTGTGTGTGTGTGTGTGTGTGTGGATTTGTGTCATTCCGTAGTAAATGTAAATGTACAACATCATGCTTAGAAACAATCACACGCTTTTTCCTGTTAGTAAAAATGGCTTACATAATAATGTGGAAGAGACTTCTTCGCGTGTAGCTATATATAGACAAATGTACATACATACTCGCGATGATGTACATATGTACATATATTAATTGAAGTACATGCAGGTTAATATTCAATTGGCTGAAAGTTTTACTTCTTTCGAATTCAATTAATTATACAGCTTAGCGTTACTTATCAAAAATCGGCTCGGAATGAAACATTTATTGGATACAAATACCTTTATTCTAACTATAATAGATTTAATCATCCGGCTAACCGAATCTATCGTGCCTATTCCAAAAAATTCCAACAAATTCTTGTTCACAATTTCAAAAATGTTGAAAAAATAAAGACAACTAATGTAGAGGCATATGGGCTTTGGCCTATACTGACGATTGAAGCAGTTCGACGGAAATCACGGACATATCTATTCTGTAGTAGTTGCTAATAATATATGCCATACACAGAGGTAATTATAATATAAATATGTTAATAAATCATAAATTCACTTGAAATCTGAGAAATGCATTTTGGAATAGACAAATATGAAACCCTATCTGACAATCTGGCTACGCTACAGCACAGCTTTATACTAGTTGTCGCCTATGAGTACTCGGTTTAAGTATTTGACAAAGACACTTTTGTTGTATTGCTATTTCTAATTGTTATTAGCTTTCATTCGTTTAATATTTAGATATTAATTTTAGTATTGTTTTCGCTGATGTAGGCACTTTTGTAAACGTTAATCATATATAAATCGTTAAATACGTACACATACACAGTAAATACCGGCCTTTACTCACATTCAAATTTTATTTCAAGTAAATCGGAAATCGCGCCAATATATGTTTCATAATTCCCATACTAAGGCGAATGCTAAAATAAGCACTTAAGTGGCTTTTTTCGAAATTAATTTTTATGATTGTTATGAATATAGATTCATGTACAAATCTGTGCAGCTGACTAGCACTAGCACTTATGCATGTCATTTAGAGTAGCCCATTTTGAAAGTGAAATTTATCATCTTAAAATTTCAACGGACGGAAATCAGTTTAGTGTGGTAACTCCAGTGTCCTTCCTCTCTGTTCAGATGTAGTGAATGCTGTAAGAAGGAGAGAAATTACTTGATTACTTAAGGTTATATATGTACTACTGTTTTGAACTAATTTAATATATACTTTGTGCTAAAATGCTAAATGCTTTTACTCTACTCAATCTGTTCTTTCCTTCCATCTATATATGAACGACATTCTTTGATATAATAGTGAGTGATAGATGGATAAAAGAAGGAGGCATCTCAGACTATATTCTTGGTATATTCATGATTGATGTTAACAGACTCAAGCTTTCACACACGATAGGGAATAGGGATAATTGAAAATGATCTAGACCTAGTAAAAGTAGTCTTTTACTCACAGTCCAAATTTATTCTGATTTCCTTGAATACTATAAGATTTGATACTGTATTTTTGATGTGTAAGTAGGTAAGGTAAGTAAGTAAAGTTGAGAAAATGTCACTTACATTATGGGCATCCGCATTCATCAACAACCATTT
The DNA here is from genome assembly GCA_035041375.1 of Drosophila conformis. Taxonomy (NCBI): domain Eukaryota; kingdom Metazoa; phylum Arthropoda; class Insecta; order Diptera; family Drosophilidae; genus Drosophila; species Drosophila conformis. Next base: position 971,718 of record JAWNLE010001377.1, read on the forward strand.
TTGGTAAGTCACGTTTAATAATACCGTCATCACCATAGTAGATTAAAGACATGCTCGAAAATTTGACTGGAGCACAGCAAGGCCGCATTCCATTCAGCAGGCCCATTTTGCGATACTCCTCAATAAAGTGCGCGTGAAATGTTTGAAATGTATCTGGAGTGCGAAATGGTCCAGAACACTCTCCTCTACAGTAATTTGCAAAGTATCCTCTAGGTGCAATGATCCAATCATCCCAGCCGAGCGCCTTAAACGATACATAAAACGATTCCTTGCAGCATTGTCCACTTAGTGCACCACCACAATCCACCGCCCGTCTTCTCACACGCCTTGGCCTTGTTGATTCGGTATGGAGTACAAGAAATGGTCGATTCGGATTTACGTGAGTTGAAGCGGTCTTCACCTTTGAATGAACTTTTGTTGCCGACCATTGGAATAGATGCAGTGAATATTGGCTACCACATCCAGTGCAGTCTATCAGTAGACGTAGGTTCTTTCCACTGGTATCGCTGTACCACTCGCGGATTGTTTCGGTCAAGTCAAACTTTTGCCAACCCAGGTGATCTGTGTCTACTTCAAAAGAGGCCCGAAATAAGAAAGCCTGATCTATAGCCTGTCAATGCGTATAAGAAATTAAAATATTATTAACTTTGTCATCGCAAGAAAATTACCTTTTCAGTTATATTAATTCCTTCTGTCATTCGAAATACCCAAATCTTAATCCTTTGCCTGGGCACGTTGGCGTGGCTCTTCCGCTTACTCTTTATCGAATGTTGTACTTCAAGATTAACTTCAGCTGCTGCATCCCACTCATTATGCTGTTTTTCGATCCGAATATGCATTTGCGCACTTCTTATGGATAGTTTTTGGTTGGGAACACGTGATTTTTGAGGAGCAAACTCAACTATTCGGTACTCGCGATATTGTGACCCTAAAGATATATTAAGATATTGTTAACATTAAGATATACATATACCATGAGGATTATGGATCAAATTAAATCAAATTATGTTTTTTGAACATCTATTTGTATTATTTACAATCGCGTTCAGTTCCCATACAACAAGGGAAAAGGGTCGGTGATAACTTGTTCTGCCTGTTACATACTCTTGCGCGATTTCAGCATACCCTTTTTACCCGGCTTCAATGGGTTGAGGGTATAAAAAGCAGTCTTATGCTACAAAAGCTAAATACCTGTAAGGGTACTTTCGTTATTTTTTTCGTTTTGCATTTTTAATTGTTTACTCTGTCTGATGTTCTTGTTTCACACCTCAGACAATAGTGAAAGTACTTCACCGCACATTAGCAGTCTGCAATAAACCCTCAGACGACAACACAGTATTTCCACGCATATGTATGTAGTCGGGGGTCGTGTAGTCCCGCCGGCCAGACAAATACGAGTATATAAATATGTATGCTACTTTGTAGATGTATGCACCGTGGTTTGTAAGTTGTTTCTACGAGTTGACTGCATGGTTGTTAGTCTTCAGATACTTGAGCCTGCAGGTGTCTCTGTTGAGGAGTGAAATCAGCATTGCACTTGCAGCCGTTTCCCGGCCATCTTAAGGTGTCTGCCTATGTACATATGTACAAGCAGACATGCCCATGTACAATTATACCACCATGCCACCATACCACCAACGACACCTCTCCATCATTTTGCCACCTTCTAGCACTGAACTGTTTACTATAGACGTATTATTTGCGAGTCTGTCCGCTCTCTGCGAATCCGTACATAAATAAATTCAATGAATACATGAAAAAAAGTTAGAGTGTTGCAGTCGTATGTAAAGTGTGAAAATACCCTTCTGTGCGTGGAGGGGATCAAAACAAATATACTCTGTTTTTGTCGGGATCAGAGTATAAAAATACATATGTGAGTACAAATGTATAGCTTGCTTTGCTAATACAAACCCTATTAGGAACGTAAACTCTTGGTATTGTTTTCCTGGTTTGTAGTACAATGTTACAAACAATACCAGACACTCAGTCTGCCAGTCAAGCAGTCGCATAAGCAGACATCGACACAGACACAGACACAGGCAGAGTGGCAGAGTGGCAGAGTGGAAGTAGCAGTCCAACGTATGTTTTTGGTCTGCGTGCACACTTACACCTACACTTACACTTACTTAATTTACACGTTTTTACATCGGCTCTCTAAAATATACATTCATTGAAAGTGAATTGCTCAGAACATGGCTAGAATGGGTACTTTGTAGTTGCACAAAAGTATATAAGAGCTATGGATGGATGCAATTATTGGTTGTAATTCAAAATCCTTTCTTTTTCAGATACGTTAAACATTTACCTAATTAATTTATACAGGAATACAGGTTGTTGAAATAGGCTTAAATGTTTGTATGTGTACTTACCCTCCTCTGCAAAAGTAATTATCTCTTGCGTGCTCCCAAAAAAATCTTCGCGTTCAAAACCAACACCATCCCGATCTTCTCTGGTCATACTATCGTGTATTAATCGTTCTTCGTCTTCATGTGGACTTTTGAGTAGAATTTTTGTGCCGCTATTGTGCTTTTGGTCTTTATTTTGTATTAGGACGCTGTAATCGTTAAAATAAACATGATCATTGTGTTCAAAGCCGCCGCCTATGTCGTTATTGGTGCTATCACTATCACTACTACGATTTATATCTATCAGATATGTTGATTTACTGTACGCAGTCGACTTGGTATTTCTGTTGAAAACATTGTTTGCCACTTGTTTTTTAGAAGCTCGCAAAGGTGTGTTGTCGTCTACTCGTGAGCGTGGTTGTGGGCTCTTATTAGCAATCGTTCCTGCTTGTAGTTGACCGTGCCTCTCCCAGGTGTTTGTGTTTTTGCTATTTCTGTGTTTATTTGAATACTTTTCCAAATGATATCTAGCCCTTCCAGCTGTTCGATTTCTTAAAAAATGTCTTTTCATGACGCTGTTAGTGCTCCTATTGGTTCTGCTCAATGAGTATGCAAAGTCTTGACTAGTTGAGCGATTCTGCTCTGTGTTCACAGAAGCCGTGTTTGGTGCATGCAATTCATTAATATCGGATATTCTTCCCACCCCTTTTTGACGGTCATTTAAAAGAGCACTCTTAATGCCGGCTCTGTTGTCGAAAGCATCATTTGTTACCATTTGACCACCATCCGCCCGATAGATCGTCTCCCAGATGAACTGCTTGGGCAGCGGATGGGACACATTAGGTTTATGGGTGAGGCCAAGTTTAGTCAGAATTTGTCGTTTTATCGATTCCAAACGAACACGGTCGCTGAGCACAATATTGTTATGATTGCGATTAGTTTTTTTGTAGATGTAATTGTTGTGGTTATTGTACTTGTTATTGTTATTGTTATTATTGTAATCAGTGTGTGGGTTATCTGTGTAAATGTGACAATTGTAAAGTGTTATGTAAGTATCACAGTTGTATTGATTCATGCTGTATATTGACTGTGTTAAATATGTATATACATTTAAATGAGCTGTACGAACTCTACGAAAGGGCACCGCTCAAAATTGCAATGACTCTAAATATTACCTAATAAATTTAACTTTATTTTATGCGCAAAGTCGGACGGACAGCTATATCGACTTGTTGATGCTGGTTAAGAATGAATACTTTAAGAGTCAGAGTCGGAGAAGCTTCCTTTCACCAAGTCTCAGAACTTGCGCTTGTACGGATAGAGAAATTGATCGCCAATATATTTTCCAGTTTCCACATCGGAGTATGTACAATTAGGTCTTATGCAGAACTTTCATTTAAGTGATTTTTTGGGTATATATATATAATGGCTTGATGTATGTAAGTATATGACTATGAGCAGTTTGAAGAACTCACCCTTATCGCTGTAAAAGTTTCCCTCCTCAAACTGGCACAGAGTACAGCCTTTCTGGGTGACGAGACTGGAAACGTAGCCACCGCTACTAGCAATGGCATTGCAGTTGATAAGTTTAATCTCCAGCCAAAAGAGTCCAATAAGCAGCCACACAAGATTCGTACGGTTACGTTTGGTTTTAGAAAAATGGCGCATTGTGTTATAATTGGCTGATGGCCATGACGAAACGAAAGCCTTCAAGGAGGCTACACGTATATCCGATGAAGTACTGCGTGTCCGTATTATAGCTTCTGCTGTATTGTCTTGCTTAATTGATTTCAACGCCTCAAGTGAGAGACATGTGTTATGACTGTGACTCTGACTTAACTGAAATATGCTATCCTGATATTGTTGCAGTTTGCTGTTTCCCGTCTGTCTACTGCCATTGTTATTGTGCCTGCGGCGTCGTCGGCGGCGTCGACGCCGACGTCTTCTTTGCCGCTTGCGATTGTTGCAGAACATTTTGCACAAATTGTTGGTCTTCAGTTGTTGGTCATTAGTAATATCATAGGAAGCATGACCGTGCCCATACTGTTCCTTTAATTTACTTTCTCCATTGCTGATTGCTACCGAGCTGCTAGGCGCTGTAATCGCGGATGCTTTGGATAACGCCCGACTGCCACAAGGCACAGTAAGCTGGCCCGTCTTGTGCAGCGTAATGTAGCTAGTTAGCAGTGTGACCAGAGCGACAGCCCATTGACGAGCCACTGCGACAGCCATGACCAGAAGTCTTGACGCACCAAAGACCACACAGGAACTGCCCTTGCGTGGTGGTGGTGACGGATAGATGCTGGTGCATGAGCTGCAACAAATGCGACTTAAATTGCTGCAGCTGCAGCAGCATACGAAAACGCAACATCCCTGTCGGCAGCAGAAACAGGGACAATTGTAAAAGCATTTGCTATCAATGGATCCTGCTGCTGGCGATGATACAACCGGCTTTTGTTCCTCAAAATCAAATAACATCGTTATTTTTGTAGCGGCTGCTGCATGTTTTTATTTCTGAATATTGTGCACTCTTCGCATTCAATAATCCACCACCTCATAATACAATATTTGACTGTAAAGATACAAATGTAAAATGAATAAGAGAATGTTGCTGTCCAACTTAATCAATAGCACAATATTCGGACCTCCGAAAGAACTATGCCTAAGAAGTTTATTTAATTAATGATAATAATAGCAAGGTACAATCATAGATGGGAAATCGAAGAATAAAATATTTCATAGCATACTTTCCAATACATCTGTTGTGTATAAAACTAATAACACATATGTACGTAGGTTCCATTTGAATTGAGCAGACAATCTTACACAGTATCCATGTGAATAATATGCATATGCAATTGTACGTGCGTACGAGTATACAATCCTAAGCATGAGCATACAGACCTTTTGTATGTACATAAAGTATGTACTAATATACAAGCCATACCATTTGTAGCGACAGACAGACAAAAGGATGCGACGAGACGACGCCAAAAGCAACCAAATATAAATGCTAGCTTTAGGCTGTGGAAAGAGCAAACAGGACACAACTACAACAACTACAACAGCTACAACAACTACAACAACTACAACAACTACAACAACTACAACAACTACAACAACTACAGTATGAGGCAAGTGAATAGGAGAGTTAGAGAGCTTTAAGCTAAGATGACACAATCTTTTTTCTTCACATTTCTATTATATATCGAATCCCCCTCCAATCAACTTTTTGAATTACACGCACATACATTATTCTTAGAGTCATGTATAACGTGTAAGTGTATTTAACCTAACCCAGTTAGGCAAATAGAAGAATATTTCATAAATCAGATAAAATCGAAATGAACCACAATTAGGTTTGCATGTGCAATTTGAACTTAGTAAGCATGTATATTTCTAGATAGATGTACTAAGCCTATGTTAATCAGTAATAGACAATTACACGTGCCTCTTGAACTTGTTGCCCGAATATTTTCTGGCAATAATCTAAAGAAAACTTGCAAATCAAACATAATAAACATTGAAGTATTCATCTACAAACAAATATGTCTAATTTTATATACATATATATATATATATGTATATATATTTATATATAATCACCATCACTGCTAAAGTATTGGAGACACTTCGTCTGGAACACATTCGTTGGAGATGGAGTGAAATTCGATTGTCAGCCAAAAATGGCAAATTCACACAACTTACAGACACAATAGTATATGTATGTTTGTATATAAGTAATCGTCGGTGTCGCTGAGTATGTGCTTTAAATGTGTGTGTGTGAATCTGCTTACATGTGTAAAAATATATCTATAATATGTATACTATATATGTATATGCATGTACTTATTATATCTGCGATTTGATCGGTTTACCGACTTATTTATTTATTGATTACTATTTTCTATATTATTTAGTTACTTGGGCTGGTTGCCGAAGGGTCTTATTGAATTATGTCAGTCTGGCTCTGTATTTCTTTTCGTTCACTTATACTATCACTTTTGAAACTGTTGGCAGATTCAAAAAAAGAAAATGTTAACTATTTATTAGACACTAAATCGTAAGAACTGCAAACAAGCCACTTTGCGGAGCCAAAATAACGTTTATTCGGCTCGGTGTTAACGGACTAAATGAAAATTGAATAACGAACACGCTTTTACGAATGAGCTGGCAATCGTCTGCCATCAGCTGATACAGTACTCGCTCACTAAAGCCTTCGCCAATTTTACATTTGAGTAGTAATATATATTTATGGTGTCTTAAATGCGTTTATTATATATTTTTAACTTATATGGTTGCTTTTCCTTCATTATTAAGTGTTTACTCTACTTAATTGATAACTTTCATTTCTTTCCTAACAATTGTTTTATATAATTACACAATACAATATTTTCCCGCGAGCGTTCACTGTGTGCGATGTTTGCTCCCCCAGACTAACGGAAAACGAGACGAATTTGCAATTGGCTCATATCAGATGATAATATGCATTAAGGATGGTGCTAACGAACAGAAGCTGGCTGCTCTAAGCCTAGGGACGCTCCCGCTTATATTCAAAACTTGGGGCATTATTTAAAAATAATCTATAAGGAATCCAGCTGACTGGTGACTTTGAGTTCTGACAAAATCAATTTTGAAATAAACAAGTTTATTAATGATTAGTTTCTTATAATTATTATATTTCATATACAAACATAAAAACTAAAACTTTTAATGACTATTCAAATTGTTGTAAACGTTTCTTACTCGAAAATTGGCTGTTAGCGCAATTTTGCGCATGTTAACGCACTGTGGAGCGCCGCCTGTTATTGTTTTTAATCCTCTTTGGCCAAATGCAAAATGTGCTCTTTATTCTCAGTTCTCTTAAAATGGAGCTACCACCTTGTTTTCCATTAGCTTATAAACTATCGATAGTCCAAAATCATGTATAGTGCTGTTGTGGTATTTTATTTCGATTAATATTAAAAAAGACAAAAATATATAAATAATATAGGTAAAATAGCAAAGTTTATAATCATGAAAATATATAAAATAATTAATTACAAGATTTTATTTTTGATTTATAATTCAAACAGCAGAAAACATTTTCATTCACATTTTCAAACTATTGAAAGATTGCGCAGCTTAAGCGCAATTTAGGGCATGTTAACGCACTTTGCTCATTAAATCGGCTGAAATACGATGCCAAATGGAGGAAGCGATATGTTATTTTCCGATATTCATTTCAAATAGTTATTTTTTTAACCTATTTTGTTTTTGTAGATGTGTTGAAAATTGTGTAGACAGCAGATACCTTTTCTTATCTGCTCAATTTAGGGGTGAAGAACATCGATGGGCTGATGCGATTGCGCAAATACCCCTGATTGCCACCCCTTCTAGACGCTGTAATAAATTTTGCCTCGCACTTTAATGTTGCGCCTATCCGTTACACAGTTCGCTGTCATATAGCTCGAGGACGTTTTGGCACTAACATCCTTGAGGATTTTTCGCACTATTTCAATAACCATACCAAAGAAACTTCGCGTGGTTTGATACTTCGCTGATGAGCCAGGCAGCGATTTGTTTGTATAACGGAACGACTCCTCCAGAAAGGTTGTCCAGTTTAGCCAAACCAGAAAGCCGCTGTAACAACACCACCAAAGTGACATTTGTTAAGAATCTACTATAATTGGCAATTGATTGGCAACAAAAGCCACAATTTTAATGATTTCATTTAAGAGATGTACCTCGAGCAACCTTTGATTGTAGTATGCGGTAAATAATCGTGTTATCTTAATTATAAATTGTCTTTGATTTTCAATATATCTTAAAGCGAATTTATTGAATTTTTAACATTTAATAGAAGTATTGTGTAATATACTTAATTAATAATTCAATTTGGATATGATCATAGCTGCAAGAGTACAATCGTCTGTAAATAAATCTGTACATACCAACAATTGAACAACAATAAATATTTCATTACTTTACATTATGAGTTTGCTTTTGGTCCAATATAATTAGGTTAGGAAATACATTACATTCTTTTACATCTTCTATAAAATACTCATTAATGGACAAATATTTGAATCATACTTGCATAGAGAATTAGTTGGACAATTACTGTGTGGGATCCCAAAATCGAATGTTTACTTAAAATGGACATTTTACGTAGGGTGTTGATTCGATTGAATGTTATTATACCCATTTGACTACTTCAGTATAGGGTATGAAAATAAAACAAGAAAGTGCAATTGGGGACCTAGCACAAAAACAAAAACAAAAACAAAACACAATAATGACGACCATAACAACAACAGTGGCACATAATAGCAGCTAGCGGCAGCCAAAGCCAAAGCAAAAGCAACATTAACAGAAAAAGCAACAGTCAAAGACCAAAAGAAACGGCAGAAGAGCAGTCTCGGTTGACTTGCAGACCGTGAAAAGCCACGAGCCACAATTGAAATACCGAATTTCATACCGAAAACATATGAATACTGATTGTTCAAATAAAGAGCAAGCGGTATGGATGACTACAGCAAACACGTACAAAATCAGATAATAACACATACATACATACATACATACATGCATCGCATCGTACATACATATGCATACATACTGTTGTACGATCGACAAACGAACATTATGTGTTTGAGTATGTGTATGTATGGATATGTGGACACATTATATATACACATATGTGAAAGCAACCATCTATATATATATATATATACTTATACGTATATATATATATTAGTTTTAAACTGGAAAAACTGAACCGCTTTGTGCAAAAGCGCTAATCTAATAACATAAGTGAGTATATCAAGTTTTCGAAAGCGATTATTAACATCCTTGCCAAGATAGTTCAATCGAATAAGCCCTGTACCCAGGTCCGAAGTGTCATATGTACATCCGATCTAGCTTATGTGTGTAAGTAAATACATAGGCATGTAAATAATTGTGTGTGATTGCATATACACGGAATGGGCTCTTCGCTTGAAGTATCGCAGCGCAATATGGAAAATAGTTTTCAGAACAATTTCTGCTTTAATCGATCGGCTCCCAGCTTCCATCATCTGTAAGTATTTTTGAAAATGGTGTCCGAAAGGTATGAAAGGTAAGATTGGGATGGTATTTAAATGATGTTTTGTTTAAACTTGCAGATATTAGAGTAGAGAAAACCATACGACAGAGAAGGCAAGCATTTTATCTGTGCATACATTTGGGCTTCGTAGCTGTGTTTTGGTGACCTGCTATAAGTGAGGACAAACTGTTTTATATTTTATAGGGTAGTCAATCTTCGGCAACCCGAATATCATTTTTCGTTTAATGTTGTGCAGAGCGTTGAACCCTGGCCTGGCGTCAATGCTGAGTTTAGTTGCGCATATTTTGGCCCACAAGCAGAAGTAAAGAAGGAAGAAGGGCAAAATATCAAAACGGAAGGCATGGGGTGGTTTTTCTGATCGTCAACACCGCTACGGCGTCACGGTTGCATCTATCTAACAGGTGTTCTGTATAGAAAGCGCGGGCTTTGGTAGCACTAAGAGGTTTTCACTTGTAGAGGCGAGATCACAGAAAATAAACTCAAATAAACATATGCACTTATATATGTACATATATATGTAAGCTACACGTAACTATGTTATTTTGTATGTGTGTGCAAGTGTTTACAATAATACTTATATATGCCTTGCTCAAAACATACCCAGAAACTTAGCCAGCTGTCTTTTCCATCAGTTTCTCCGTCAATCAACCCGCTTTCTTTATTATGGACTTTAAGAAGTTAAGAAAAACCGGAAGAGTGAAATAAGAATCATGTTACTTATCGATAGTTATCGATCGAATATAATGTTGATTTGTTTCCCTAGCTGATATGGTTAGACGGCTTCAGGTGCTGATACTCTGATTATGAATACATTTGTATATAGGATTAGGTATACTTTCTTCTGCTTGTGTTAATTTCCACTACTTTATGCTCTTTATTGGGTACAGGGTATACAGATTTGGAAAGAGTATAGATATGTCGGCATCAGGCAATAAGACTACATGAGCGGATTGTAGTGCAAGCCAGATTAGGAGATGGTTCAGTGATTCCCCTTCCCCTGTGGTTTGCAACGGTAGTCGCTATTTGTTTGGCACGCGCCGTCTTGCCAGCCTAACCAGCACCTGCAAAAGTGTGTATGTATGTGCGAAGAGTAAGGTATGCCACATATATCTGGACGATTCTCTATTTACACATGCACTATGTTTAAGCTTAAACTTATACATACATACACGAATGTGGAAATATATACATTGGAATAAATACATATCTAGTACATATGAGGTATACATTATTTAAATATGCTTTTGTATTATAATCATACTACTTATTACAATAAATGTAAAAAGACTTCTGTGAACGCTTGTTGCAATCCAGAAGATTTTTATGCTAAATCGGGTAGAATATACCCAGTTACCAGCCCCAATATAAATTCAAAGCTACTTTGCACTCAAGCTGTTTGCTTTTGGCAGCGAATGTGTGACTATTTGTCTAAGACCAATCTTCAGATTGTTTTCGGATGTCCAAATTGGTCAAATGAATATTCAAATGATTGTATATATCCCTATTTTATATAATGAAATGATTATTTCTGTTTTACTTATTTCATTTATACTTATCTACATGAACTTACAAAAGAAGGTGTCTTGAATTCGCTAATCTTTAGAACTCAACTAAGTGACTCTACGTGTCCAAAAAATAGTCCGGGTAGAGTTGTTGAAAAACGGTCTTGAATTCCCTTACGTATATATGTATATATGTCTGTAGTTGGCTGGCAATATCGCTGTATACATAGTTGTGTTATATGACTGACTGTGTGTCGCTCGTTGCTTTGACACAAAACTTAACCATATGATACTTTTTAGTATGCATGTGCACACAAACTTATATAAATATGTGTGATGCATATGTATATAATATATGTATATATATATAGCTATATATATGTATGCATATATAACCATATATTAAATGCACATACAAACGAATAAGGTGAAATCAGCGGCCTAGCCTCGAATGCTCAATGGTATGTATGCATCTATGTATATATATATGCATAAGTACATCCATTTGTATGTAAACAGGTGCGGATTCACAAATGGATGTATCTTATATACTCACTCATACAAACATTCAAACGCAAATACATAATATACATTTTTTCTTACATATATAGGCAATAACAAAGCCAAACGCGTTTGTCTGCACTTATATACATTTGCATGCATCTCTTTGTGTATATGTGAAGTACGTACATACATAGGTATATTTTGAAAATCGCGCCTCTGTTGATCGTGTAAAGTACAATAAAAAACTCTCTCGTACAGCAGGCGCAGGTATCGCTAACGCTCCCGATTAGTCGTCAGCCCGTTTGAGTGGAAACGAAGCCGACCAACCGTAAAGCCAGCAGTCGTAGTTGTGCTCAAACCAGGTTTTGAGCGCGGCTCAAAGCCGCATCAGAACGCATACAAACACACACTTGAATGTATGTAGATATGTATATACATACAAACAAATATATATATATACATATATATATATATATGTACTTATATACGTACACACATAAATATAACAAATAGCTTGTTGAGTGAGAGCGGCTTCGAACTGCTTCCGCCGACCATTCGAATTCAACAGAAAAACAGTTTCGCCTGAGAACTCTTTGAACACGGTCCACCGATCCACCTGGCAGGGACCTGTAGCGCGTTCGTGAACTAAGAAGCAAGTGGAACGCGCCTTCTTCTCTTGTTTAAATTTCCAAAATTCTGTGTACACACATACACATGTATAATATGTACATACATATACATATATTATTATGTATACATTTATAATGATATGATTACTATATAATCTGCCGTTACAGGCAAATCGGAAATCGATGTAACCGTGTCAATCAAATCAGAAAGCTCCTTACATGATAAAAACAGCACAATAAGTGAGTGTATGTGAATTGCCTGCTCTCAGTGAATAAAGGACGCATTCATAATTTGTACTTATTTCCTCGCTTTGCAAATTAATGGAGAAGTTCCTCGGGTGAGTGCCTTCAAAAAGTATGTATTTGTTCTATAAGCACCATTTTGTACGCTAGGCTTAAAGCTGAATGTGAAAAAAGATCACTTCAAATGAAATTCGTCTAGACTATCTTGGCTAACTATGAGATATCCTGTATACTGTGTATACTTACTTACTTATATATACTTACAATGAATATAAGCACACACCACCAGGAGTCCAGCACTATTGTTAAATGCTGTCAATGCTTCTTAGTTCGATGGCCCTTTATGGCATAAATATTAAATGTAAATGTGTAAGGATTTCAACGGCCATATAATATTGGCCTGATTCAGATTCAACTTAACCTTTTGGTTTCATAGTACTTTTTTAATAATAATAATAATAAATCGAAACAATACCTTAAATAATTGATCAATAGACATAATTACTTCACCGAATGATCAAGAACATCCACGCTTAGCCCCTGAAACTGAATTCATGTAAGTTTTAAGGGCGCAAATATTTCATTGTACTAAGTCCAGAAAATGTAAAATTATATGATAATGCTGAAGATCAAGACCAAAATAACTTATGAATTCTTTGTAGCATATACATATGTATGTGGGTATGTTGGTATATAAAGAAAAATACAAGCTGTGTGCGAAATTTACCCACGCTACTGACCTTGAGCTTGTTTTTCCCGTTTTCAGTGGAGTTTATTTGTAAGTCTCGTCTTGCGCTAGGTCGTCGTCGTCGTCATCGTCACCGTCTTCGCCATTATTAAGAGCGAGTGTGTGAAAATACGCTTTTATTTTCCCACTTTTATTTTTCAAATTGAATGTATTACGCGTACAAAATGTGATCTAAGACAGAATACTCTGTATGTATGAGTGTACTCTCTATCGTAGCGGGCATTAGTGGTGAGGGTGTGGTCGTCCGTGACTTCTGCACTTTGTGCTATGCTATGATATGCTTTTGTATTTCAACCATGTGACATCATGTCACATCGAGTCCCTACTATATATTGTATTACGATGAATACATAAATCTTTAAATTAATTTACCTTATCATGTGAATAAAGCTTAAATGTGCAACGGCTAAAAATGAAAATAGAGCAGATGGTCCGTTTAGTAAGTGTAGACGTTGATACACTCGTCCTCGGATAGGACAAACAAAATAAAGCAACATATGCAACCGAACAAAATATTATCACATAAACCGAACACAGAGCTCAGTAACCCAAACACAAATGCACATCCTCATGCATTTGGTGTGCAGCACACTTGACTCATCAATTGACCGACCGGCTGACTGCAGTGACCCTAAAGGGGGGGAGTCCTAAAAAGGTCAATTAAGAACAGGTGAACTAGCGCGCGCGCCTCTCAAATACGTGTGTATGTGTGCATGTGTGCATGTGTGTGGTGAGTGTGCATGTGTATAAATATACATAGCTCGTGCGTGCTGCAAAACAAAAAGAAGCGAAATGAAGCGGCTGCATTGAAATAAGCGGGAAAATGCGCCTAGCGTCTTTTACTGCAGCATACTTCAGGTAGACTATTACCCGTTTGTTAGAACTCTGACTGCTCACCTGAAAGCTTAATTATATCTGTAAATATATTATAATATGGAGTTTGTTTCATATTAATATATAAATATACTTGACTATAGGTACAAATGTATGTATGGGATATCTCCTAGTCGGGATCTTTCGACTTGCCATTCTTACTTGTACTTATTTCATTGTAGAAACTTTGCCATTGTGGTTTACAACAGCAATACTCTCATCCGACAATATGATGATCATTATCATTATCGTTATCAATCATCATCATCGACTACTTGTTAAACGTTTAGCTTTAACCTGCTGCTTATACTTGTATATCATCGTTCTGCGCGCTGCAATTTGAGTATGCTCTACGTCACCACTACTAGTGACCGCTTTTTATACTCTGTCTGCGAAGGGAAAAATAGACTAGTAGATGTGTTGGAAATATATATATATATACCTGCCGATCTAGTCGATTTATTTGCCTTCACGTGTACCCAATTGAATAGTATTCTTACACTATCATATATTTAATACTATCGAAGCGTGATTATTTTCATATAGGGTCTCTGTAAGTCGCGTATTATAATGAGAACATTCCTTTGTGCTGTTACTGTTGTTGTGTCTCTTTCTGCTACAATACTAGTTCTGTTTGTTGCCGTTGGGTGCCTTTACCCTGCCGCAGTAGTTTCTACCAGGTGCTTATAGTTACGTATTCGTGGCTCAGGCGCAAGTTGAAGAATGGTTGCGACCCATCCTCACCCTCGGTCTCGATTCTGGACCCTGCGCTTCGATTAGCACGCGCCAAAGTAACTGCCACTGCGCTGTAAGTAGCACACTCTTTCGCTTGCAATCTATGATTATGCAGAAACTAGCAGCCTGTCTGGATAGCGAGTGTATCTGTCGAATTTTGCCTAAACATTTTTGTGAAGCACAGCATTTTGTAGATAGTAGGATTGCTGTTTGGGATTAAATGGCTGTGGCTTGTCGCTGCAGGTAAACAGAGTTATTGATGTAGCCACGATCGCTCTTTCAGATATTGATGATATGCTTATAATGGAAATGCAGACGTCGCCACATCTTAGCCATGGGCTAGCGACACTCTCTCCGGGCCTAGTGCACCAGCATCAACATCAGCACCAGCACCAGCACCATATTCTTCATCAATCGCAAACCCAGCCACTGTCGCTACGTAGCAGTCAGCCGACGCAACATCAGCATATAGAGCATCAACTCCCACAGCAGATGGGCGCCTCATCAACTTTGCACACACTTCAAAGCTCGTCAACAAATGAGCACCTCACAGTAAGCAGCAGCACTCATCAGCATCACCATCAAAATGCGGCTAGCCAGGTCTATTCGTCAAATCACCCGGATGACAGGTCTAAAGGTAAGTAACAGTTAGATTTAGTGCCATTCTTACATTTTTAATGGATACAGGGTGCATTTCGCGGTGTAAATGTTGTGTCAAGGAAAAACACAGAGAATTAATAAATGGAAAATCGCAAAAATAAACATACGTGTACAGACAAATGCCTGTATGTGTACTTAGCGACGATTCGACTAGAATACGTTTGCCATTACAACGTACAACGATGCAACGATCTAAACAAAAGATTACATTTACATTTCCGAGTTTAAGGAGAGCCACCAAATATCATACATTCATAAGTACAGGCGGCTTACAGGGACGTAATAAGCGGAAAGGAGTCGAGGCTTAACTATAGTCTAAATGTAGTTGAAGAACAATAGCATTAACTTGGGGCTGTCGTGTTTCGGGGTAGGGAGCGTTAAGTTAAAGGCAAGTGTTTTTAGTTAGCATTTGTGCTTGATCTTTAGAGTAAGACAGATGCTGCCTTTTATTGCCTGCCACAGACATTGCCTGTTTAAAATTATTCACTTGATATGTATAGATAGTCTTGGAATGTACTATTGAACGAATTCCGCTTTAGCTGTCTGAATTTTGTTGAAAGATAAAAATAAAATAAATAAAAATAAATAATAATAATAATAAATAAATAAAATAATAAAACAGCAGACAGGCTATCAATGTGCTAGGAGCTGTTCTGCACCTGCCTATACACGTACGTATGAAAACTGTAACGAAGCTCTCATAGTTGACTGAGTCAGTCTTGCTTATATAATACATTTGTGGACACAATATGGTTGAGAGAAGTGAATGTAAAAGGCTGAAGCAGACAGCTCAACATATGTACATATATGTTTAATGAGTCTTAATCATGGTTCACATTTCAATAACATTAATTTCAGACCAAAAGTTTGACGATTACTCAAATGGTTTAGTGCGCGGTATATCAACTCAGGGGATCCAAGACCCGTCCACTTCAGGCGGAAATAGTTTTTTAGGGCAGTCACAAGGGACGGTTGAATGGATAACTGCCATGAACGATGCCCAACACAACACAGGTAACATATATATTTTGACACATCTTAAACATGGCATAACAATTTATTTGGTTTTGTCAATTTAAATTTCAGAAGATTCGCACAGTTCGCAAGGCAGTATTTCGGGAGATGGTAAGTAAACACACAATTCCAATTTCACCATTTGTTCAAAGTTTTGACAGATTAGTTACTGATACAACTATTTTGTTTAATTCCCACACAAGAAGTGTTGTTATTTATGCTGGGTGTTAATCATCAGCTACCGATCCCGTGTGACAAACTATGGTCACAGACAACGGTGTTTCATTCTTTAGTTAGTCTCCTAGTCGGGCAACAGGCAACCGAGCGGTCAATCTGTTGTGGTTTAGTCAGACATGTCTCAAGTAACTACGTGTTTAATTGAAAAAAACGCAATCCGACCACAAACGTGTTTTTAGTTTCTCTGCCACTCATCTCGAATTGCCAAGCTTTCTTGTTTTGTTTGCTTGAATCGAAATGGTGCCTGGCTGATAAGTTCGTGTCTAACGTATGGACTTGGGTATTCGTATCCGCCGGTTGTGGATTGCGGGTATTATTGTAAGCCTTCACATGTCTATCAAGCGAACAGAACAAGAGGCCCACTGGTCACTCAGATCATGGTGTGCATTACAATTTTAAGTTTGTTCTTTAAGGTATCAACAGAAAAAATAGTATTGGCAACATCCAGGCCAAGCCAATAACCGCATGAATGCAAAGTATTTTGCTCTACCGTTCACCTCAGTCAGCATGTAAAACTAAAGCCACAGATTCGAAACAGTTTCCTACCATTTACTTTATGCGTTTTCCTTTCTGTCAATAACCGGAAGGGAGAATGATGGTCCGTTTTTGCTTCTCTACAATCAAAATCTACAAAATTCTGTGAAAGCATCACTTTTAGAGATATAGCCAAGTTATTTAATGGATTACTTATTGGAACTATCAAGGTTCATTATATTTACATTCATATTGAGTAAGGCACCCAGCGCAGGCAATTGCTGCTCAGGCGTCCTCACACATATATACATAAACATATAAACATAGTAGACCCGACACAGAGAATTATAAAGACATTATTATTCAACACAGGTGAATTATGCAAATGATGTGATTGTGATTTACATAGCAGAGCCCACACCGGAACGAAATTCGACTTTTATTCCAAAAACAACAATAAAAGCAACGCAATAATAATTAAAACAATCCCCAAAGGATATTACTAGAAAAGTCAAAACATAAGTTAAAAGTGATTTGTCAAATTAAAATAAACAGTACAGTCAATGCCCAGATGAGCTACGTTTTCAAAGTTGCAATGAAGTCAGTAAAAGTCATTGAGGTCTGCTTGGAACATTTGTGTTTTTTAATATCAGCTGAACATACAATTGGGAATTCAGAAATGAACACAACTCGCATTTTTAGGGGAAACGATATCTGGCCAGGCTGTGAGCGAAAAGTGGTGAAGTCAAAGCACTTGCACCAGATGACCTTTAACAAGTCCCATGTCTCTCCGCATGTTCTACGATTACTGTTTATGCTAATGCATTTTTAAATGTTTCAAATATTTGTATATCGATACGAGAGCCCTTAGTTCTGATTTAAAATGTTCTTATCTGTGACCACAAGCAAAACTTATCATAAAATGAATATGTGGAAGTATCCAATACTTCATGCGAATATTTAAATGATTACTGCACACCTTGTAAGCGTAAGTTTCCAACTAAAAGCTAATATTGTACATTTATAAAATACTATATATATAGGTATGTCTGTATTCCGAAAGTCCCCTTCAACTCTGAGTGGCAGCATCATAGACATTTAGGCTCGCCTGACGTCAGAAACTTTGCTAGTTAACCATAATCGAATTACATAAAAATCTTCAATCAACGCGGCAAAGCTATTGTTGAAATGCTTGACGACTTGGTAGGTTGAGGGTAAACGGAAAATATGTATGTACGCGTATATATGGGGCATGCGCTACGTGGTTGTCTCAGTCTCAGTCAATCTATGGAAAATGGTCTGGCTTTTTCACTTATTCATATTTAAAGTACAAAATCAACATTAAAGATGATACATACATACACACATATTTCCAATTACATACGAGTAAGTCTGTATGCACACAAAAACCGCTTGTTAATATTTTTGTCGCTAACATAATTACTTTGTCTTTATGTTCCAACTAGATGTTGTCATCATCATACATGCTCATATAATACAAAAAGACAACAATTCTTATAAGAGCGAGTAGCAACAGAGTTATACAAACAAACGAACAATCACAACAAGAAAGCCTGAGCGGTGTGCATAAGCGAGATAGGTAGATAAAGTAAAAAGAGTAAGAGAGAGAGCCGCAAATATTTAAGTGGTAGAAACGAGAAACGACAACTGCCCGCTGTGATTGGTGCTAAGCACATCTTGGCCTTAGTGCTGATTGGCGGAAATCCCACTGAGTGTTTATTGCGTTCCCCTTTCACTTTTTTGTTCGCTCTCTCTCGCTCTCTCTTTCTCTATATCTTAAAGTGTGGACCGCAAGCTCTAACGCACTCCCAAAAAAGCAAGTAGTATAATACACAAATGAATAATATATGTATGAATATTTAGCACTAAGGCCAAGACTAAGGCCGCCCAAGTAGACGTGAGATCGAATGGCCAAAAAAATAAATACATATTTGATGTCACTAATAAATATGAAATAGATTGACAATCAAGTTTTCATTAAATCTATATTGAACTAACAAGGCACAAAACATGTCAATTATCGAACGTAGTCAAGGGTCACAGAAGAGCTAAGTTCGGTACAAGTGAAATGCATAATCGAAAGACAGAACGCATATGCCCGCTTCTCTTTCGAAAATGTATACACAAAATCAGTGTTTAACCATAAGCCGTGGGCTTAGACATTTAGCGCCAATCCAAAACCAACTACCGACAACACCACCTTCAATACCACTGACACCGCCTCTACCCACCTTTGACTTTACCAACGAGCGTAACAGCAGCAGCAGCATTGCCCAGTGTATGCAGTACTCAGTACAAGAATAGAAAGCGAATAACGCTCTGGTGTGGCTGTCTCTCGCTTTTGGTTCGTCTTCATTGGCTCGCTGCAGTAAGTCGTAGTCGGGCAGTCGTGAAGTATGCGCAACCCGATGTGGTTGGGCGGTGCGGTGGCGAAACAAGGACCAAGGACACGCTGTGTACGCAGCTCACACGAGCTGCAATCGCAGGCGCCCGCACACAGACACAAACACACACGCACGATTCACACGCATAGAAAGAGATAAGAAACAAAACGTGCGCAGGATCTCTGCGGCTGACAGCAAACAGTCCGGAAAAAATGGCTAGAAATATTTCACGGCACTGCAAACGAAACAAAAAAATGTATAATAAGTAAAACAACGTGACGACGACAAGCAAAAATATAAAGGAGGAAATTGACTCGGTTCGCGCTTTCACGAATGCAATGAACAAGAATAGACAGCGACACTGAGCCTAGCACCAAACGCCTCGCCACTATCCGGAGTCGCGGATCGTGAATTTAAAATCTGTATAATTTGAGTTCTGATGTGTATGCTAATTCTGATATCGGTTGCATTTACAGTTTCGCTTATCTGTTGCAGAAGCAGTCGTACGTTTTTCTTGAAGTACTAACAATCTAACATTCGTGGCATTATACGTTATCGTTATTATTGATATAGCCTCTACTAGTTAATGTTTCTCCGTGTATTCAAGCTTGTCCTTTCGAATATGTTGAATAATGTAAAATGTATTATGTGCAATTACCTTAACCAATGTCTGTGAATATAGTGTGTGTTTAGTGTCTTTCAAACCGTCGAATCACACTTCAAATCAAATCGCAGAGTATATTTGAACATAGCGACAACAAATTAACAACAGAATCGGCAACATGGATCTCTCTACGGCGTATCGTTACAATCAAAATATGATGGAATATTACACATGTAAATCATCACCAGTAATCTTAAAAATAACTTGAGCTGTGTCTTTGATGTAAATTCATTAGCAAAGATCCATATCTGTGTATCAGCATTATCAGAAGAAGCTTTCTTACTGTATTATTTCGAAAAAACAGCACGAAAGTTCCTTATTCCTTAACTTGAAAGAAGTGTATAACACCAGTTACCCAAGACTTAAGCAAAAACTAAATTGATTGACGATGTCAAGAGGTTTTATTTAAAAATTACAAATTTATTCAATTCATTCTAGAAATAAAACATTTGATTCTATTCTAAAGCATATGCAAATAACCGAAAATAACCACGGCATATTTCACAACTTGGCGAACACTTGCCCGCGTCCGTAGACTATCATCAGAACCGTAGCTAAAACGTAGCCTTAGTATTTAATATTAAAATTACTCTAAACAAGATAGTTAAAGCAATCATTTCAGCTGATAATAATTGAAAAGATGCAATTGTGCAACAATATTCATTCTTAGTACAAAACAACATTTGCAACAATGACAATTGACAAAAGGAAACAAAAGGAGAACAACACAATGTGGAGATGAGGGTCAGACTAGGTATCAAAGGAGCGGTCTCTCTATGGATATGTGTATATTTATATTGATCAATGTATTTTTGTGTGTGTCTGTGTGTATGCAAACAATATCTATTAGTTATGAGCAAAATCGAACTGGGCATATATGCGCACATCTATTGAGAGTCAATGGATAGTTCATTAAACGACAATCGCATTGCCATATCGCATTCTGACACGCATTCAAAGAGACCTTTGTTTATTTTAACACTACAGCTTGTATCCCGCTGCGCCCATAAAGCAGCATAAAATTCTAGCTCTCATAGTTGACCTCCTGGAGTATTATTGCCTACACACACTCGAGTATCGCGCTTATCATGGGCATTCGCGAAATATGAAATCGCACGACAAGATCGCATGTTCAAATAATAGGAGATCATTACCTGGTTGGCATTAGTCAGTTTTCAAACTAAAAATTGTATTCAAAAAATATTGTATTTATTACTACGATAGTTGGTTTATAGATGCTGCAATTTATAGATACAACTTCTTGTCAGATTTGTTTTGATTGCTCTCAAATAGTTGGGACTATATATTCGAGCTGAAAGACTAGAAGAAGTGCTTCACATTTTGTTTTAAAAGTACTGGTAGATGCTTTGAATCAGTACTTAATTAGCGATTTAATATGAAGTGCAAAATATATGTACATAAGTGCAAAAATATTAATGATGTGTAAATGACTCCCTTGGCTTGGCTGTATGTTTGTCATTAGGGCAGATTTCTTCAGATCAGCTTAGTGCGGTCTCTCTTTGTGGTTACCCGTGCATGACTTTTGATGCTTCGTCTGTTTTGGGATGCAAGACAAATAATTAGGAGTACAATAATAATGTGAATAAATAACACCACAGAACATCAGTCAGGAACCACGGGAGTCTACGCTAGTGAAGCATCACAAAGTGTGCCAGAGGCAACTAACAATATATACGGAAAAAAGTTGCTGAATCCGATCAGACTAAGATATAACAGATAAACAGTAACATGAAGTATACTATCGCCGCCGTCGTGGTCGGCTTGGTGGTATGCCTGAGTTAGACTGTCCCGTTTCAAAGTGATTTTCCTGAGTCTGCGAAGACGTCCGATGAAAGTGTAAACTATTTTATATTATAAAAACTTTAAGGCTAGAATCATATGTATACACCACATTATAATTGAATAACTTACAATTTGAATTCGAATTGAAAACAGAAACTTTAATAAATTGTTGCATTGTCTTCATTTAAAATTAGGTCACGGTGGCGTTAATCAATTGGGTGGCGTGTTTGTGAACGGTCGGCCCCTACCTGATGTGGTACGTCAGCGCATCGTGGAGTTGGCACACAACGGCGTCCGTCCTTGTGATATATCACGCCAGTTGCGAGTAAGCCATGGCTGCGTTTCAAAAATATTATCAAGGTAAGTAATGTTTTGAGCTGCTCAGCGTCCCGCCCCGTTTTTTTACCACCTGTTATCATCTGGTATTGCACTGGTATCAGAGTATTCGGCAGTCGGTTACACCAGACTACACCACTCTCACTTGCTATACATGTGTATATGTAGAAATGTCCTCTGTTAGCAGTTGGGAGGCTTCGTACTTCAACATCCAGTGCCACGAGTACAATAAATCTTTTCGGTCTCTGGGTTTGTTCAGGACTGGTTGCATTCGTATATTGCTGTCTGCAGCTTGTTCAAATCGGGAATCGTTGTGCTGTACCTAAACGACGGCTGACATTCAAATTGTTTTTAATTGAAATCGTAAAATTGTTGGTTCCGTTACAAAATTAATTGCGTTATCGATCAAAATGAGAGACATTGAAAAATAAAAAGATATATCACTTAGCCAATATTAGTACTAACTTCGAATCTTACACAAAATGAGTATATTTTTTTTTTTTAGATATTACGAGACTGGTAGCTTTAAAGCCGGCGTTATAGGCGGCTCCAAGCCCAAGGTTGCCACTCCACCAGTAGTTGACGCAATCGCGAACTATAAGCGAGAGAACCCAACTATGTTCGCTTGGGAGATTCGTGATCGGCTGCTAGCAGAAGGAATATGCTCCCAGGATAACGTCCCCAGCGTATCCTCCATAAACAGGTACGAACACATGTAGGTCCTGACCTCATTAAAAATACTTAATATCGTATTGGGAAGAAGATAACCCATACATTATTAAACACAAATGCTTATATATTCTAGATCAGCTGAGTCGATCTAGTCATTGATGTCTATATGCCCTCGTTAATTCCCATGAATAGGTTTGGAATTGAAACTGCCAGTTAGTTCCGTTTCCTTACTTAATCTAATCTATTGACTTATTTTCGAAAATCATTTACAATATAGAACTGCCAATCTTTTAATCTTAGGCGAGTGACTTGCTCCGAACTCGTTTTAGTTAAGATCTGCCAAGAGAATAAACTTCATTCAACACATGCACTTCTATGAATATTTGTAAAAATTATTTATAATGTGTATTAAATATTTACAAGTAGATGAGTACAGCCAAGAATGAAACAGCAGCTGTATGTTGGTAACCATAATGTGTTAGTGATGCAATGTTTGCACGCTGTCATGCAGCTTACTTCCGGATCCGCTTCCGTCACAATTTTCGTTGATGGGTGCAGTTCGTTTGCACTAGCTCGACAAGCACTGGGCTAATAAAAATATCTAAGTAGTTTTTAGCGTTCATAATTGCGGCACAATGCTTGACACACGACCACCACAAAAGCCAGCTTCCTATCCGTGTTCCGGTGTAACATTTTTGGCATCATCCTCATCATCATTGTCGTTATAGCCGCCGTTCTACGGCATTGTAATGAACGCACTTCCTCTTTGACCATAATTCATTTTATGTGGCCAAGGATGCTGCCAGCAGGCAGCTGCTCAAAGTTTGAGACCCGCAGCTATACGAATATCATAAATTAGCTGTGCACTACAACATTTGCAATTTGGGCGGCCGGCAATGGTGGAAGCTACGACGCGACGGCCGTCGAAATTTTGACTAAAGTTGACACGCGAAAGTATTCAGCACTTGTTCACACAACACAGACACCACTCGCACACCCCACAAACACGCCTGTTCTCGCACCAAGCATCACTTAACTGAACACGTTGCTGAGCATTTGGATGGTGCAACCACACGTTGCACGTGCACCCATTCAGAATCAATTCGCTGCGAACTACGACTGGGACTATGCAAAGCGTTAGTATTAGAGCATGTCATGTGACCGATGCGATGAGTAATTCAATGGATAATCAGTATTAACCTGCCCCTAATGCGACAATGTGTGATTCAATGCCACTCGAGCGATGATTAGGGCGCAAATTCAATCGTGTACGTTCATGTATACGTTTTTGGTCACATATACAAGTAAATACGACGATTTTCAGATACAACAAGTATGCTAGTCCAGTTTTTGATTCCCATTCAAAAGCAATCCCATGAGAGTAGCACTTATAAAGTGACTTTCGCAGCACTCAACGTAAGCCAATCACCATCCCTTTTCCAACAAACAAATCGAAATATGAAAGCCAAGCATAAGACCGCGCATCCCAAACATATGTCCCGATTGTGTGCACTGCCCAACTACCCAGAGCTCATACCACCGCTCTCTTTAAGTATATCTCAACCCAGTGCGATTGTCCTTTTTGAAATACATAATTTGATTTGATTCCGCTTGAGTTGCACGCTCAATCTGCAACCCCTCTGTGATAAAGTAAGGGCAAAGTGTTGTCTAAATTAAGTATGTACATATGTACAAATACTGCTACTGCTACTGACAATGTCAAGGGCGCGGTCTAAACAAAATAAATGTATACTCATTCTTAAATTATTTTATGAAATGAGATACAACTAATGGTTTTTACAGATATGTAAGTATGAAACCAAACCAATTAACAGCACAGGAATTCGCCTCAATGGTCTGTTCTGAGATCGCCAAATATCGTTAGGTATTTTATAATCTAATACTTCTGTATACATAAATTTTTACTTCATTTACCATAAGATTGGGCTTTAAGCAGTCTTCTGGTGCTGAAACAAATCACAGCCATCAGGATGTTTTAAAGTGAACATTGGAGATCGAGCCAAGCATTGCTATCTTGGAACAAGGACCTAAGCTAAACCAAAAATTATCATTAATCACATCAATGAATATCCACATACCGACTTCCTGTGCCAATGACAAATTATTTGTATTATTTATTATTAGTTTGGCTGAAAACATTTGTGAATTTCTCATATGCATTGAACTTTTGGTCCCCATTAAATGCACTTGCGAGCACTATCTATCAGTTTCGAAAGACTGACATTCCATTGCAATATTACTGGATCATCTTTGCAGGATCGTTCGTAACAAGGCAGCAGAAAAGGCAAAACACGTACACCATCACCAGCAGCAGCACCAAATGCCACAAAGTCTGAGCAACGGGCACAACGCCACTGAGAGTCTCGACAGCAGTACGGGAGGGGGCAGTGAGCAGCCCACAACAAACGCCGGCAATGGCAGCAATAATTCCAGCAGCAACAACACTAATACATCGGTGACAGTCATTGCGCATACTCCGGGTCCAGGTCCACTCTCAATCCAAGAGGTTGGTGCCACCGTCGGCAATGCTGGTCCGCACAATAGCAGCAGTAGTGGCAATGCTACAACTGCACCGATCCAACAGGGTACTGAACAGCGATCGTCAGGATCAGGATCAGGATATAGCATAAACGGCATTCTGGGCCTACAGCATGGCCATCATCTAAGCAATAACAACAACAGCACAAACAACAATAATAATACTACATCGGAGACAAATTGCAAGCGGAAACGAAATGAAGTTCATGGTAAGATTCAATTATGAATGTCACATGACAAAATTAAACAGTGATGAGAGATATATCTATGCGCATCCCAATTTATAAAATACTATATGTGTGAGCATACTTTCATTTCAATAATTATTTGAACTCTTGAAACCGCCTCTCAAAAGCCACTTGCTCCGAGAATAAAACCCTCGATTTGCATATCGTTAAATCTGTTAAGGGTGGGGATTGCAGACGATTGCGTTGAATTGCCGCGAAGTGCTTTGTGGCGATATTAGCGGTATAATCCAACCGCACCCGTCGGCATTATTGCATGTGTCTACGGAATCAAACCCCAAAAACTTGTGTAATAAGATATCATCTGAATTAGGTGATGCTGATGTGAGTGCTGCAACCCAGACAGACAACGGATATCTAATACACTCAGGCGGTATTTTATTTGCGAGTGGTGAAGGAGGCCATTAAACAATTATAATAAAATATGGCATCAGATGGATTTGTAAAAGGAGCACTAGTCGCACTTGTCATTTTCAATATCCACAAATATCGAAATAAAACCACCCAGGCAGCATCTGACGAGTCTAAGTTCAACAAATAATGACGATGTTCCATCGACTGCTTTAGTTTGCTTCCCATATCCCATCGATATCTGAAACAATTACAGAAATACACGAGTCTCGAGCACCAGCAGGTAATAAAAGAGCAATAGACTCCATTCAAAATCATCCCAGACCTCCAGCATCCTTTGGTTGCGCATACTCGTTCATTTTCTCCAGATTTCTTATCGATTCCCTTAGGGACTTCTTTGCAGTCCAAAGTGAATGTTGTACTTAGGCTGGAATTTGTGGCAAATTTGTTCAAATCATTTTGATTTCAGCAAGACAGAATGAAACGAAATATTTGGTCAAAGTGTCGTTACAATTTACGTTTGGGGTTGAAAAGTAGGTGTGACCATTGGGCTTCACCCTCCAGACACGATTACAACAATCATGTCGTGCATCTGTCTATCTTGGGTTCTGGGAGAAAAGCAGAAATACACTTTTATGATGTTTACCAAATTATACAGCAGCAAGCGATTACATGCATACATATGAACATATGTACACACACTGTAATATCAATCTTATGTGTTATGAATACATATGTATTTGTGTTTAGTAATAATTGTAAACACAAAGTTTAGGCTATTACAGTAATTTTGTGGAGACCACTCAAAATATTGTAATCAACTAGGAGCTTGGAAACAACTTTTCAAGGAAACTAATACATGGCTGACATATTTATTTACATTTTTATCCTGCCGTAGTCGACTTTCAATCCGCAAAAGCACTTAAGAGGCACGTGGCGTTTACCGCAGTCAGGTCAGCAACAAAGTAACAGCCGTAATTGAATTGGCATTGCAAAGAGAGGGTTGACATTGCGCCATAGCTGTGTAAGAGAGAGGTAGAGACAGCGTTGGAAGTACCTCCAAACACAGAAATAAAAATTTAGGCATATCATTAAAAGTACATACATATGCAATAATAAGTAATTAACTGAAATATTTACTACATTTTAGATGAAAATCGGGATGTCAACATGCATTCCGAAGACGATGTTAAACGACAGCGCTTGGCTTACGGTGGAGATCAGATATACCCAAATGTAAGTGCCAAAGCTTTTAAACAAATTTTCCAACTTTACTTTAGAATAGTTCAGGCCAGTTATATATAGAAGAATATAAGCTAGGCTACTTTTCTACATTTGAACATGAACCTGCCTGTTATGAATAATGAGAATTAATGTGACGATTACAGTTTTAACAGTTATAAATTTAAATTTGTATAATTCAACACGTTTAGATTTGGTCTGGTAAGTGGTGTATCAAGGATGAACACAAGCTACTCTCAGAGCTGGGTAATTTGACAACAAATAATGGTAGCAGCGCGCCCGCTTACTATGAAGCTCCAAACGGATTTCCAACAAGCACGATTTCATGTGCGGGTGTGGGCAGTGCTGTCGGGAACGATTCGTCTATGTTGTATGATAGCATTGCTACGATATCACAGAGCCAGAGCACTCTATATACCCCCCCTATCGGACCCTCAATTGGTACGTAAATATACAAAAATTATACTTTCGGCATTGTAGTCTACAGTAAGTTAGTCTACATATTATTTTTGTCATATGATTTTTTTCTTATTTTATCATTTCACTTGTGTACCTTTTTTTGAACAAAAACTGTAGGCAATAGTTCGTTGACGCCCCTAGTGCCAATAAGTTTGCAAGACATGAAATTTAATGCAAATATACAGGAACAAACTATATCACCCTTTTATACAGGTAAGAAAATACCCAAACTCCATGTTTAGTCTCGTATGTGCTACTAAAGCAAGCAGACTATCTCTATTCGGTAATGTAAATGCTTAAAGCGCCCTGAAAAAGTCTTTTGATCGTATGCAGGCTAGGTACACCTAGTAAATTGTGTTTCAATTTTCTTCAGGTCATTTTGGTTATAAAAGTTTTGAAGATATGAGTGATTTATCCATGCACCAATGAGTTTATACGGTGTCTTGCACCTTATTTGGATCAGTGTCAAAGAAAAAAAGTAATTGCCTGCCATAAGCAAATTATTTATTATTTTTCAATAATTCCAAAGAGCGATGGTAGGTATATATATTAACCACCAAAATTAATATATGACGCCAATAAACTGGGGTTTCCTAACCTGCTAAGTAGGATTATACAAATGTTGCATACTTAGAGGGGATTTCATTTGGATCAGTCTAAATAAAATAACATATTTGGCGTATAAAAACTTAAATACGAATGTTAATACTTAGTATTATATCCTTTAGCCTTAACAACTTTCTTTCATGGAGGATACCAGCTTCCTGGTAGTTTCAGGGCTGATTTTGCTCCACTCATCCCGCAGAGCATTTTTGAGGTCTTCTTTGCTGGACATTCTGTGCTTCCGGATGTTGTTTTCCAGCAGAGCCCACAAATTCTCAATGACATTTAAATCTGGAGACTGGGCCGGCGGAATTATCATGTGGGGGCAGTTTCTGATGAGTCAGGACTGTACTATCTTGGCCTTATGCTTGGGATCGTTGTCCTGGTTGAACCGGAAAGTACATCGGATTCCTACCTGCTCGGCGCTTTGGAGTAAATTTTCCTTTAGTAAGATGAGGTATACATTCTTGTCCATTGTTGTCTCAATGAACACCAAATTCCCGAATCCGGCTGCCGAGATACATGCCCACACCATGAAACTTTCTCCGCCGTGCTTGACTGTTGCCTTTACGTGTTTGGGATTCAGCTCAGTATTGGGCTGTCCCTACACATAATTCCGTCCGTCAGAGCCAAAAATTTTGAATTTGGACTCATCTGCAAATATAGTAGTGCTCCAGAACTCCAGATTCTTGTCCAAGTGGGTTTTGACGAACGTCATCCTAGTCGCTTTATTTTTTGCGCTTATAAAGGGCTTCTTCCGTGGTACTCGGGCATTGAAGCCATGTTTGCGCAGAACCCTGCGGACAGTATCCACACAGCACTTTTTCCCCATTTCATCCTGCACTTGTTGAGTCACATTTGGAGCCGATAGCTTGGGATTTCCCCTTATTTTCCTGATGATCGCTCGTCCTGTTCGGTGAAAATCTTGTTTGATGCCTTTCTGCCCTTGCTCTCTATCCGATTTTCGTCGACGAAGCTCAGATTGACCATTATAACTATTTGGCGATATGAATATCCGTTTTTGTGGTGTTCCAGGATGAGTTTCCGTAGTTCAATGGTAGTCCGTTTGCCCATAGTCCTTGTTGGCTTATTGCACTCGAGATGCAGGATATAACTAAACTGACTACGAAGGATTGGTCTATTTATACCGAAAATACTCTACCTTAGGTAAAAAATGCGGGTTTTATGACACCCAGGTGTCCACAATGTACCTGATCCAAATAAACTTTCCCCTCAAAATTGGCTACTTTTTTACATAATCCTACCTAGCAGGTGGGAAAACCTCAGTTTATTAGGGTCATCCATTCATATTGGTGGTTAATACATGTACCTACCATCGGTCTTTGGAATTTTTGAAAAATAATGTATAATTATAACACTGATCCAAATAAGGTGCAAGACACTGTATATCTAAATGTAAAAAACTTGGTACTTTCAAAAAAAAATCGAAATCTAAATTATATAAATATTGGAATTCAAAAACTTGTTGATGCTTTATTACTAGGTTTAAGGTAAGCAAATAACTTAACATTACCATGCAGCAGTTTATTTTTGAGATCGAAGATATGTGTCTTTATTGAAATCGTATATATATTGCAGAAAATGATTTAATAAATTCGTAATAACTGTAAATAAGAAAGATATAAATCAAAAGCAACTAAAACAATACTCTTAATGATTTCAATTAGCAATTGCCATTGAAAATGGTAGTTATCCCACAATAACAAGCTTGGATAACAACAATAGTTCCGCAATGGTACGAGGTAATGACGCAAGCGCCGGCAGCTGTAATAATTCACCAAATTTGGTTCCTTCTAACGCTTTACGAGTTGAACAAAATGAGCAAAGCATAGATAGTACTAACCAGCATCTAAAAGAATCTGTCACACATTTGGCGAGGGAAGAAAATGCCAACAATAAGAGTCACCGCAATGATTTAGGAAATCATCGAGGGATCGACATCATCCCCATAACTCATCTTATGCCAGATGCAGTCCAGGATCATCAACAGCAACAGATGTCGAACTCCGGCCCGCTAACAACAGCTAATACCTCATCTCTAATTCTCCTGCAGTCCAGCGCGAATTGCTCATCGGTCGACGGACGGTCTGATGCTGATTCAATTGCTACCAACAGCACGGCAATTTACGCCACACCCACAATGCTCCCCAGTTTTAGCCACTACTCTTCAGGCAAGTTGCTCATTCAAGTCTTGCACTCGTCGCTCATTGCTAGTTCTGTTCTAGCATATCTCGCACAACACTTGGTGGTGGCACTTTAGGTTTGGCTTCAGTCAACATTTTTTTGAAATACAATTAAGATTGAATACTAAGAATCTACGAAGGCACCAACAATCTGAGTGATTTATAGAAAGTACTCGAAAATAAAACGTAGAAACGTTTACTTTTATTATATCTGTACACTTCTTTCGTTATGATGTACTTATGTGAGAATTTTTATTTATCCATAACAACCTCTTTTTTATTTTTCTAAAGAAACATGTTTTTCAATTTTGCTGTGAATGTAATTAAACATTTTTTTTTTAGCGTGTGGATCAGTAGTTCCAAGCGCGGATTACGCCTACAGTCCTGCATATACACAGTATGGTGGTGCTTATGGATCGTACAGTTACGGTACTAGTAGTGGTCTAATCAGTAAGTATCTATAAAGAATACAATTTCATTAATTTGAAGACCACATTCATCCTATTACAGATTCATCTTACTATTATGAAGGTGGTCAAAATCAGGCGTCCCTTAACCAAGATTTGCGCTCACCCCTTGCTGCTACAAGAGCCAACTCGCTGGTGTCCGCAGCCTCGCCAACAGGTAGTGCGTGCACAAAATCAGAAACATCAGATATATTTCTTGTGTAGTGCCTTCACTGATCGGCTATCACAGCACACATTTCATAGAGCAGACATTGTCCAGAAGGAACATGAAAAAGCAATACATTTCGGAAGTTCTTCGCGGATCCAAAGATATATATGAAGCTACGGTGGGTCAAAGCTTATTCGGATCAGTGTCAAAGAAAAAACGTAATTGCCTGCCATAAGCTAAGCATTCATTATTTTTCAAAAATTCCAAAGACCGATGGTAGGTACATGTATTAACCACCAAAATTAATATATGACCCCAATTCACTGGGGTTTCCCCACCTGCTAGGTAGGATTATGGCAGGCAATTACGTTTTTTCTTTGACACTGATCCGAATAAGCTTTGATCCACTGTATATGTAACACTAAGACGTTATTATCTTGAAGTAGACAAAATATAGTTAGTGAATGCTAACAGTCTGACATCAGAGTCCGTTGTTGGTATTCTATCTGTGACGATATACAGAAGACGAACTGAACTCAACGAGAACAATTCTCATACTATAAGTTAATTTGCATTTAATAATCGGTTTATATATAGGTACGTATAAGCGCTCTAAAGTATTGCATTTTATAATTTTGGGAGAACGATGGCACACCGAAGTTAATTACCCTTGAGCTGGTAACTGTTGGGGTTGGGTTCGGAAATCAAAGAAAAAACAAATTGTTCATACCTCATCGTTTCACCGATTTTTTCCAGTGAAATCTTTTTGAAATAATGATTCGATACGCTTGAATCGTCATCGTCGGCGTATCTTTCAATGCTTAACACGACATCATTTGAATACCCTGTGCAAGAGTATAATATATTAGAAAACTCAACGTCAAACGATTAAATGTACATACATACACACACATACTACATACATGCATATGTTGTGGCTTACTTATTAACTACACATACCTAACAAGAATAAATATTGAAACCAAAATCTTTACTAAGGGAAACTCAACCAAAAACTATAAATACAAGTTTTTCGAAAACTTTTAAATTATGTATTTTATAAGATAGATATAAATATACGTATATACTATAGAAGATTCATCTATGTAAACATTAGTTACTTTACTTGGGAATATTGTATATATGTTTGTTATAATTGTACATAGAGATGGTATGAATGCGAGTGTTATTTTAATTATAGCAATATCATAGGCAATATATTTTCTGTTTGATTACAAGAAAAGAAAAAGAATAACTATAAGCAAACCCATGTTTGAGTTAAGCCTTATATATTTGACATAACTCCAGCAATTGCCGCTCTTCTAGAACTACAACCTGCACAATAGAAATCGCCCGTTAACAAGTGAAGTAAAATCCAATAAAAATGCTGTTGTTCGAACAGGGACATTCTAATCTAAAATTGTAATTTATTTTATTTATATACAGAAATAATTTTGTAATAATAATGATATAGTGTATTTTAGTGCCCGTGTGTACATCGAACTGTATTTGTACTCGTAAATGTAATTAATTGATAACGGAATACAATAGTCTTATAAGAAAGCACATACCAAATTTTGTATGAATAAGTACACGCATCATCAATTAGTAAAACCAGATTGCGCATTTCCGTTAAGGGGTTAGTTGTTTTCATTCAATCCTCGGAGGTAATTCTTGTCTCCCTTTCATATTTGAAGAATTCCCAGTATAATAAAGAATAAATGCTCTGCAAAAACTCTATATTTTTACAGTAACCTTGGGATGCTGCGTCAATAATGCAAGAGACTTTTTGTTATAACAACCAAATAAGAAAATTTATTCAAAAGGTTGAAAAATGTAAAATAGCTTTTACAAAAGTTTGACAACATAACTAACAAAAATTGAGTACTTAACACACATTTCTATTGATAAGCAAATAAAAGTTTTTGTTTCATAAAATTCACACTACGTTTCTGTTGTTATGGTGCTATCAAATCATTTTTTACTTTTGACATATTCAAAATAAGTATAAATGCAATTTTAGAAAGATAAATTAAGCATAACCGGCCGGTAAGGTTTTCTTGCTGTGCATTTAAACACATAAGCTCATAAACGGCTCCAAGCAGTTGTTTCTTCACACATCAACAATATCGAAACAATATATATTATGTTCAGCTGTAAAGTTTGATGTTGCTCTTGTTAAGTATAAGCACAACACTAAAATTAAATCAATTTTCAAACTTTACTTTCTGTCAAAAAATAGAAAGAAAAACGATTGTATTAATTGAATTATTCCTTTGTAAAATGTAATTTGCTGTCTCCTTGCGTCACAATTTAGAAATTTGAATATAATTGACTGCTGATGCTGATGCTTACAATGATGTAGATGTACAGTTTTGTATTTGCTAAGAACTCTGATGGCGCGATCTGGTTTATTTTCGTATGTACATGCTTACATACCTAGTAAATAAGATTAATTCATAATTCAAACTATATGTAAAATACTTGCATATTAGATTTAAATAAAAGTGAAGGTACAAAATGTATCAAAGATAATTTCAAAATACAATTGATTACACACATATACGGACATAGATATTTAAACAGTGACTAGTTATGGATAATATTCGACGGCTTACAAAAGTTGTAATTAAACTAATGGGAAGGAAAAAACTCACTCTCTCTTGTGGTTTATTTACATATGTGTCTGGTTTATAAATTAAAAAGGCAAAATAATTTAATTCTATATGTGTTGTACAAGTTGCACTTATTTTACTAGAAGAGGATGACACGTCGGTGGAAAAAGTGCCATTTAGTGCCATCGGCAAACTCCCAGTCAGCATCACTCACTGCGGGCCCCTTCAAAATGCCTCTTCAGGCACCATTTTTCGTGCGGTTGTTCGCACACATTTTCTTATAGTAAGTTTGGCTGTCGCGCAAAGAATCCCACGCGAATTTGCATTAATTGGCTGAAAGTCAAATAAAAGTGAGTTAATCTGTATAATGTATGTACGTTTTAATGTAACTTATTTGCCTCTTGCAGCTCCGCACCTACTTCTTTCCATGAACTCTTTACTGCAGCGATGTCACAATGTTTTTTATGCGTGAGCACCCATATTTGTTTTCTCGCTTCTACGGCCTTTATAAGTTTTATTTTTTCCTATTAAAATAATTAATTGAACATATTTTTTGTAGTTTTCTATTCCATTTTAATGCACTTAAAATTCACTTGGTTTAATGGTGGTTTGCCGATAGCCACCCTCAAAGTATATCAAATTCATTACTTTAACACCGTCGAACAGCTGTTTACAAAATCCCTACAAGTAAACAGTGAGTTAACAGTGTGGAGTCCAGTTTTTTGTACTTGTAACAAATCGACTGCGTGCGATGAATCGATAAGTAATTGTATAAGAGCCAGGCTAGTATGACCATTGCAAATTTGTAAGATATCGAACGCATACGATTGATCGACTAATAATATTTTAAACCAGACCGATGTAATCGTTCTGAATGTTTAAAATAATACGACTACAGCCATACCTCGCTATACGGCCGCTCTTTATACGGTATTTCGCTACAGCGGCCCTCTTCAATTAAGGCACGTTTTCGATTTACGGCCTAAAATGTTTAGCAATAACGGCAAAAAACGATCCTGACTTCGAGGAATTAACTCAGCCATTAGCTGTTATAAATCACTGAAGTATGAAATATACAAACAATGTTCGAAAATTTTTTCAAGACAGGCCTATCCTTACCAGCGCAAAATTATGACGACAGTGATCTACAGGATACCATTTCTTCATCGTCTTCAGATTAAAGCCATTTTAAAAAAAATTATGTATGTTCACATACACAGATTTTATGTAACATAAAGTTATTTAATTTTTGTTTATAGATTGTTGTTGAATTTTTGAGTCTGTTATTATTTTTATGTGCAAATGTATGTAGTTGTTATGTATGTATTTTTGATTTAAATGAAATAAAAAGATAAAATGCATTTTGAATGATAAGCAATTTTACATATTTAGCAAATTTGGAATCGATCCCATTGAATTTGTATGAATTTGTATTAGAATAATTAGGTATGGGTGTATTAGTAAATGCATACATACCTTTGCATGATAATGAATTATTTGCATAGTTGAATTTGGAGCCCTGTGTGGCTTAATATAAATAGTTTGTTGTTAGTCGTATTTACATAACCACATTTCAGCGTTTAAGCATATTACAAATATAATTAAATACAATATTTGTTAAAAACAATTTTTGGTATGCCATGAACCACTGTTACAGTGTTGCATATTGGCATGCAGCTCAGGACAGCTGATTGCAGTCAAAAGATTAGCAACACTAACTGATGCTTATAATATATTAAAAACAAAATGCATACATTGCGACATTTTTCTTTATTCCCTTAAAATAACTGGAGAGCGCAAGTGCAGCACAAGGTGTGACACCAGCCAGATCCAGTTCCATCTGCATCAGCGTGATGCATAGCAGCCATGGAGTGGACCAGGCGAAGCAATAGCAGCCGCCGAATTTTGAGGCAAGCGATGAATCCAGTTCAAGAACTGCCAAAGGCTGCAGCGGGCACAACGACTCCCCACTGTGGCACATCAGAATTGAACAGCCAACAGAGGGGCACACCCATGCAGCGCAGAAACACGATGCAGGAATCACAAGGGAGGAAGCATGTCATTCGCACATGTTGTAGGTGAGTAAGTGTGCGCGTTTATATGGCAGAAAAACAGGATGTACAAATTTAATTTTGCTTTGTTCACTTCATAGCTGCACACAAGGGCCACGCAAATTGTAGTGCTAGTCCGATCCAGATCCAGGAGTAGCAGCGCTGTGCATAAAAGAAGCAAAGTGAAAGTTGCTTCAGTCGCCGAGTGCAGGTCCAAGGACACAGCAGAAACGGCAGTCGCGCGTGAATGGAGCAGGAATCAGCCGTGGATCGGCCAAACAATAGCAGCCATCAATTAACAATAGTATAAGTGCCGGAAATCGCATGTAAGCGCATCAGACCAGGTCATGCATGGTGCAGGTGAGTGTGTGAGATTCGCATTTTGGAAAAAAACAAAATGCTTATAATAAACATCTTGATTTTAGCCTTTTTGACATTGCATCCAAGGCCACACAGGAGAGAAGAGCTGTAGCTTAACAACAATCACCAACCAGGAAAGGTGTGATCCTGATGAGCTATGCCGCCTTATGAAGCCGCCGAAAATTGAAAGCCCACAATTCAGTCATTAGCAGCTATGCAGCAAGTAAAAAGGATCTGAGGAGAAAATAAAACAGAAAGAATTCGTTAAAAAAAAATTAAAAACAAATTCGTATTTTCAACTTTTGATGCAGAATTTATATAAATGTATAAAAAGGGCTTCATAATGTTGAAGGAATTTCGAACTTTTGACAATTATTGGCGAAGATATGTAACGCCAACGTTTGGAGAAAACCCCAAACTATGACTAACTTGGCACACCACGACTTGGAGTAGTAGTGTGGCGAGCGGAATCCTGGATGGTTAGCGGCGGAGGACTCTACTGGGGTAACTCGTGCAGGGAGGTGCGGGTGGGTTCTTGCTTTATCCGGGAACTCCTTTGCCGTCATCATTTTAAGTTTTTTAGAGTCCATTTAAAATTTTTTTTGGGAGTATAACTGCAACATCAACACATTCAAAGACATGACCAAACTCCTGACCCAAAAGGTGGAGTTTAGCATGGGGGTCCAAAAGTATGCGGGAAGCGCTGCGGTTTCGTTGGCTTCGGTTGTTGGTTTCGGGGTGCGGGTTGTTGTTTATCCCGCTAACGCGCTCTATACCCACCCAACCAATTGGACTCAAAAGCAAATCTAGGTGGTTCACTCAAGTCACATCCCGGCCAGTAGGACACATAAACGTTTACTGATTCATTTTCCTATATTTACCAAACTTCATATATATTTTCTTATAATTAAATGCATATGTTGTAATTTCCTTACGCTCAGCTATTCAGCGTTAAGTAAACAGGAAGACGATATTTGATTGTTGTTGATGGATTTTTATTTAAGACAACGACGCGACTTATTTGGCGGTCTGAAACGAAGTGCTATTACATGGTATGATGAAATTCATTTTTGACGAACGAGCAGAGTTGCCAGATCGTTATATTACATTCGCATGGTTGCCAGATTGTTACATTGTATTATGTTTACATTTTGCAACACGCCCTCTCAAAGTAACAATCGTGATGTTCTTAAATACTGGTGACGCCCAATGAAGAGATGCAACCGTGATGCTTGGTACTGCTTAGACCCTTCGTTAGGACATCTGCTGGCATTTGCTCCGTCTGCATATAGTCAACTTGGATGTCGCCTCTCTGGTGCATCTGCTGGATGAAGTGGTGGCGCACATCGATGTGTTTTGTGCGTGGATGAAAACCAAAACCTTTAACCAGTTTTTGAGCGCTTTGGTTGTCGTTCAGGAGCTGAACCGAATCACATCTTCTGCCAATTCGATTGAGTATAGCCTTTAAGTATAAGGCCTCCTTGGTTGCTTCGCTCATTGCCAAGTATTCAGACTCTGTGCTTGACAAAGCGACGGTGCGTTGTTTCCTTGCCTCCCAACTTATAGCGGCACCTGCTAACATAAACGCCTGTCCAGAATATGATCGCCTGTCGGTCAAATTTGCGCCCCAGTCAGCATCGACGACTCCGTATAAATCTTCACCTGTTCGTTTGAATAACAGGCCGAGCTGTTTGGTACCGCTTAGATACCGAAGAATACGCTTTGCCGTCTTCCAGTGTTCGACATTGTAACATGAGTTAAACTGACTCATGAAACTCACGGCGTACGCAATATCTGGACGAGTTGTGACTGAAAGAAACATAAGAGAGCCAATTAAGTTCTGGTAGGGGTACCTTCTCATTTCGGCTTCATCGACGTCTTCTGGTCGCTTCAAAGTACATTTCGCTTCAATGGGTGTTAATGCCGGCTTGCATTCAGTCATCCCGAATCTTTTCAACAAGGCTCCAATGTACTTTTCCTGTGCAAGGAATACCCGGTGCTCTTTCAGATCCTGCTTGAATTCTATGCCCAGACAGGTTTTCACTTTGCCGAGATTTTTCATCTCAAATGCTTCTCCGAGGATTTCTTTGGTCTGCTGCAACCAATCCGGATGATTTGACGCCAACAGCAAATCATCTACGTATATGGATACTAGGAGAATCTTCTTCTCCTGCCGTTTGACGAACAGACATGGGTCCTGCTTCGTGGGCTCTAATCCAACCTCTTGTAGCTTCGTCGTGAGTCTACAATACCAGCGCAGTCCGGACTGGCGTAATCCATATAGTGCCTTCTTCAATAAACAAACAGGGCTTCTTATTGATGACAGCGCCGCGCGCCATTCCGCTATTGTCTGCGAGTACTCCGCTCGAGGTGAATCCTGCTTCGTTCCAATTGATTTGCCCGATTCTAACTTTTCCATGAAATCATTGAAGCTCTCTGGTACCTCCATATATACACTCTCTTCGAGCTCGCCATTTAGGTAGGCTGTGACCACGTCCATTTGATGTATCTCCATATCAAGTTCCGCTGCCATGGCCACCAAGAGTCGGACTGATGTGAATCGAGCTACAGGTGAATACGTTTCATGAAAATCTTCTCCAGGTCTTTGTGCGTATCCTTTAGCGACTAATCGCACTTTCTTTTTTCCTGAAACGGTACCGTTGTCTTTTGTCCGAAACACCATTTTACTACCTATGATCTTCCGATCCTTAGGGCGTTCCACCATCTCCCATGTTCCGTTGTGTATCTGCGCAAGAAATTCATCTTCGATTGCCTTTGTCCAACTGACGCTGTCCTCGTGGCTTTTCGCCTCTTTCAGTGTAGTTGGATCATCTGTCGCAGCCATGAATGCCATTTCGCATTCCTCGAATGTCTCGCTTGAGCTGCTCTGCTCGTCGCTGCTGTTGACTTGTGCCGGTAGTTGATATATTTTCCGTGGCCTACCACGCTGGCCGGTCCTCTCGATTTTGGGACGCCCTCTGCCACGCTGCTGCTCAACTGGCTTCTGCTTGGGTCGCTCAAGTGAACTGTTATCGTCGCTGGTAGATCCATCACAAGGTTTACTCGTGATATTGATGCCAATACTTCCGTTTGAGCTCTGATCCCAGTCGTAGAACTCAGCGTACTCGCTTTTGAAACCTGGAACATTCAAAAACTTGACATCTTTGCTTACTATTACCTTACGCTTTTCAGGTAAATATACTCGATATGCCTTCGAGGTAGTTGAGTAGCCGACCATTATGCATTCTTCTGATCTTGATTCAAATTTACCCTTATTCGAACCCTTTATTAATGCATATGCCTTTGTACCAAATATACGTAAATACGCCACTGTAGGAATTTTCTTCGTCCAGTAAGTATAGGGAATATCACCAGATAGACCCCGCGTTACACATCTGTTTCTGATGTAACATGCTGTATTTACTGCTTCTGCCCAAAAGGATGGAGGCGCCCCAGATTGCTTCATCATACAGCGTGCCATGTC
The DNA here is from genome assembly GCA_035041375.1 of Drosophila conformis. Taxonomy (NCBI): domain Eukaryota; kingdom Metazoa; phylum Arthropoda; class Insecta; order Diptera; family Drosophilidae; genus Drosophila; species Drosophila conformis. Next base: position 1,011,437 of record JAWNLE010001377.1, read on the forward strand.
GACCAGGGTACGGTTCTTTCTTTCTGCCAAGCCATTCTGCTGTGGCGTGTGCGGTGTTGTGAGGCGTCTCTGGATTCCGTTGACCTCCATGTACTTGTCGAACTCTTTGTTGCAGTACTCAGTCCCGTTGTCTGACTGAAGTGCTTTAATCTTCTTACCCGTGAAGTTCTCTGCTGCAGCTTTATATACTTTAAAAGCTTCCAATAAATCTGACTTCTGTTTAAGAAAGTGAACTTCACAATAGCGCGAATAGTCATCTATAAAAGTTGCGAAGTATTTACATCCTCTCAGGGATTGCGTTCTCATTGGGCCGCATACATCGCTATGAACTATTTCCAATGGTTCACTCGTACGTTTTTCTTTTCCACTTTTATAAATGCTTGCAGTTTGCTTTTCGCTTATGCAAATTTCGCATTTCGACAATTTTCCATTCTCGCATACTTTCATGCCATAGGCTTTACCACTTTTAGCCATCCATTTCAAATCGCTTTCATTCAGGTGTCCCATTCTATAATGCCATAGATCAAGGTCGTTTTGACCACCATGAATTATACTATTCACTTGATGCTTTTCGCCATTCAAGTAGTACAAGTTACCGTATCTTTGCGCACGTAGCCGAATTTCGTTATTTTTCATAACAAGTGCTTCATTTTTCCGAAAAAGAACTTCAAAACCATTGTCTGTGATTTTGGAAACCGACATCAAACTTTGGCGCAAATCCGATACATAGAACACATCTTTCAGCGTTACGTCAGCCCGTTGCTGCTGCTTCTTAACTGGGACTTTAACATTACCAATGCCACTAATCCGTGTGGTCTTATTGTTTGCCAAATGCAAAGTCTTTTCGACTTTTGCAATATCGGTGAACATGTTCTTATTTGAACTCATGTGTGCCGTGCATCCACTATCGAGGCACCACAAACCATTTTTTTCATCGGCAGAAAAGGCCATCTCTAACGCGTTTAGCGAAAGCTCATCGTTTTCTGCTGTACCTGCACTGTTCTGTTCATTTGTTTTGCACTTCATGTTCAGTTCACTCTTGCAGTTCATTTTCTGTTCACTCTTCTTCTTCGTGTTCATTTGACAATTTCGCGCCAAATGCCCAATCTTACCGCAGCTGAAATATTTTCTGTCCTCGCGCTGCACTTTATCGCTTCTTTCTGCTTTGCTATTTCTCTTTACGTCTTTCCGACGACTAGCGAACATTGCATTTTGCTCTTCGCGATCCACGTTATTTTTACGCGCTTCTGATTCTTCCTGAATTTTGACGCGGAGCACATCGAGGTGGGGCAAGTCATCTCGTCCTTCCATCGTGCATCTGAATATTTTATAAGAGTCAGGCAAACTGTATAGCAATAAAATTACTAACATATCGTTTTCAACCGCGACACCAATTTCTTTCAATTTTTTCACTGCGTCGAAAAAATCATTCACATGTTGGCGCGCACAAGCGCCTTCATTCATTCGCGACAATATCAATCGTTTTAGCAGGCTTGCTTTTCGCACTGGCCCTTTTGATTGAAATGTCTCCTGCAATTTCAACCAGCATTCCTTCGCCGAATTGCAATCTTCGATTATAGCCAACTCCGATGGGCTAATCGACAACAATATGTCCGCGCGCGCCTTCTCATCATATGTTTTCCATATAGCTCGCTCTGCCACATTTTCTGGGCAAATCTTCATTCCATCGACATACTGCCATAGTTGCTTTTCACTAATATGGCACGCATCTGCAGTTTCCACGTGTCGTAGTTCTCCGCACACAATGGCTCAATCTTAATAAATGCGCCTGCCATTTTTCACAGCTTCGCACTTTATTATCCACGTGTTCCTATTTACTTATCACTGGGCCCATAACCTGTTGTAATTTCCTTACGCACAGCTATTCAGCGTTAAGTAAACAGGAAGACGATATTTGATTGTTGTTGATGGATTTTTATTTAAGACAACGACGCGACTTATTTGGCGGTCTGAAACGAAGTACTATTACATGGTATGATGAAATTCATTTTTGACGAACGAGCAGAGTTGCCAGATCGTTATATGACATTCGCATGGTTGCCAGATTGTTACATTGTATTATGTTTACATTTTGCAACCTCGAAATCATTTTAACCTGGCTATTCACAGGCGTAAATACTCGCATCTTATGCGTATTTGATCGGAGATGGGCGCTCCACTTTGATGATGTTATTTGCTCATTGCATGCGGTACATAGTTTGGAGTGAGTCGATGCTGATGGTCTTGACGAGTTGATGATGTTGGTGAAGGTGGTGGGGGTGATGTTGTAGTTGGTGGCGGTGATGGGGTTGATGGCGAAGTTGGTGTTGTTGATGCTGCTGGAGTTGTCAATGGTGGGAGTGATGTTGTCAATGAAGATGTTGCTGGAGTTGGTGAAGGTGGTGGGGGTGATGTTGTAGTTGCTGATGGTGACGGGATTGATGGCGAAGTCGGTGAAGGTGGCGGGGGTGATGTTGTCGTTGGTGATGGCGATGGTGGTGGGGGTGATGATGTCGTTGGTGATGGTGGAGTCAGTGTTGTCATTAACCAAATACGTTGAATGATTAAAATAATTAGGGCGGCTCTGACCTTGAGCCAAGTTACTCCGGGCAATATATTGGATGCCCTCGAAGGAGTTGGTGGAGTTGATCTTCTTAGCGGCCATTTTTAATATTTTTTATTCTGTGAAGCACTTTATTAACACAAAACGAAGTCTTATTATTGTTTTTCACTGTGGTCACACAAACACGATGTTTTTAATTTTGTTACCACTTTGAAAATTTATTTAATTTTAGTTTTTTTGCTTTTTCACTTTATTAGCACAATAAGAAACTTTTATTTTTGGTAACCGTTTTGTTAACAAGACGAAAGAGTTGCCGATTCAAGTGTTCGAAAACTACTAAGGTTTTAGAAATATGAACTATGATGAAGCTTAAGAAATCATTATAAGGAGGGTCACTCAAACAGAGTGCACTGTAAAAAGGGAGAGAGCCGAAAACACACACAAAAAGGTAGCAGCACGTGTCAAACGTACGTGCGAAGTACCTACTTAAGATCAATTTACGACAATAATACTATAATTATGATGTGGGAAAACATTAGGTGGGAGGTGTCCTACGAGTTATAACCAATGACAACGAAGGTGCGAAAAGAGAACCGAAAACATTTTTACACTGATCAATGAACTCACCCTCAAAAAATCAAAAAACATGTACCTGCACACTTGTGCTGTAGCTGGTAACCAATCTTCCACTATATTCTAGCATACCTTGCTCACAATCTCCTCCTTAAAAAACACACAATCACGTACGCACACACAAGTGCGGTAGCTGGTAACCGATCTTCCACTATATTCTAGCATACAGGTTAAGTAGTAGGAGATTGGGCATTCTAACTCAGGAAGTCCTAATCGTTTTTTTTATTGCTTTCGATTTTTAATTGCTTCATTATAACACATAACTTATTGCTTTTGGGTGGGGGAGTGACAGGTGTGTGACCTTTTTTGGAAAAATGAGTGGTTTTTGATCACGTGCGTGACATTTATGATCGAAGGGTATAGATTTATGGATGACCCTTTTTTTATTAGGGGTTAGAGTAAGGTGGATGATCACTAGCGCACTTGTGTGTGCGTACGTGATTGTGTGTTTTTTAAGGAGGAGATTGTGAGCAAGGTATGTAACCTGTAACCTGTATGCTAGAATATGAGGATCACTCGCGCACTTGTGTGTGCGTACGTGTTTGTGTTTTTTAAGGAGGAGATTGCGAGCAAGGTATGTAACCTGTAACCTGTATGCTAGAATATAGTGGAAGATCGGTTACTAGCTACCGCACAAGTGTGCAGGTACATGTTTTTTTATTTTTTGAGGGTGAGTTCATTGATCAGTGTAAAAATGTTTTCGGTTCTCTTTTCGCACCTTCGTTGTCATTGGTTATAACTCGTAGGATACCTCCCACATAATGTTTTCCCACATCATAATTATTGTATTATTGTCGTAAATTGATCTTAAGTAGGTACTTCGCACGTACGTTTGACACGTGCTGCTACCTTTTTGCGTGTGTGTTTTCGCCTCTCTCCCTTTTTACAGTGCACTCTGTTTGAGTGTCCCTCCTTATAATGATTTCACATTAATTTGAAATAATAGCCTGTTCTGATTTGTATGAAGTCTGCAGGTATACAAATCAGAGCAGGCTATTATGGTTAAATAAAAAAATTTTTTTTTTTGGTTATGTTTTCATAATATAATTTATTGCTTATTTTTACAGTATATTTTTAAAGATAAATGTATATATATATGTATATTAAAATGTATTATTATTATTAATATCCATTTTGTTGAACCTCTTTCTTAGGCTAGTGTATTGAAATATAAGACGATCCAGTTTTCTTTTATATGATACAAAGTAGTGACAAGCACATGTATCAGCTCCTTCTGTTGCATCATTCGAGGACCATGAGCACACCGTCAAGTGCTTTCCATATTGTGATTTAATAAGACGTAGTTTCATACTCTAAGAAATATTCTCGTATTCCTCAAGCAGTTTGCGTGCTCAGGAAAAATCACATCCTCAAACTCCTTGAGGAAATCATCAATTTTCTTCACATTTGTTTTAAATCCAAAATTCGAAATTAGACCCATAATGTGGTGTGTGTTCTTCAAAAGCAGAAATGTAACTAAAGAATTATTTTTACTTTATTTGTAAAGAGCCTATACTTGTGTCACTTTCTTTTGTCTGATACTGGTTTACATCTTTTTTTATTTCTTTTCCCATCTTTCTTGAAATTTCAAAACATAACCGAGTTAGATCAATTTCTGCTTCATGTCCATACGATGCACCTAAATCTAAAAGTTGTATATCGTATTTTCCCATCTTTGAACATTTAGGGATAATATAATTATAATATATATTACAAATTTGATTTTTCAGCAACGTGTTCCAACATAAGAATGATGTTAAAAATATTCCCAATCTTATGAAGGCTCTCCATGACTCACTATCAAACTCAATTTTATTACCATATTGATTTAAAATTAATATGCATTGCTTATCTGATTTTCTAATTTTAAAATGACACTTTATGCTCTCAATCTTGGGATTATCCATTAATGTATCAGGCATCAAGAATTCAAACTGCTCAAGCCTTAACTGGATATATTCCCTAAATGTTAATAATTGAAGCCATTCCTCTTTTCCAAATCCAATGAAATTACGCTTATGTTGCTGCATCCAAACCATTGGTGTAAATCGTCTAGTTGTTGAGAAGCCACACTTTAATTTTAATTGTAGATTAACAAAATACTCAAATCCAAAAATGATTTCATGATCTTGTGTTTTTCTCGAATTTCTAGATTTTGTTAGCTGAAGTGTGTCCATATCGATTGAAAAGTTGGCTCAAACTAACTTGAAATTGAATTGTGAGCGCTATTTAAGGTGGAGAGTCTAGCTCATGATTCACAGTACATTTTATACATTAAACACGAAATGATTAAGATAGACAGAAGCTCGTGTGTTCTTCTTGACTTCCAGTATATATTTGGAAATGAGAGACAGATTTTTATAAAAGAATTGGCCTTCATGCAAGCTGGATCAATCGTACCGAATTTCTACCACTTCAAGCCTCCCTATGACATAAAAGAGCTGGATGAAATAACTAGAAAAACCCTAAAAATAACTAAACAGTATGTTGATGCCTTGGATTGGAGTGAAGGAGACATTTCTTATTTAAGCCTTGGTGATATATTAAGTCCATTAAATAGTTTCGCTTCAGTTATTGTACGAGGTAGAGCTAAGAAACAGTTTTTAACTAAATATTTAACTACAAAAATAATTGATTTAGAACTAGATCAAAGCTTAACTCACTGTCAAAACTTTTTCACAAATTGCAGAATACATAAGAAAATATCAAACCAATGTGCTCTAAACAATTTATTTAAACTCTTTGTAATCTTAGAAAGTTCTAATTTTGAAATATATGGAAATTAAATTCTGTTTACACCATCATGTTCCTAAATAATAAACACACTCAATTATAAATTTGAAGTTTTTCTTTATTCATTTTAACCATTAGATCTACATCACACTTATATTAAAGTTCATAATAAAATCTAATACAACTCGAGCGTTTCTTAAGGCGCATACACCTTTATTTTGATGGGACCCACAGTCGGAGAAAACATTAAATTTCAGCCCATCTAATCGTGGACATCCATTTTCTTCAATGTTCACTACACAAGTCCTTAGAAATTTTTCAAGAAACTTTTTCTTTGTATGTCCCTTCGTGATTACGCTCATATTATTAACAAGGTCACGAAGATAATTTCTAACTTTTAAAAAGCTATCAGTTCCATCATTCCAACAGAGATTGTGTTGATTTCTAGTTAACCATATTGCCGTTTTACGCGCCTTCTTATTTAATCTGAGAAAATCATATGGTGGTTTTATAAGATAATGAACGTCTTGGTAATAATCATTTTTAAAAACTAGTGCAATTTCTTTTAATATAAAATAGTTGTCGGAGGCAGCAGCAGCCAACAACCAATTAATTATAAGTATCGATAAGTAACGTAGCTTCGTAACGTCATCGCTTGCCCATCGCTAATCTTTGTCTTTGCATTCTTTTGTCTTCGCCTTGCACATGCAAGCTCATCTAACTCACTCTCGATTTAGCACTCGTCGATCGTGCATGGGCAAGCGGAGCACGCGCATCAAATCAAACATACAAACATACATACATACAAACATACAAACGCAACACGTGCATCGCTTTAAATCAAATATATTAAACCATGTAATTCAACAAACACATAAAACACACTCCACTGTAAATAAAACCCATACATGTCAATAGAATAAATAGTGACATTTATAATATACGCAAATAGAGTGAACATTGTATAAATAGTGAATTAAATCACAACCATATGAAGGAAAATAATGTAAAGCTATCGTGTATTACATTAATTAAAATAAATCACGCAAAATTAATAAAACTCAATTTCAAACATAGGTGAGCGTGAAAAAGGCGATGTCCTCAAAACATTTGGTGACCCCGACGTGATTTTTGTTTTAATTTCTGTCATGTGTTGTGTCATTTGAAGTGCAAGTGAAAGGTTATTAACTATCGTGCTTAATAATCAATCTAAGCGTCTTCTGCATAATTCGATGCAGAGACCAACAAATACGCTCGCACACATACTAACATTTTCGATCTCGTTTTCATTACGTGCGTCTTCTGCATAATTCGATGAAAAGACCAACAAATACGCTCGCACACATACACACACATTCGCAGTTTCTCTCATGTGTTGTGTCATGTAAAGTGGAAGCGAAAGATGATTAACAATTGTGGTTAACAATAAATCTAAGCGTCTTCTGCATAATTCGATGCAAAGACCAACAAATACGTTTGCAATTTATACACACATTCGCAGTTGAATCTCTCATGTGCCGTGTCATGTAAAGTGGAAGCGAATGATGATTACCAATTTGGATAACATATAAATCTAATCATCATCCTTATAATGTTGTTGTTAAGATTACAAATATTTTGCACACATCACATCATTTGCATTTCTCCATGTGTAGTGTCATGTAAAGTGGAAGCGAAAGATGATTAACAATTTGGTTAACAATAAATCTAAGCGTCTTCTGCATAATTCGATGCAAAGATCAACAAACACGCTCGCACACATACACACACATTCGCAGTTTCTCTCATGTGTGTTGTGTCATGTAAAGTGCAAGTGAAAGATTATTAACTATCGTGTTAATAATCAATCTAAGGCGTCATTTGGAATTCTCATGATGCCGGGGTGGCAATTTTTACCAATTTTGGAAAATATGAAATTTTTCAATTCATCCTTATAATGTTGATTTTTCTTTTTGCCGCCATATTTTTTGATTTCTGCATGTATGGCGTCATTTGGAATTCTCATGATGCCGGGGTGGCAATTTTTACCAATTTTGGAAAATATGAAATTTTTCAATTCATCCTTATAATGTTGATTTTTCTTTTTGCCGCCATATTTTTTGATTTCTGCATGTATGGCGTCATTTGGAATTCTCATGATGCCGGGGTGGCAATTTTTACCAATTTTGGAAAATATGAAATTTTTCAATTCATCCTTATAATGTTGTTTTTTCTTTTTGCCGCCATATTTTTTGATTTCTGCATGTATGGCGTCATTTGGAATTCTCATGATGCCGGGGTGGCAATTTTTACCAATTTTGGAAAATATGAAATTTTTCAATTCATCCTTATAATGTTGATTTTTCTTTTTGCCGCCATATTTTTTGATTTCTGCATGTATGGCGTCATTTGGAATTCTCATGATGCCGGGGTGGCAATTTTTACCAATTTTGGAAAATATGAAATTTTTCAATTCATCCTTATAATGTTGATTTTTCTTTTTGCCGCCATATTTTTTGATTTCTGCATGTATGGCGTCATTTGGAATTCTCATGATGCCGGGGTGGCAATTTTTACCAATTTTGGAAAATATGAAATTTTTCAATTCATCCTTATAATGTTGTTTTTTCTTTTTGCCGCCATATTTTTTGATTTCTGCATGTATGGCGTCATTTGGAATTCTCATGATGCCGGGGTGGCAATTTTTACCAATTTTGGAAAATATGAAATTTTTCAATTCATCCTTATAATGTTGATTTTTCTTTTTGCCGCCATATTTTTTGATTTCTGCATGTATGGCGTCATTTGGAATTCTCATGATGCCGGGGTGGCAATTTTTACCAATTTTGGAAAATATGAAATTTTTCAATTCATCCTTATAATGTTGATTTTTCTTTTTGCCGCCATATTTTTTGATTTCTGCATGTATGGCGTCATTTGGAATTCTCATGATGCCGGGGTGGCAATTTTTACCAATTTTGGAAAATATGAAATTTTTCAATTCATCCTTATAATGTTGATTTTTCTTTTTGCCGCCATATTTTTTGATTTCTGCATGTATGGCGTCATTTGGAATTCTCATGATGCCGGGGTGGCAATTTTTACCAATTTTGGAAAATATGAAATTTTTCAATTCATCCTTATAATGTTGATTTTTCTTTTTGCCGCCATATTTTTTGATTTCTGCATGTATGGCGTCATTTGGAATTCTCATGATGCCGGGGTGGCAATTTTTACCAATTTTGGAAAATATGAAATTTTTCAATTCATCCTTATAATGTTGTTTTTTCTTTTTGCCGCCATATTTTTTGATTTCTGCATGTATGGCGTCATTTGGAATTCTCATGATGCCGGGGTGGCAATTTTTACCAATTTTGGAAAATATGAAATTTTTCAATTCATCCTTATAATGTTGATTTTTCTTTTTGCCGCCATATTTTTTGATTTCTGCATGTATGGCGTCATTTGGAATTCTCATGATGCCGGGGTGGCAATTTTTACCAATTTTGGAAAATATGAAATTTTTCAATTCATCCTTATAATGTTGATTTTTCTTTTTGCCGCCATATTTTTTGATTTCTGCATGTATGGCGTCATTTGGAATTCTCATGATGCCGGGGTGGCAATTTTTACCAATTTTGGAAAATATGAAATTTTTCAATTCATCCTTATAATGTTGATTTTTCTTTTTGCCGCCATATTTTTTGATTTCTGCATGTATGGCGTCATTTGGAATTCTCATGATGCCGGGGTGGCAATTTTTACCAATTTTGGAAAATATGAAATTTTTCAATTCATCCTTATAATGTTGATTTTTCTTTTTGCCGCCATATTTTTTGATTTCTGCATGTATGGCGTCATTTGGAATTCTCATGATGCCGGGGTGGCAATTTTTACCAATTTTGGAAAATATGAAATTTTTCAATTCATCCTTATAATGTTGTTTTTTCTTTTTGCCGCCATATTTTTGATTTCTGCATGTATGGCGTCATTTGGAATTCTCATGATGCCGGGGTGGCAATTTTTACCAATTTTGGAAAATATGAAATTTTTCAATTCATCCTTATAATGTTGATTTTTCTTTTTGCCGCCATATTTTTTGATTTCTGCATGTATGGCGTCATTTGGAATTCTCATGATGCCGGGGTGGCAATTTTTACCAATTTTGGAAAATATGAAATTTTTCAATTCATCCTTATAATGTTGATTTTTCTTTTTGCCGCCATATTTTTTGATTTCTGCATGTATGGCGTCATTTGGAATTCTCATGATGCCGGGGTGGCAATTTTTACCAATTTTGGAAAATATGAAATTTTTCAATTCATCCTTATAATGTTGATTTTTCTTTTTGCCGCCATATTTTTTGATTTCTGCATGTATGGCGTCATTTGGAATTCTCATGATGCCGGGGTGGCAATTTTTACCAATTTTGGAAAATATGAAATTTTTCAATTCATCCTTATAATGTTGATTTTTCTTTTTGCCGCCATATTTTTTGATTTCTGCATGTATGGCGTCATTTGGAATTCTCATGATGCCGGGGTGGCAATTTTTACCAATTTTGGAAAATATGAAATTTTTCAATTCATCCTTATAATGTTGATTTTTCTTTTTGCCGCCATATTTTTTGATTTCTGCATGTATGGCGTCATTTGGAATTCTCATGATGCCGGGGTGGCAATTTTTACCAATTTTGGAAAATATGAAATTTTTCAATTCATCCTTATAATGTTGATTTTTCTTTTTGCCGCCATATTTTTTGATTTCTGCATGTATGGCGTCATTTGGAATTCTCATGATGCCGGGGTGGCAATTTTTACCAATTTTGGAAAATATGAAATTTTTCAATTCATCCTTATAATGTTGATTTTTCTTTTTGCCGCCATATTTTTTGATTTCTGCATGTATGGCGTCATTTGGAATTCTCATGATGCCGGGGTGGCAATTTTTACCAATTTTGGAAAATATGAAATTTTTCAATTCATCCTTATAATGTTGATTTTTCTTTTTGCCGCCATATTTTTTGATTTCTGCATGTATGGCGTCATTTGGAATTCTCATGATGCCGGGGTGGCAATTTTTACCAATTTTGGAAAATATGAAATTTTTCAATTCATCCTTATAATGTTGATTTTTCTTTTTGCCGCCATATTTTTTGATTTCTGCATGTATGGCGTCATTTGGAATTCTCATGATGCCGGGGTGGCAATTTTTACCAATTTTGGAAAATATGAAATTTTTCAATTCATCCTTATAATGTTGATTTTTCTTTTTGCCGCCATATTTTTTGATTTCTGCATGTATGGCGTCATTTGGAATTCTCATGATGCCGGGGTGGCAATTTTTACCAATTTTGGAAAATATGAAATTTTTCAATTCATCCTTATAATGTTGTTTTTTCTTTTTGCCGCCATATTTTTTGATTTCTGCATGTATGGCGTCATTTGGAATTCTCATGATGCCGGGGTGGCAATTTTTACCAATTTTGGAAAATATGAAATTTTTCAATTCATCCTTATAATGTTGATTTTTCTTTTTGCCGCCATATTTTTTGATTTCTGCATGTATGGCGTCATTTGGAATTCTCATGATGCCGGGGTGGCAATTTTTACCAATTTTGGAAAATATGAAATTTTTCAATTCATCCTTATAATGTTGATTTTTCTTTTTGCCGCCATATTTTTTGATTTCTGCATGTATGGCGTCATTTGGAATTCTCATGATGCCGGGGTGGCAATTTTTACCAATTTTGGAAAATATGAAATTTTTCAATTCATCCTTATAATGTTGTTTTTTCTTTTTGCCGCCATATTTTTTGATTTCTGCATGTATGGCGTCATTTGGAATTCTCATGATGCCGGGGTGGCAATTTTTACCAATTTTGGAAAATATGAAATTTTTCAATTCATCCTTATAATGTTGATTTTTCTTTTTGCCGCCATATTTTTTGATTTCTGCATGTATGGCGTCATTTGGAATTCTCATGATGCCGGGGTGGCAATTTTTACCAATTTTGGAAAATATGAAATTTTTCAATTCATCCTTATAATGTTGATTTTTCTTTTTGCCGCCATATTTTTTGATTTCTGCATGTATGGCGTCATTTGGAATTCTCATGATGCCGGGGTGGCAATTTTTACCAATTTTGGAAAATATGAAATTTTTCAATTCATCCTTATAATGTTGATTTTTCTTTTTGCCGCCATATTTTTTGATTTCTGCATGTATGGCGTCATTTGGAATTCTCATGATGCCGGGGTGGCAATTTTTACCAATTTTGGAAAATATGAAATTTTTCAATTCATCCTTATAATGTTGATTTTTCTTTTTGCCGCCATATTTTTTGATTTCTGCATGTATGGCGTCATTTGGAATTCTCATGATGCCGGGGTGGCAATTTTTACCAATTTTGGAAAATATGAAATTTTTCAATTCATCCTTATAATGTTGATTTTTCTTTTTGCCGCCATATTTTTTGATTTCTGCATGTATGGCGTCATTTGGAATTCTCATGATGCCGGGGTGGCAATTTTTACCAATTTTGGAAAATATGAAATTTTTCAATTCATCCTTATAATGTTGATTTTTCTTTTTGCCGCCATATTTTTTGATTTCTGCATGTATGGCGTCATTTGGAATTCTCATGATGCCGGGGTGGCAATTTTTACCAATTTTGGAAAATATGAAATTTTTCAATTCATCCTTATAATGTTGATTTTTCTTTTTGCCGCCATATTTTTTGATTTCTGCATGTATGGCGTCATTTGGAATTCTCATGATGCCGGGGTGGCAATTTTTACCAATTTTGGAAAATATGAAATTTTTCAATTCATCCTTATAATGTTGATTTTTCTTTTTGCCGCCATATTTTTTGATTTCTGCATGTATGGCGTCATTTGGAATTCTCATGATGCCGGGGTGGCAATTTTTACCAATTTTGGAAAATATGAAATTTTTCAATTCATCCTTATAATGTTGATTTTTCTTTTTGCCGCCATATTTTTTGATTTCTGCATGTATGGCGTCATTTGGAATTCTCATGATGCCGGGGTGGCAATTTTTACCAATTTTGGAAAATATGAAATTTTTCAATTCATCCTTATAATGTTGATTTTTCTTTTTGCCGCCATATTTTTTGATTTCTGCATGTATGGCGTCATTTGGAATTCTCATGATGCCGGGGTGGCAATTTTTACCAATTTTGGAAAATATGAAATTTTTCAATTCATCCTTATAATGTTGATTTTTCTTTTTGCCGCCATATTTTTTGATTTCTGCATGTATGGCGTCATTTGGAATTCTCATGATGCCGGGGTGGCAATTTTTACCAATTTTGGAAAATACGAAATTTTTCAATTCATCCTTATAATGTTGATTTTTCTTTTTGCCGCCATATTTTTTGATTTCTGCATGTATGGCGTCATTTGGAATTCTCATGATGCCGGGGTGGCAATTTTTACCAATTTTGGAAAATATGAAATTTTTCAATTCATCCTTATAATGTTGATTTTTCTTTTTGCCGCCATATTTTTTGATTTCTGCATGTATGGCGTCATTTGGAATTCTCATGATGCCGGGGTGGCAATTTTTACCAATTTTGGAAAATATGAAATTTTTCAATTCATCCTTATAATGTTGATTTTTCTTTTTGCCGCCATATTTTTTGATTTCTGCATGTATGGCGTCATTTGGAATTCTCATGATGCCGGGGTGGCAATTTTTACCAATTTTGGAAAATATGAAATTTTTCAATTCATCCTTATAATGTTGATTTTTCTTTTTGCCGCCATATTTTTTGATTTCTGCATGTATGGCGTCATTTGGAATTCTCATGATGCCGGGGTGGCAATTTTTACCAATTTTGGAAAATATGAAATTTTTCAATTCATCCTTATAATGTTGATTTTTCTTTTTGCCGCCATATTTTTTGATTTCTGCATGTATGGCGTCATTTGGAATTCTCATGATGCCGGGGTGGCAATTTTTACCAATTTTGGAAAATATGAAATTTTTCAATTCATCCTTATAATGTTGATTTTTCTTTTTGCCGCCATATTTTTTGATTTCTGCATGTATGGCGTCATTTGGAATTCTCATGATGCCGGGGTGGCAATTTTTACCAATTTTGGAAAATATGAAATTTTTCAATTCATCCTTATAATGTTGATTTTTCTTTTTGCCGCCATATTTTTTGATTTCTGCATGTATGGCGTCATTTGGAATTCTCATGATGCCGGGGTGGCAATTTTTACCAATTTTGGAAAATATGAAATTTTTCAATTCATCCTTATAATGTTGATTTTTCTTTTTGCCGCCATATTTTTTGATTTCTGCATGTATGGCGTCATTTGGAATTCTCATGATGCCGGGGTGGCAATTTTTACCAATTTTGGAAAATATGAAATTTTTCAATTCATCCTTAAAATGTTGTTTTTTCTTTTTGCCGCCATATTTTTTGATTTCTGCATGTATGGCGTCATTTGGAATTCTCATGATGCCGGGGTGGCAATTTTTACCAATTTTGGAAAATATGAAATTTTTCAATTCATCCTTATAATGTTGATTTTTCTTTTTGCCGCCATATTTTTTGATTTCTGCATGTATGGCGTCATTTGGAATTCTCATGATGCCGGGGTGGCAATTTTTACCAATTTTGGAAAATATGAAATTTTTCAATTCATCCTTATAATGTTGATTTTTCTTTTTGCCGCCATATTTTTTGATTTCTGCATGTATGGCGTCATTTGGAATTCTCATGATGCCGGGGTGGCAATTTTTACCAATTTTGGAAAATATGAAATTTTTCAATTCATCCTTATAATGTTGATTTTTCTTTTTGCCGCCATATTTTTTGATTTCTGCATGTATGGCGTCATTTGGAATTCTCATGATGCCGGGGTGGCAATTTTTACCAATTTTGGAAAATATGAAATTTTTCAATTCATCCTTATAATGTTGATTTTTCTTTTTGCCGCCATATTTTTTGATTTCTGCATGTATGGCGTCATTTGGAATTCTCATGATGCCGGGGTGGCAATTTTTACCAATTTTGGAAAATATGAAATTTTTCAATTCATCCTTATAATGTTGATTTTTCTTTTTGCCGCCATATTTTTTGATTTCTGCATGTATGGCGTCATTTGGAATTCTCATGATGCCGGGGTGGCAATTTTTACCAATTTTGGAAAATATGAAATTTTTCAATTCATCCTTATAATGTTGATTTTTCTTTTTGCCGCCATATTTTTTGATTTCTGCATGTATGGCGTCATTTGGAATTCTCATGATGCCGGGGTGGCAATTTTTACCAATTTTGGAAAATATGAAATTTTTCAATTCATCCTTATAATGTTGATTTTTCTTTTTGCCGCCATATTTTTTGATTTCTGCATGTATGGCGTCATTTGGAATTCTCATGATGCCGGGGTGGCAATTTTTACCAATTTTGGAAAATATGAAATTTTTCAATTCATCCTTATAATGTTGTTTTTTCTTTTTGCCGCCATATTTTTTGATTTCTGCATGTATGGCGTCATTTGGAATTCTCATGATGCCGGGGTGGCAATTTTTACCAATTTTGGAAAATATGAAATTTTTCAATTCATCCTTATAATGTTGATTTTTCTTTTTGCCGCCATATTTTTTGATTTCTGCATGTATGGCGTCATTTGGAATTCTCATGATGCCGGGGTGGCAATTTTTACCAATTTTGGAAAATATGAAATTTTTCAATTCATCCTTATAATGTTGATTTTTCTTTTTGCCGCCATATTTTTTGATTTCTGCATGTATGGCGTCATTTGGAATTCTCATGATGCCGGGGTGGCAATTTTTACCAATTTTGGAAAATATGAAATTTTTCAATTCATCCTTATAATGTTGATTTTTCTTTTTGCCGCCATATTTTTTGATTTCTGCATGTATGGCGTCATTTGGAATTCTCATGATGCCGGGGTGGCAATTTTTACCAATTTTGGAAAATATGAAATTTTTCAATTCATCCTTATAATGTTGATTTTTCTTTTTGCCGCCATATTTTTTGATTTCTGCATGTATGGCGTCATTTGGAATTCTCATGATGCCGGGGTGGCAATTTTTACCAATTTTGGAAAATATGAAATTTTTCAATTCATCCTTATAATGTTGTTTTTTCTTTTTGCCGCCATATTTTTTGATTTCTGCATGTATGGCGTCATTTGGAATTCTCATGATGCCGGGGTGGCAATTTTTACCAATTTTGGAAAATATGAAATTTTTCAATTCATCCTTATAATGTTGATTTTTCTTTTTGCCGCCATATTTTTTGATTTCTGCATGTATGGCGTCATTTGGAATTCTCATGATGCCGGGGTGGCAATTTTTACCAATTTTGGAAAATATGAAATTTTTCAATTCATCCTTATAATGTTGATTTTTCTTTTTGCCGCCATATTTTTTGATTTCTGCATGTATGGCGTCATTTGGAATTCTCATGATGCCGGGGTGGCAATTTTTACCAATTTTGGAAAATATGAAATTTTTCAATTCATCCTTATAATGTTGATTTTTCTTTTTGCCGCCATATTTTTTGATTTCTGCATGTATGGCGTCATTTGGAATTCTCATGATGCCGGGGTGGCAATTTTTACCAATTTTGGAAAATATGAAATTTTTCAATTCCGAGTATGGTTTAGTTGGCGTGCATGACCCCATATATATGCTCTTGAACGTCAT